>CARXXK010000003.1:38074350-38467702 GCA_949089665.1 Macrosiphum euphorbiae | reverse complement strand
TATCATGTGTTGTATATTTACTGAGATAAGAATGCTCAAACTTGGCCTCCCAGCAATATGACGTCTATTAATAACATATTTTATTAGTAGGTACGTATACAACAAACACTAATATATTATACTGATAGGAATATTGACTTATTACAAGAAAATTGTATCACCAAATCAATACTATGAAGTGTTTAAAGAAGAAATAAGAATCCACAGTCTTGGTTTATGGCAAAGATTTTTTAGTATATAATTACAAAAATGCAGCTTCAAAATTATTAAAATCAATCTTAGGTTTTAAATCTACCGAACAAAAATGCTTTTCTTACATAAAAGGATTAAAAACTGTTGGAGTATCACCATCATACACTGATATACCAGTAACAGTAAATGTTTTAAAAAGAAATGCTGATCTCAAAGTTTTTGGTGAATATTTGGAACTTTTACCAAAACAAAGTCATGTCAAGGATGCTAAAAGGATTGATGTGTCTGGTCTAATGAAATTTTTTATCATACCCCCTGACGCAAAACAATTTTATGATGATATTTTATTACAAACAACTATTGAAGATAATGCTTTTAATGAAGATGAAGAAGGTACACCATATTACATTGAAGATGAACAATAAAATATAGTATTGTAAAAAAAATTATAATAAATTGTCATTTGTTGCAATAATGCCATGTCTTATTACACTTAAAAAAATATACATTTAATATTCAATAATTTGTTAAGTGTATTCATAATTTAAGTTTGATTTCATACCTAAATTTTAAGACTTAAAGCATAATATGTCTTATCCATGGGATTATTTAACTTTTTAAAACAATAATGTTACTAAAATGAACAATTTCCGGAAATAGGAAGTTTTGGAAAAAAATAACCATTTTTGTGCAAAACAGACAATGTCCATTTTGTTTTTTCGAAAGCTGACTATTTCCAGGAAATGGTACGTTTTGCACAAAATAGATGTATAAAATTATTAAAAAAAGGTATAAGAATTAACTTTTCATTAAATTAAAATTAAAAAATGAGTTAATTTTTTAATTCTACATTTAGACTCATAGATTAATTAAATATTAAACTTTCAATAATGTTGTAATAGATAATTGGTCTTTCTGAAAAATCATGTTTTTGGAAATAGGTTGTTTTGGAAAAGAACCCCTCATATTACACGTTTTATGGACTTCCTATATAATTATACGTAGTAAAGTGAATTGTAATACAAATTGATTGTTTCCTAGAACTTCGTGTAAGTACTTTTGCGAACAGGAATTTTAAAAATGACCACACGTTAGTGCATAATGAAGATTTAGATCATTCATCAATGACAACCTATTTTACACATAACGTGTTATACATTTCCAAGTTATGCATTTCCAAGTTATACATTTCCAAGTTATACATTTAATGTAATCCAACATTTGAATATTATTATCACGACTTAGTTTATTCTGTTACCGCTTTGGTGCGTGTCGATCTAAATTAACGATGTAGTGCTAATATATTATGTATGCAATTTTTGTAACCATAATATCCTAACTTTTACATTATATAATTGTAAAGGAAACTGCTAATTTCATTTTCATTTCTACAATCTATAAAGTAACTTAAAATACGTAAATACATTATATTAATATTTAACAAATAAAACATAATATTGTGTCTTGAAAGAAAGGTAGAATTCAAAAGATTACCGTTAATATTATTCTGATGTCATTTGAGACTTTAAAGACACTTATTGTTCATTGGTTCTCTACCATGAATAGTTTTAATAAAATGTGAGAGATTTTACCATGGATCAGCAATAATAATGAAATTCCCGGATATAAACTATGAACGTGTCGTTTTATTGCAGAATAAGATGACAAATAACCTTGAGAACATTGATGATTATCGCAGATTTCAAATCCTTCGGAGTTGAACAAATTCTTTCAACATCTTGAATTTTCTTACACGAAAAAATGTTCCATACGGTATAATATATTCGTCGAAAAAAATGCCTAAGTTAAGTAATAATACCTAGAAATCGTATCCAATAAAATGTATTATTAAAATAATAACTTAATTAATACTATTATTGATGAAAGAAATAATGATTATACAGATATAATAATCAATAGAGTTAGGATGTTGATGACCTAAAAAACACACAAAAATTCCCTAAAAAAAATGTAAAAAATCCCTAAAAAAAGTGCAAAAATGCCCTAAAAACTTCAAAAAATGACCTTAAAAATTATCTTAAATACTAATTAAGTAAGTGAAAAAACTTATTTATAAAAAATAATTTTTATTAGAGATATGGGTATAATAATGGGTGTAATAGTAGAAGCATTTAAATAATTATTATAAATAAATTTCAATATTAAAAAAATATAACAAAAAATACTACTGACAATAGTTCCTTTTACTGCAATTATAAGCACGTCGTCAATCAATAGGTCTAATGTCTATGTCAATTTAATCTTGTTTATCGGATTTATTCCATACATTTATAAATATAATACTCGATAAGCGTGTATGATCGACGTATGTCTGAAAGAGCACTCGTTTCATCAATATATAATACTCAAAGAGTAAATCTTATCGGAACGCGATAAATGTAATCACAACAAAAACCCCACAATAATAATATTAAAATTATTTTTTACTAATAGTCCAAATCCAAAGTTAGATTTTAAATAAATTAAATTTGTTTCCAAACTTGGGTGTAACATTTGCCATAAAATCTATAATTTATGAAAAATGCCCCACTTGTATAAAAAGTACAAAAAATGCCCTAAAAGATGAAAAACTGACTTAAAAATGTTAAAAAATGACGTTAAAAACAAAAAAAATGCATTTATAGCTAAAAATGTAAAAAATGCAAAATAAAATTAGAATATTGTGCATCAAGGGAGCATGAAACAAATTTTTAGCTAGGATAGTAGGATAGCATTGTACAGAATAAAAGGAAAAAAAAATTCAAAAGTCATCAACATCCTAACTCTAATAATCAATATAATAACAATATGACGCATCCATGCATCGTATATAGTACAGAATTATTACAAAATAAAACATCAATATAAATCAATTATAATGGTTTAAATGGGGAAAATAGTGTATGAACTTTATTTTAAAATTGTCTTTAAGAATACCATAGTATGAAGGTAATGGCTGAATGGCTGATGGCTAATAAATACAAAGTATGATAATGATACTTACAAATAATGTTAAATCGTATGCGATATAATATATATTACCATACCTTCCATAAAGAAAATATTTTCCTAAATAGAATATGATTCCTAGTATGTCCATCCCATTTAATAATACGTTCGTTCTAATCATGATTTTTGGAACTTTAGAGAGTATAATATATTTAATGGGCTTATTTTCAAATACTTAAATTCTGTATACCGCGGCCGTCTAAGGAGTGTCCTGTAGCGATAACAACTTCTTTTTTTTTCTTTTGTAATTTCGTCTAGTATTACATATGTGTCAACGCTGCGAGTTGAAAATGTATTACTTATGTACCTAATCAAAACTATGAGTTATGACGTACAAAGTTATACCATCGAAACTCTACAACGTTTTAATTCATAAGATTAATAAATTAATGATGTATAGGTATTATATGTGAAGTTCAAAATCATAACAAGTGTGTAGCAACCGATGTTAAGCCCCAGGTAAAAATACAAAAAAAAAATTATCTAGATAAGATAATGATATTTTAATACAAAATAATCTAGAAACAATAGGTATAATGAATGTGAACATTTAAATTTGTATCTAGACAGAAATAAATACCTTTAAACATATATGTATAATATGATATAATGTAATAGATATTTTTAATGTTTTTTTTTTAAATACGTACAAAAACAATATATATATTTTATAGTTATTGTTTTCTCATTATCTTATTTGATAGGTACTATTATTATATAAACAGTTTTAGTGAGTATCATTTGGGGATGAAGAAAAAATTGATTAATTTTACCCTCAACTTAATTAAGTAATAGTAATAATAATTTAATCAACACATGTTACAAAAACATAATTATTATTATATATAATACCGTCCGGGTATCATGTAACTGAGTAGGTAACTATTATTCATTTTAGATTCTGAGCGGAGCGATGAATGTATTGGTTTTACAATAATGTATGTTTTTATATTTTTTAGATTCTGAGTGGAACGATGAATGTATTGATTTTACAATGATGTGTGTTTTTATTTTTATTTTTTTATTTTTTATTTTTGTGTCTGTGTACACGATAAGTAGTCGAAATAATGCTTCGATTTTCGACTTCAGTATCTTGTTCGATTGGAAAGTGAATCTAGTTGGTACTTTGGGGGTTCAAAATTATAAAATTCCCAGTACTTTTCAAAAGCGCCAAGAAAAACAAAAGAAAAATTAAGGAAAAACGGGAATTTTTACGCAAAATCGATTTTTCAGAAAATTGAATTTGGTTTTTGGTGTAACTCTAAAACAAATGACCGTAGATACATGACATTTTCACTGGTTGTTTATATTTGCATTTTCTATACACGATAACATTTTCAAAATATTTTGATTTATTTTGAACTGTTTAGGGTCATTTTCATTTTTTTTTAGTTTTTTTTCTAGAAATATCAATAAAATTTTATTGGTTGGTTAAAAAAACTTGAAAATTTAATAGAAGGCTCCTAGTATATTGTTTCAAAGGCAGATGAAAAATATTAAAAATCATTAGTCACAGTTTTTTTTATAAGCATTTAAAATTCAAAAATTGACAATATATGGAAAAATCACGAAAATTAGCAAATTATTTTGAGTTAAGAATTCGTAAAAATTTTTTTTTTTAAATCTAAGATTTGAAAATGTAATACAAGATTACTCATAAGTTTGTCTACCTTTATCAATAAAAAAATCTCTACCGGACAGTCAAATTAAATTTTTATGAGCGTTTGAAATTCAAATTTTTACAACATTTTATTTTCACTCGATTACTCATGTAGCGATTTCCTTATTTTGTTGCAATTCAAAAACGAACAACTGTAGATACATGAAAATTTCACTGAATGTTTAATTTAGCATTTTCTATACACCATACAATTTTGAAAATATTTTGACTCTTTTTGAGCTGTTTATGGACATTTACAGCTTTCATTTTTTTTTAGTTTTTTTTTCTATAAATATCAATAAAGTTTTATCTGTTGGGCCAAAAAGTGTAAAAATTTAATACAAGGCTCCTGATATATTGTTACAATAGCAGTTTAATAATATTAAAAATACATATTCACAGTTTTTTTTTATAAGCATTTAAAGGTCAAATTTTTACAAAATTTATCAAAATCTCGAAAATTATCAATCATTGTAATTAATAAATTATAAAATGTTCAGTTTTTATAGCTAAGGATTACAATTTCAACATAAAGGTTCTCATAAATAGTTCATACTATAACCAAAAAATCTAAAAAATATATGAACACACTTATTTTTTACAGACATTTTAAATTCAAATTTGGACGAAATTACATATTAAAAAACCTAGAATAACTATTTTAGTTATTTTGTTGTGATTGAATAATATTAATCGTGGGTACTTGAAACTTCTAAAGTGTACTATTATATATCTATGATAGTATCACGGTTTTTGTTGATGTATAACGCGTTATAATAGTATCTAATGGATATTGTGATATGATTAATTTGGAATTTATTATAGGTACATATTATAGATCAATTTTTTGTTTAATACCATAAATATGTATATAATATGTCTGATACATAGACTGACATACTGTCACCGCTCAGAATCGTTTTTCTTATACAATGATATTATATCATTGAATTCAAATTTAATACCATCCATTATACAGTGACCCACTTGTAACCTACTGTACAGCAGAGCGACACCCACTTGCCCAACTTTTTTTATATTTTTTTAATTACTTGGTTTATTTTTCCCCTTGTATACGAATAAAAAAAAGTGTATGCAAACAAATCATATAAGTTTCAATATGTATTATTTCCAAACTATTTTTCTTGTTTTTATACTGTAGTAATACCTACTGTGATTATCTAAAACCAACTGATTTTGGTCGTAGCCAATTCGGCTCCCGTTTTTCTAATCGGCTCCCGTTTTACAAAAAGGGCAATTCCCAAACGGCTCCCGTCTAAAAAAGTCTAACGAACAGGTAAATTCCTAAACGGCTCCAGTTTTGTACACCGCAAATTCCCTCCCACTTTATACAGACTTAGGACTCTCTCAAATGAGGTGTTGTTAAAAATGTCTTGGTGTACACTATGTAAATTATTAAAATTATATAAAAAAGCGTATAGTATAATATTAAATTTTAAATTTTTAACGTTAAAAAAATATATATAAAAATGTAAAAAATGTATAAATAAAAATATTAAAAAATCATAATATATCGGGTAAATTTGTTAAGCACAATTTTTTTATATAGTCTAGGCATGATATTTTATTTGATGAAAACTCGCAAATGATTTTTTCGACGAACTCTTGCTTTTTTCGATTTTAGTGTATTAAAATAACTTCGAGCTTTAATTTGCGTTTTAGATTGTATATTGATTAGTATGTCAATAATCTTAAAAATATTTGGGTGTGTAGTATTGAATTTGCCGAAGTTGTAATATTAATTTTTTCTAAACTTCTTCTGTTGATTTTGGTAATTTTGGTAAGGATTTTGAACGAACATGGTGTACAGATTTGAGAATTTTTTTTTGGCCGGGAGCCGTTTCGGAATTTACCTGTTCGTTAGACCTTTCTGGACGGGAGCCGTTTGGGAATAAGCGAACAATAGACGGGAGCCGTTTGGGATCCGACGCTGATTTTATGTAACTTGTAATATCTCGTTAAATATTTAGTTATTATTATCTTGGTAATATAAAAATAAATTACTTACTATAATCCTATGTAGATACTACTTATCGTTGGTAGCTATTATAGCTGTACGGATTTCTATAATTCAAAAAACCTGATGGTAAAAACTGTGAACGGGTGATAACGTATTCTGATGTTGATATCTGTCGTTATAGTCACTAATCAGTCAGTTTGGAGAAGCATGCAAAGCATGACAAGCACTCATCAACACGTCTTAATATTCATTGACGATGAACTACGACTGCCTAAAATATGTGGATAGTTTTGCTATTTGGAATAAAGTTTAATATTGGAAAATTCGGATTAATTGTCACATAAATTATTAAAACGAGCCTGTAGTTTTATCGAGCCCTTTGAATACTACGTACCTACGTGTAATGGATATTGAAATCAGTAATAAAAACAAATTAATCGGTAATTTCGAGACCACTAAGTACAACATTACCTAAACCTGCTTGTGCATCCCGCACGGATCGTATACAATTAATTTATAATATCATAAATCGTATAGGTACCAATGGCATGAGGGTAATGTACAATTAATATAAGTATAGTTATTGTGTAACAAATAACTAATAACAGTGTAACATAGCTAATCTGTGTCCATACGTTATACACATACATACGTCTTACACTAGCACATTTCGACTCCGGTTAACATAGCTTAACTACTACTACCATAGAAACTACCGAAGTCAGAATAAATTAATAGATTCCGGTGGAGAATGGTACAAAAGTAATAACATGGAACCACCTCTCCGGTAAAGTGTTTGTATACTAATAACATACAGTTTTAATTTTAAATACCTACCCTGTTTTATTAATTTCAGGAAATTCGAAAATATGGCCAAACATAATATTGTTTTTTAACTATTTAGTTTTTTTTTACTTTTACTTACTATTAACCTTTCGTTTAAGCTGTATAAATAAAATAATTGATTATTTGTTTATTTGTGTCGTATAACAATATTAAGTGGAGATGATCCATTTACAACAGCTTGATAAAAAAAAAAAAAAATAATTTCATAAAGAGAAGATTTAATATAAATTTCTGGTGGTTCCGATCCCAATTATATTATATAAACATTGTATACATAGTCATAATTTATTTCTCCCTACATAAACACCTTCAAAATTATCAAATTATATTTAATTAATATAATATAATATAACTTTCAAAACACGATACTCAATAAATATTTTAAAATTACTTAATTACTAAATCATTAAATCAAAATAAAACCAATAGAAACTCACTTCTTCTATATTAGGCAAGTTTCAAGCTTAATTTTTCATTGTAAGATATCACAATCATGTGTACCTACTACACAACTGGACAGTATGTACAATATACACAGCAGTCTCTTAATTCGTAATCTAAATAACTTTAAAACTTCGTATTTTGACATTTTGGTGCAATAAATTCAAAAGAATCTCAAAATAAAACTTATATAAATTATAAAGTACCTACCTACCAATTTGCTATTTTAATTTATTATCGAGTTGTATTCTTTAAAAGTTATACCTAGGTGATTTAAATAAAATAACATATTCAAATTGAAACACAATACTAATTACTAGGTATTACTAATATATTCATATAACCTTATTAAATATATTTCATTTATTATATTATCATTTGCATAAAAATGTGTATTAGTTTTTGTCATTAGTTAGATATTATACACGCCAGAGTATGAGTGCGAGTACGTATTTTAGAAAATTTGATTGACATTACATTTATTAATCAACATGATATTTTATTTCAACAATTAAATTAAGTATGCTTTTCTATTTTTATAGCTCATATATATTATAATATATATATATATTTAAATCAAATAACACAAAAATGAAAATATTGATCAAACAGTCAAACTATTCTTTATCTTGAATATAGGATTATGGTATTTTATAATTTTTAAGGCTATGGCTTTAAATTATCGGTTGAAATATGTATATAAATTCAAAACAAATCAACTGTTCGAGTATTATAGAGGATAAAAGTAAACTTGAAGAAAGTTTAAAATTGTAAAAAAAAATAAAAGTGATACTAATAAAAGATTCTGATAATGTGATCTGTACGAAGTCACGTATGGTTAGAAGTATCATTTGAAATGGGTCACGTTTAGTTTGAAAATAAATGATGCATTTAAGATTTCTTTTTATATACTTTCCGGTCCACACATTACTTTTGGTACCGCACTTTTGGAGATAAATGTGAAAACGACAGCTAAATGCACTTTTTCGAGCACACTACTAATATAAGCACGACCGGTTTATGTAATTTATGGCTAACGTTACGTTTTGTCCTAAATGAAATAAGACAAAGGATTACTTACCGTCAAGTTTACAACGGTCAGCTGACACAATATAGGTACCTAACCTACCTATGTTGATTAAATAAAGTATTAAAAGATGAATAAGTGTGACATTGAGAACATCTAAAAAAATAAACGCTCAATAGATAATTGATATTGTACAAGTTGCTTTTTTTTATTTTTAAATTATTAATCAATGAATATCTGCTAAGACCCATTATGAAATTCTACATATTTTTTTTTATATACTGACAGGTAAGGTTTTTACACAAAACATTTAGCATACTGTACTTCTATTTAGTAATTTCTAATATTTTAAAATTAATATTATACTTTTATAATTAACGAAGCTGAAGAATAATTACCAATTATGACAATAATCACACATCAAACTTTTGATAACAATTAATCCATAATCATAATATCATCTAAATATCAGCTAGAGACCATAAAATGAAGAATGTTAATGCTAGATTCTAATTATGTTTTTCAGATATAAAAGATAATAAGTATTTAGTGTTGAATTCCATAACAAACAATTAAATTTCACAGATGTTTAAAAGTTTTTGCACAGATTGAAGCGTCCAATAGAGAAACAAACTTTTTTTTTTTTAAATTAGAACATCACGTTTTGAGTTAAATTGTTCTCCAAATCACTTGGGTGTCAAAAGTCAGACAATTTAAGCTTACACAAATCAAAACATATTAGAAAATATGTTCACGCTTTCAATTATATTGTTGGTATACTTGTTTGAAAGTAAAACACAATTAAAATTCATCAAAACAAAGTTAACGTTCAACATTTTTAGATATTAAAGGTATTATCGTTGAGTTATAAAAAAAAGTATAAATAAAAACTTTTTACCAAAAAAAGATTTCAAATAATTATTTTATAAATCCTTCACATAACTAATTAAAAATAGCTTATTAAAATGTAGATTTGGGATGTTGATTTTTGGTGCACTAAAATGTCGAAATAATACTAAATTATTCACTGTTGTTTGAAAATTAAATGCTAAAATATGAACTTAGTTATTATTATTTAATTGTATAATATTGAATGAATGAATGAATAACCAATGCGTATGATAGGTACAATATGTATTAGTTTTGTAAACTGTTATTATACTTTTGACCGTCATCTTTAAGTTCAATTACTTTTGTCTATAAAACTATTTCTTTCACTTGATATTATTTCAAAACAAAATAAGTCTCTACTCTACGTGTTATAAAAATTAGATAAAATAAGAAAAAAAAAGAAGATACTGGAACTAATTTATTTTATGAACAAACAAAACTCATCCATGTATTTTTATCCCATCTCTAATATTTCAGTTGTCTTCGTTTGAAAGAATCAATATAATATGTATGACTGTAAGAATTTATAGGCTCAATTTTTTCGATATACCTACATCGTTAATTATTTTTGCCACTGCATGGAAATATTCAAATATGCAATAATTTAAAATAGAGAAATATTAAGTCATTTTTTTAATTAGATACTATTAACTATTAACAAGTGTATCAATAATTCACACGAAATCTACAATCATATAACATTAGTTAATTAGTTATCTTCTTCAATTTGATATATTATTGTTGTACATTTTTTTCATTATAACATATACCTAGTAACTTAAGGGGATTCAGTACTGTGGTTTTCTGTTTTTGTCTAGCACACTCGTGACATAGTATTTTAGACGTGTATTTTGCCAAATATACCAATTGATACCAATTGATCTAATTAAGCGATAAGAATTCTGAAAACAGATTTGAATTCGTCCTCAAGTCGAATTGAAATTGACTTTCCCACATTTTTTATATTATCCCCCCCCCAAAATTCCTAAAAAGGTCATATTAAAAAGGAGTATTTAAAAATTGTTGTATTTCAATTTTCTGAGAAGTTAAAATCAAAAAATCAAAAATTTGGGAAAGTCGATTTCAAGTAGAATTCTTATCGCTTCATTATTAGATCAATTGATATGTTAGACAAAAGCAGAAAATCACGGTATCAAATCCCCTTAATCATGTAGTATTATTGATTCATATATTCTGAACCACGAGAGAAGGAGCCCGTGTTCCGACCGAAACACGTTCGATTCCATGCATAGGCACGTATACATACACTAAATGGCACAAAGTGGGGGAATACTTACAGTCTGCATTGGCAAAACTAGTTCCTCTCTGGTGGCGTGGACTGTAGTAATATTTAATATATATAATAATAATTACTTTTGTAGCACTATATTTATAACAGAGTGTTAAGTGGGTACTCTTAGCAAAATGTTGTTCCACTACTCTAAAATTTGTAATTATTTGGTATTATTTTGAATTCGATCGGAAAAAGTAGCGAGGATGTCTAAAAAAATTAAAAATCATAAAAAAATGGATTTGAAATATTGGCGAAACTCTGTTTACAATATTATTTGGTGGTATTTTTAAGTGGATACGGAAAAGTGGAAGGGGGAGGTAGCAACTTCATGCATATTTTGTAACGACTAAAAATTATGCGAAAGATATATTTTCAAAAATGTTAATGTTTTTTTTAAAATAATGATTGTCTTACGTTAAATGGATCACCTCCGTATATTATTATACTGACAATAGTGATGACTGATGACTATTATAGTATTGAACTGTTTTGTATTTAATTACCTATTGATACACCTCATAGATTATTATAAATAAGCACAAATGGATGTGCAAGGGTTGACATTAATACATTATGTATATTATGGTGTATCATAAATAATTACTTTAATCTAATCTCAATATTATACTATAACATAATAACAAATTATTCGCCTCAATTTGAATCTACCAAAGTACGTTGTGCATCAGATAAACTTTATATGGAATTGTATTATTCAAATATTAACATCGACTCTAAATTACATTTTACTTTCATAATTTTTATAACAATAACAATAATGATTGCATAATATTATACAGTATTGACTTTAATTTAGTGTTTATTGCATTATTTAACATTATTCAATATCCTCCTAAAAAAATCAAAATATAGATTTTACAAATTATGACGTGAATGCAGTTAGTTTAGTACTTATATTGATTTATTAGCAGGTAGTTATACAGTTTTTAAATATTTTATATCACAATAACGATATTAGACTTACCAAAAATTACAAAATAATAAATAAGTGACATGAGAACCAAAACAAAAACTGTTAATTACATTCCTAGATTTTATTTTTATTGGTTAACTAACCGTATTTAAAATTGGTTGTGAAATTAGTTTTTCATAAGCCATGTGTAATAAAACAGTAAACAGTTACGAATAAAACAGTAAATAATAGAGCCCAACATTAAACATTTTTTTTTACTTCTAAGGTATTTAGGTACATAAAAACTTTACCAATGAATAAAATTCGCATTTCAAATATAAATTTATTGGTTTTAAACAATAGTTTAAAGTTTTTTAGATTCGTAATTGATTGCAACCAAGCTATTGGTTTTAGAATAATGGATAATTGTTTGGAGTAGTTAGAACAATCCAAAAGTTGTATTTACGTACAATATGCATTCGTGGAAATTGGACATATATTATACAAATATATAGTGAATTAACAATTATATTAAGTGCCATTTATTTTGCAAAGAAATCGTCAAAATATCTTCGTTCCAAATATCATCAGAATATGATTAGCCCTTTAAAGATTAATAAAATTTAAAAATAGAATAAAGAACGCGACTGCAAAATAATTTAGGTATAAAATATAAATGTATATAGTCACTCAAATATCCTTAAAGTTTAAAGTCGGTTTTATTCACAAAAAAAAGTTATGGATTTTCTAATATTGATACAGTATATACATAAACACTGTTAACATAAAATGCAAATTCATTTTAAATTTGCATGCCAAAAATAAACATATATATTTTATATTGGCAATTTCAAGTCTAAAAAGTTTGGAAATCCTAAATTTGAAGTGGAGTTCACATAAAGTATCTTTTGTATAATATTATGCAACAATAAAGTCACAACGTGAATAGTGGATTTCTACGTTTTCGATATACACTGTATGTTTATGAATTTATATATTGAACATGTGTTAGGTATCATATTATTATAGTCACAATAAATAATTATTTAACACAATGATGGCGAATAATTATAACATAAAATATACAGCAGTAGGTACCTACTTGGTTAAAGTTGATTTACAGTAGAAGCATGTGATTCAATTTACGACCAATTATAATAATATTATTCAACTCATCTCGTTTCATATAGGAGCCCCGAGTTACGTTCAACTTATATATATATATCGTGTGTCTTTGGTATATATGGTATATTTCTGAGGTCAGAGACCCAATATTTCAATATACATATACACACGTATTCGGTACGTGATTTTCTGTCGTAGTTCGGGAGATGTAAGTAAAAGCTTGAATTGATGATAACATTTGTCGAGAACTACGAATAATACGCAATAATATGTTCTAATAACGCAGTCCTCAACGTATACAAATTATTCTGAAAATAAATGTAAAAATTAATTCGTTATAAAGTAGTTATGCAATTTATAATACGCATAATAATAAGATTCGCCTTAGAATAAGAAATTAAAAATATGTGAAATCATAAAAAAAAAAAATGGAAAAACTCAAGATAAAAATGATGACGAGATATAGGATGAGAAGAATCAACATATTGTATAACTTATTATTTATTGTAGTTATACAAGGGTTCAGTTTTACACAGAAAATACGATTTTAATTTCTGAACTTTTTACTCTGTACCTCCTTGAATTTATTGCACCTCGAGTCTTGACTCATGAGACAATTCTCCATATTATACGTCACTGGTTGACTACATAATTAATGCAGCACTTGGAGCATAGCTAAATGTTATAATAACTCAACATACCACTGCGTGGGTATGGTTACAGCGCCGTACTTCAAAGCTCATTTTTCGTGTCAAAGTAGAGAGTGCGTGATCTAGTATTGTTATCTACCTTAGTCCTGAACATTAATAATTACCTACTTTCTCATAAAAAGCGATATTTTTTTATCTCAATTTTTTTAAATACCATGATCAGTCTACTTGGTATTTATCACGCCTACTGAGAGGTAGTATCTTATGAAAAATATATCTTAATATTACATGACGTCATTACTAGAAGAATTATTACACCGTTTTACAAAAATACTCTTCACGTCAAATGTATAAGCCATTGTTCATTATAGTTTTATGAAAATTAATGTATAAATAATATATGATTTGTCATTTGATACGTTCAAATTTTATGTTCCAGAATTCATTTTGAAAATTACAAAAAATAAAATGCATTCACTTGATCTACATAACAAGTAAATAACATTGCAAATTCATTGTTGACGAAGACTTCAATTGGTATTTATTTATTGTTATTATTATTAGTATATTATAATTTTATTTGGATGATTGTAGATAGGTAACTAATGAAATTAAGAAAACCAGAAATTTATTTATAATTTGTAATAGTTAATTATCTATGGATACATGTTTTATAAAATATGATATTATAGTAATAAATAATATATATTATAATAATTACATTGTAGTGTTCATTGATTATGACCAACTTAATCTTATATTGTTAGATTTAAGTATATAACCTCGGAGTATTGTATGTGTTATCACTATAAAGGTCTGGGTAAAGTTTAGTCTGTTAGGAGCCTTCTATCTATTGCGATCGCAATAATTGTTGCACTATTTATCCCTTTTCCTCTGTGGTTCTCTCTTCCACCCCCTCCTCTCTGTTATCTTGGGTCAAGCTAAATCATAGGCAATTGAACTTCCTCTCCAAAGTTAGCACTACTTCCTTTTATCGCTAGCACCGTTTAAACCCTTTATGTATTGTCCATATTTAAAACTGAGGTTGCTTTTATTTGTTCAACGTGCCGTTCCAAACTGTCCATTTACTTCTATTTTAAAATGGCATATACCCAAATTTTCTTCCCATGAGTATAAGAATTCCTTAGCACTATATCTTCTTTGTCAAAGTTCCGTCTCTTGCAGTTGTCTGTATGGTTCTTTCGGGTTTATTCTTAATAAGATTAATCCGTGTACGTGGGTATAAGCTTTTTTTTAGGATTTCTGATGTAGGTACTACACTCTATAGTTATGTTCATTATTTTAGGATTTTGCATTTTAAAAAAACTTCATAGTTTAGTGTGTAGATGGCTTTATTTGTTAGTCATTGATTTCAAATTTATATTTTACAGTCTGAACATATCTTTCTACTTGACTGTTAGTAGCTAGATGTGCTGAAGTGGAAAATGTATATTTTTCCATGAGTTTCAAACGTGTATCTAAATGTATTAAATTCAAATTATTATTGTTTGGTGTTATATTTTTCAGAGTATTAAAGCTCAACGTATAAAATATCTACCTATACAAATAAAGGATTTAGTTCATATTCGTGATATTTATATGAAATATTGTTTTACTCAGTTGTCTAGAAACAATATATTTTTTGACTTTATTAACGTATAAAATATAAGTATTACAATGATTCGTTAACAACTGGACAAATTATATTTAATCCTCTAACCTAGTACCCTAGTATATATCTATAACAACTGAAACTCTCTTGGCAATAGCTTGTTTATAATCTCAATGGATGCCAAATTAAAGAAGTAAAATTAACAGCTTAATTTAATTAATCCATACCCTACTCGGGGTACGATAATAACAAAATCTATTGATCTCTCTCAGTCAAACTAATGCTTTTTTGAAATATAGGTACTTATATAAATGTAATTTTATTTGTATTTAATGTAAAAGCAGTTGTATTATGTATTTAAGTTAGAATTACGAGTATGATACAAAAGTAAAATTGTGTATTTTAGCAAAGCTTCATAAAGGAATGCACTTTCATTATTATAATTTTGTTGATCACACACCAGGTATAAAATAATTTAAAATTTTTTATAAATATTAATTTTATATATAAATAAATACTTGAATTTAAAAATAATTAACATTATTTAAAAAAAAAAAAAAAATTCTCTAAAATGTAAAATAACATGTACTCGTATTCACAACAACAAAAAAGTGGATAAGTAGGAACCACTCTGATATATGTACAGTTGTAGGTGTCGAGGTCACTGGAATGAATGTGTTAAATACTTAAATTTTAACTCAATGCCATATTATATTATCATTTTATAAGAAAAACGATTCTGAACAGAGACGGTCTGTCAACCTGCATCAAGTAAATTTCATTATTTATAGATATTTTGTTGTTTTATATTTCTATTTTAAAGTAATGTATTACTTATAATACTATTATAGTATTATTTACTTTTTGCCAAAATAATGCATTTGTTATTTTATTATTATTAATATTTAATTATTATAATAGTGTATATTTATATCATATATTATATCATTGTTATTAACTTCTGAGTCAATAGCACCCAAAAAGAGTGCGGTTAGGGGTTAGGATGATGTTTAAATAAGTTTAATAACTTAAAATTATAATTTAAATATTTTGAAAATACCACTGCTTAATAGGTACTATAGTAAAATACTAGAATGTATTATAACGCAAAAGTTTTCAGTCCTCATGAGTCACAAATCACAATGATTTTTAATTTATACAAAAAAATCTTTTTAAATTTATATAATAAAAACTTATAAAGAACCTTGTATTAAATTTAATAAAAAATTAAAAAAAAAATTCCACTGCTCATAAATTGCTCAAAAGGAGTAAAGATTTTTTTAAATTTTAAGATGTACCTATAGAAATTGTGAAATAAACGTTTTGTGAAAGTTTGAAGTATCTACGGCTATTCAAAAAAACAAAATCAATTTTGTCGAAAACTTTTTTTGTCCCCTTAATTGGTTTGTATTTGGTTTTCAAGTATTTGACAGTCAAATATCAATTTGTATGAAATAATTATGTACATATATATACATTATACCTACATACTTTAATATATATATATAACAGATACCTATATAAATTAGTAACAATGAGTTGTAACCAAATTAAATTAATATGCATTTTAGATAAATTATATTTACGTTAGAAAATTGATATTAATATTTGTATGATAATACTTGATCTGAAATTTAACATAATCGAAGTGAACTCATTAACACTATTTCCAATTTTCTTTAAAATATTATCATTCATGTTGGTTGTCTACGCACTAAAAGTACGGATATCGATTTCACACTATGGAATCTGACCAGACTATACACTGGAGACACTTCTAATTCTTATACACGATATACAAGTAAGTACAACAATTTTACTACAGGTGTACTCTGACAAAAACAACAGAGTTCGAAACATATGGCACCAGAAATTATGTAGGTACTCAGGAAAACAATATAGTTGTTATATATAATATACACCTATACGGTTACAAATAATTTAAAAATATTGGTTTGTTCAGTCATGAAAAGTTATTTAGATAAGGGATATTTATTTTTTTGGTTAACCTTAATAATATTTAAACTATGTTTTTAAAAACGAGTGTAGCGTAAAAAGTGATTCACAATACATATGCTAGCTATATTATTAACAGATTACCTAGCAAGCGCCTATCATACGAAAAGAGTATTTAACCATTTTACCAGTTTTTATATCAAGAACTCATATTATTATTTATTACTAAACCTATTTCTCTGAAACTCGAAATGGAAACACCCCATGTTGTACGCATGCGTACACGGAAAGATCTAAAAATGTAAAAATCATTAAGAAATGTGTATTTATCACGGACTATGATAGAATGGACTGGTAACGGTAGGGACGGCGGGGTGGTGGGGTCTGATCCCCAAATGTTTCTGCCCCGCTACACTGCACGTCTATCCCAAGTACACTATGTTCAACGCTATCTAGTGATAATAATATACGATAGAAAAGTAAATAGTGACTAATGAATAGAAAAATAAAATTGTTACGATTATTTCTCCATAGATGGCGCTGAATGTAGTGTACTCTGGTACCTTGTCTAGAGAAACATTTGTGTCACACTGATAAGACATTCGATATCAGTCCATTCAATCTTAGTCCGTTGTATTTATGTATTCCCTATCCCCTCCTGAAAACCGCATATAATCCGATGTCACTGGACAGAATTATTTAGTGTTACATTTAAAAGGAAACACTTAACACACTGTATATTATTTTACATATTTATTATTTTCACACATATTATTAAATAAATTATAGGAAAATACGACCACCAAATATTATACATATTGCGGTCTATGCAGCCTATTTAGCACCGCAACAAAGCATTCGCCGGACGAACTTTTTCGTCCGGCTCCACAGAGAGCGGCGTTTGGGCATTGTCACTGTTACCTTAGGGTTTGGAACTGCAATAACTGCATCACTACAGCCACCGGGGGTTACCCCCATATTATCCTGTATGCTGTTATCCTGCTGGACCGACGGTTTGGTTAAACAGTTTTTAGATTCATCACCGTGACACTGTGGTTCTGCCATGTCATTCTGAGGACCTGATTGCAGCAGGTCGGCGTCTACCGGCTGAACATGTGGCAAAGACGTTTGACGGCGGCGCTTCGATCTCGATAACTTTTGTAGTGACAGGGGTGGTCGATATTGACAACTCGGTATACGGCGTTGAAACTTGCAATCAAACCATGGATGAGATTTAAGGTATCTCATCGACATCGGACACATATTTTGCAGAGTTACATCGCACAGCTTAATTAAGCATCGATATACATCGCGGCATAATTTTGGTCGCAGACGGGCACCAGATTTCGGGTGAATCACCTGAGGCGTTCTTCTGCACAGCCAAAATAGACGTCGCCTGTGTGCCCGTGTACTCTTGTCATCTTGAGATTCCAAAGTTTGTGCTAGATTTGCCAGGAGCATGTCGAAAACCACGAAATATTTATCAGTCACGGAATGGATCTTCAGTGCTGCAATATTTGACGTCATATTGATCTGATACGCGGGTTAAGTTAATCTATTAAACCGAAAAGAACGTTGGGACTTTTATAATGAATTATAAATGATCCTTAAAGTTCGTTTTAACAAATAGGTACTTATAACTGTGACGGACAGAAACAAATTACTTATGTTTCAAACACTTATTTACACCCATGGTAACCAATATATAAATGATATATAAAAATGGAGAGTGAAAATGTGTAACTATAGTCTATAGTTATACCTCATCAACGATACCTAACCTAACAGAGAACGGCTGGTCCGATTTGGCTCAATTTTTTTTAAAAAGTTCGTAATTGCCAGGAGAAGGTTTTTATGAAAGAAAATTATAGGAAAATCCACCGGAAAAGTGGGAAATCTGGATGTAAAAAATACAACAGCGGCGCAACAGTGCAGTATTATATATTGGTTGCTATTGGTTAATTGGGTATGTTTGTTGATTTGTATTATGTTTATTTTTTTTAATGAATGTCTGTGTGTATATTAGACCTCTGGGAAGAAGACAGGCTAATTTAAAAATGGTTAAATTTGGTTTTTTTTATTCATCTGATATTAGTGTGGTTAGGTTAGGATTTTGTATTTATTGATTATATTAATCCACCATAGATGGAATACGACAAGCTTGGTATAAATTAGATACTTTATCGTCAAATCATACACTTACGTACAAACAGCACGGGGTCCGCGATCTACCGCAGGTAGATTGCCTACCTGATAATATACTGCTGCAAATCAGAATTTTTATTCCGGGCAACGGAAAAGTTAAGATACATTTTGAACACCATACACTGAATATAAAATAACGGATTGAACAAAGTTTGAGTCATATAGAGTCGGTACATTTAACAAGCAACGAAGTGCACGGGATCGGCTATTTTTTTATAAATCACTATTAAATACTGTTAATTTTTGGTTCCCAAACATGAAATATTGTTATTTTATCATTTTAATATTTCATAAAATAAATTGATTTCAATTTTGATAGTGACGCAGCAAAAAAAAGCAATCAGTATTCAGTTTTACAACGTATTTGTTATTTGTATAGTTAAAAACTCTTTACATTATATAAGAATCTTCTTATATTTGCAAAATGCAAATACGTGACACGTCTATAGCTATTTACATTTTTATCAAATTACCATTCCCATCTTACGTCCTTACATATTTTATAATTTAAATATATTTCATTCTAATATTGTTGAAACCTTTTTCTTTTATAATGTAATACTAATTATCGAATTGTATATTATGGTCATATTACATTTACTAATAATATAATTTGCCTATGTTTAACTTATAAATGGTTTTATTCATAGACCTTATACGGTATATATACCATTATAATAAGTATAAGCCATAATGTTAATGGGTTTTAACAATTTTAAAACAATTCTAGAATCACGGTAAGCATAAACGTTTTGTATAAATATTATATCGTTAGAGGCACTTTTTTTATTTAAATTATCTTAATAATTATTTATATTATTATCACTTATATACAATTTGTAATTAAGGGAATTGGAGGCGGTGATTTAATAAGGGGTCTTGTATAGGCAATTCGATGTCTTATACTCGTTACGCAGTGTGGTTGTGTGCAAGTCCAGATTAAGGGGGGGGGGGGTCTAGTACCAAAATGAAAGGGACCCAAACAATTTTAAGCTGATACACAATTTTTAGTGATTTTAAACAAAACTTTTTCTATATTTTAAAAACCATTTTTTTATTGACAAAAACAACTTAATAGTAAATACCTACAAAAGCAATATGTGGTAGAACGCGTTTTACTGTTATTTAATATTTTCATTGATATCAATAATATCGTCAATTTATAGTTAATAATGTTATTTATGTACGGAGGGAGCATTTCCTAAATGAACTAGAGTAAAAAATAAGTATATAACCAGTCAAACCCAAGACAACTTAGACATACAAATGATTTTATATTGTGAGAATGATTTGTTAAAATCATTAGACTTAAATGAAGTACTAAGAGAGTTGGCTTCAAGTAAAGCAAAAAAAAAAAATTATTTTAAAATGGTTTTTGTTTGATATTTGTTGTAATTACTAATTGAATAAACTGTTAATAAATTTAAAAGTTATTATGAAAATTTAAATTTAATTTAATGAAATATGAAGTATTAACTTTTATTATACTACAATAAAATGAGTAGCTTTAATATAGAAATTACATTTACCTATCATTAGTCTCTCCGCCAACCGAATGTAATTTAAACTTTAAAGTGATGAATATTTGTTATTACACATTTATATCTTGAACACAGCTCTTAGAGTTCCTACATTCGTGACAACTAGTACGTATAGTCCAATCGCCGACCGAATGTAATTTAAGTTAAGAGAGCACTTACTTCTATACTCGTGTTCTAAGACATAAATGTGCAGTAGTGATGCAACAGGCCTATAATATGATAATTGTCACAGAACCTTACGTTTTGAAAGACCAATGGATAGGTGAGTGTAAAAAGATGAACAATTTCAATTTAACTGTGAAAGAGACAACTAATTTAGACAGACATACCGGGTGAAGGAATGATTCAATATACATATATTGTATACGCATAAACGCACAGTGATGGCTTGGACAGTAGGTAGTGGAAAAAGATCGTGATGTTGACTGGCGTGGACGTTGTGCATGAGTCTTCTCCTGAAAGATACTGTGTATGAGTCGATTGTCTGTGGCCCTTATATACTATGATTTTGCTTGATCCCTTCTTCTTGTGCATGGATTAAAGTATTGTTATTTTTTTATTATTTCGTGTGGTGCGACAACGGTACAGCTGGTAATTTATAGTTTTGTTTCGACCGAACGTCTTGATTGGAGAATTATCGAAGGGTTCTTGAAGTATATAATATATATATGTGTGTACGTACACGTGTGATGTACGTATAGGTATATAAAAGAGTGTGTTCATGATTTTATGATATACGGTGTTTACTGGCGCCGTTGGTATTTGATTGTATTGTCTCCACTAACTAAACATCTGGCCGAAGAGGTGTAGGATATTATTTATGTGTTGAATATGCTGCGTGTATGTAAGTATTGTAAGAGGAGTGCGTATAATGTATATATTATTAATATGTACCAGTAGTATATATATACCATTCCTGGACCACCTCATACTATATAAGTAAAAGATCACAAAGAAAACAATGTGCAAAAAGATCAGAAAATTGAAATGCAAAAATAATTAAAAAAATTTTTCGCAAAACTTATGAAATGCAATAATAATAAAAACATTTTTCACAAAACTTATGAAATGCAATAATAATAAAAATATTTTCCGCAAAACTTAATTATTAAAAATAAAAATCGAAATGCAATAATAATAAAAACATTTTTCGCAAAACTTATTAAATACAAAAACCCCCAAAATATTTTTCATAATACTTATGATATTAATAATTAATATCGAAATGTAATAGAATATTTGTAAGTTAGGCATATTAATTTAATTTTTAATAGAATTGTTCTATTAAAAAAAAAGTCTAACAACAAACTAGTGAACATTAAATATAGTTATGAAACCAATTATTCATTATATGATTCGCTAATTCATTATGAATTTCCTTAAAATAACCAAATCATTTTTTAAAATTTTTTTGGTAACGTTTGTAACTATACTTATTATCATAAGATTGATATAAAGATGATACATGAGTTTCTAAACTATACTTATTATCATAAGATTGATATAAAGATGATACATAAGTTTCTAAACTATACATAGATGATTCAATTTCTGATAACTCTTTTAGTATATTTTTATACCTTTGGATCATATCTAAATGATTTTTACAATTTTCCATTTCTAAAAGTTTTTTACAATTTTCCATTTCTATTATTTATATTAGTAAAAAATTTTTTTTAACATTGTTCTATTAAAAATATTTTTCTAATCTTTTTGATTTTGATTTATAATCAGTGTATTGAGATGGTTTACAAAATCGTTTCTATCTATATTTGTTTTATAATGTCCCCAAGCTAATGTATCAATACCATTTTCCAAAATAAATCTTTTAATTTCATATTCTTGCAAAACTTTTTTAAAATGTTTATTTTCAAATTCCAAACCTTTATCTGCATGAAGTAATTTTGGTGCTTGATGATTTTGTGATATAGCTTGTTCTATTATTTTTTCAAATGCTAGTGAAACATTAATTCCATCTTTCTTTTTGAGTTCTAAGGCCCAAGAAAATTTTGAAAATGTATCTATAACAGTTAATATATAAGAATAACCCTCATTTTCATCAGAATAATTTCTCATTATAACTAAATCAGCAGCCCATAAATCATCAATACCTTTAGTAAAAATTCTTCGTTTAGGAAATTTTTTTCTAACTGGTTTATGAAGTTCTTTAGCTAATATCATTTTATCTGTATCATTTAATTTTTTATTGGAAATATTATGTCCAATTGTAGGTTTTTTTTATAAATTTATTTTTGTTTGTGTTACAGATAAAACATTTTGATGAAATTCTCCATCTACCATTAACTGTTTGAATTTTAGTTACATTAATATTTTTTGTTTGAATTTTACATTTAAGACAATATATAGTTTCGCTCATTTTTTATATTTATAATGAAAAAATTTTTAAAAAAATTATTGAAAATAAAAAAAAATTTTTATTTTCTAATATAAATAAGAAATAGAAATGGAAAACTTTAAAGATGCTTTAAATAAAATAAACAATGGATATACATTTATAAAATTTAATTATTTGGAACAAGGAAAACCATACAAAGTAAATAAGTTCATAAAGATTGATACAAAGTTTGGAAAAAGATTATCAGTTGTATTAAACGATGAATATATGTTAAATTTACCAGATAGATATACAAATGAATTTACAGAAAACGAAATAACATGTTATAATACAAATTCGGAAACAAAATTGAATCTTATTTATAATGGTGAAACATTTTTAAAGAATGGGAAAAAATAAATTTACTTTCATAAATGGTATTTATAAAAGTTAAAAAGGGTCGTATTCATTTAAACAAACTTATTCACAATTATGATGGTGATCATTTTTTAGGTCTCTATTCAATAGTTTTGAAAGGCAACGATTTTATTAATATTGAATCAGACTGTTGTATAACAATTAAACAGAATATAATACATATAAAAACAGGTAGATATAGTATTGAACAATTGAACAAAGAAATAGAACCACTTATTATATCATTTTCTGATGAAACTAATAGAATTACAATTAAATCTCCTTGTTATTATAAATTAGATGAAAAATTAAAAAAAATATTTAGGTTTTAATGTTAATATAGATTTTTCAATGACAAGTGAGAAAAAAATGTACTATCCTATTGATGGTGAATATTACATAAATATTGAAAAAGAATGTGAATTTAGATTAGGTCGAAATGGTCAAATCCCACTAGGTACAATATTTATTGGTATTTATTCAATAGGCGAAATTGAAAATTTATTTAATTCATTCGGAACTAAATTTGTGGAAAATTTTCCTAAAACAAATCTTGAAATAAATAAAAATTTATTAAAAATAACTGCTCCAATTGGTCTGTGTTTTGATGAATATTTATCAAATTGTTTAGGCTTTAATTTTATAAAACGTCTGATCCCTATTAATAAAACATGGCCTAAAGGGAAAGAAATAGAATTAGGTGTTGAGTATACACCACCAGATATTGCTTATACGGTAATAGGAATAAAAACTCCAACATTTTACACTCAAGGTTTCTTAAAAGAAATAAATGGTATTATTTCTAATGAAAATAGTAAAACAGAATTAAAAGGAAATTATTCAATTGAACATTAAAATTGTTTATTCAATTCGATTATGAAGTTTGAAAATAATGATGATTACATTAAAATAACAACAAAAGATTATTTTTCATTTGATAAAGCTTTAAATTTAAGTTTAGGAGGGATACATACACATCATGGAGAAAATTCATTATTAAATAATAACAAACAAAATATTAGAAGTACCTACATTGTAATATAATTGAAGAATCTATTACACATGATATTGATGAACTATCTCATTATGATGAAGTTTTATTTTTATTTCAATATAATTCTAATAGTGCTTTGATTAAACCTCATAAAATGATATATAGACCAGTGAGTAAAAATCAGTTTCAAAAAATAGAAATTTATATTTTAGATTTGAAAGGTAATATTGTTAATTTTGATGAAGAATTTATTGGTGTTCTTGATCTAATAAAAAAATAAATATTAAAAACTTTTTTTTCAAGATAAAATATCTTGAAAAATTAAAGTAGGGAACGATTTTTTAATTAATTTTAATATATTTAATAACTTTCATCAACTATTCCTCTTTCAATATCAAACGTATACACTGCACTAGAAATTAAACAAATATAACAAATTGTTTTATCAGGTAAATTTTGACTGAAATCTAAGTTTAAAATTACTGTACAGTTGGAGATTGCAATTTGATTAGGGTGTCTAGTCATGTTAACAACAAAAAATGGTCTCTTTTGTCTAAATTGTAATTTATCTAAATACATTAATGGATTTTCTTCACGTGATTTATAATAGGTTTTTTTATAACTCATATGATGTTCATATGATTGATAACATTTTATATCATTAAAATCTTGATTTTGTAATTCATTAGGATATTTTTTTCCATTTACTTCAAAAGAATAATTTACAACATCACAATGATCAAAAAAACAAGCATTACTTTCTTGATTGTCTAATCTGATTTTTTTGAAAATAAACAACACCAAACAATAGATGTCTATTATTTCGATAATTATTTGTTAAATCAAATCTTATCTTTTTTCAGTAAGATTTCTTACTTCAATATTTTGCCATTTTTTAAAAGCTAAAATACATGGATTCTTAATTAATGCATCAACTATTTGAATTTTTGTTATTTCATCATATTCTATATTTTGCATTTGAACTTTTAATTCTAAAATATTAATTTTACCACGTTTTGATTTAATATATTTTGTATCTGCTGTAGCTTCAGTGTTTGTTTCTAGAATCAACGCATCATCATCAGTGTTTCTCGTAAAAATTATTTCAAATCTAGCATTGTAAAGAGGACTTTTTATATCTTTCATTGATCCTAAACCAAAGTGTGATAAAGGAATGATGAGCTCGACACTTCCTCCCCCTTGAGATGTAGATTCATATCCTAAATTTTGTGTAGGACCATTTCCATCAACAGCATAACTCATGTAACCTTTTACTGTACTTAATCTTCCAGTATTCTCACTTTCATCTATAATTTTATTATTTAATTTAATTGTAATTTTTTGAAACAAAAATGCTCCACCATTATCAGATATCATAATATTAGATTTTGCTGGATATTTAGAACCATCTTCTTGTACATATTCAAATGATAAATAAAGTTTTGAATTTTTAATGTTCAGAAATTTATCTTTACCATCTACTATAACTATTGTATTTCGGTTTGGTTTATTCAATTCTGTTATAATTTGAGGTATATAACTTTCATATTGACTATTTATTATATAATTATCATATTTATTTAAAATATTTTCCATTTCTTATTTATATTACCAAATATATATATATTTTTTTTAATAAATGGATAAAGTAAAAGTAAAATTTTTTATTGAAGATGAAAATAAAAAAAAATCTTTATTTGAATTACCTTCACGTGTTTTAATTATAGGACCATCTGGTTGTGGTAAAACAACCTTGTTGTATAATCTGATTATAAATTATTGGATTCCTTATTTAAATCTATATATTTTTACAAAAAATATTGATCAACCAGTCTATAAAAAAATAAAAAAAAATATTTGATGATATACCTTCTATAACCACACATTTTTCTAATGATGAAATAATATCTGTAGATGATTGTGAACCAAATAGTTTAGTGATTTTTGATGATTTTCTAAAAGAAAAACAAGACATGATAATTGAATATTTTATAAGATCAAGATCAAAGAATATTAGTGTTATTTATTTAACACAAAGTTATACTTCAGTAGATATAAAAACAATAAGAAATAATTTGAATGTTTTAATTGTTTTTAATCAATCAAATTATTATATTGAAAAAATATGGTCCGATTTGATTAGTGAAGATGTAGCTTTAGAAAAATTTAAAGAAATTAATAGAACTTATTGTAAAAAATATGATAAAAAAAGTAAAATAAAAACATATGGTTTCATAACAATAGACTTGATAAAAAAATTAATCTATGACAATAAAGGTAATGAGATTTTATATATCGATGAATGATTATGTTTTAATTTAATTTTTTGAATAATAAATGGATATTAAACAAATTCAAAAAGAATTAAAAAAAAAAATTAAAAAAAATGTTTCATTTGAAGATCAAACACAAAACAATTCCAAGGTAGGAAATAGTTTAAAAAACACATCAGATGTAAAGATTCAGACCATCATTAATACTAAAAACAAATTACAAAATAGGTTTAAAGATGTATTATTAAAACCTAATGAAAAAGAGACTGTTATTATAAAAAAAGATGATGAAGATGAAGATAATATTAAAAAAGAAAAAAAAACAATATAAATCTACGGGTGGGGGTTGTCTGGCCGAAAATCTAGTGACCGAAAGTCTAGTGATCGAAAAAAATTGATCGAAAAGGTATCTGGTCGAACACTTTTTTGATCGAAAAATATAATATCGAAAATGCAAATGATCGAAATGTTATGTAATCGAAATATGTCATGGTCGAAAAATATATATTTTGTGTTAATTATTCAAAAAAAAAAAAAACATAAATTATAATATAAAATTAATTTATGTAGGTATTATAACGTAGAAAAAAGTAGTTATAAAATATTGAAATAATTGGTAGTTCTAGATACTAGTATAACTTATAAGTATTGGTATAAATAATATAATATAGTAAGTAATTAAAATTTAAAATTTAAAAATTTTAATATGTTATGATCGACAAATATATATTACATACAAGTAAATTAAAAATTAACTAAAGTAGGTATTATAATGTAAAAAAATGTTGTAGTAAAATATTAAAATAATTGATAGGTATAGATACTAGTATAACTTATAAGTATTAGTAAATAATATAATATGATGAGTAATTAAAAGTTTAAATTTTGAGCTATTCCTCTTAAATACTCTAATAAATCTTATAAACCCGGATCAGCGTAATAAATCTTTGTTTTTTTTATATATGAAATTATTTATATTTAATAATATTCCTCCATGGATGCTAGGTACAATATCAATATTCATATTTATATATAATAAAAAAAAATTAACTGTTGTTGCAAAAATATGTATAAAATACCAAAGTATATTGAACAGATGATAAACTTAACACTATTGGTAGGTACACCGTACACGTTGAACAGTCGTTAAACACTAAGTACCTACTATACGATATACCTTCATATGGGCTAGGTACATCTATAAAAATACTAGATAAAGTAATCGAAAAGATAATCATTATCTTTACTTCGACCAAAAAACCCATTCGACCACAAAATATTTCGACTATATTAATAAAATATTCGATCATCTGTTTTTCGACCAAAAAAAGATTCGATCACATGACATTTCGATCGCTTTTTTTCGATCACTAAACCTTCGACCAAATGGCCTTCTACCAAATGACTCGCACCGAAATCTACAGATGTAAATAAAATAATTAATCTTAAAAAAGATTTACAGGATAGATTTAGAAATACAGTTGTAAAACAAAAACATGTACTTGAAGAACAACAAAAAAAGTTTGGACCAATAATAAACGCATTAACAAATGTTAATACAACAATGAATGCAGTTAAAGATGTTGCTATTAAAACTGAAGGAGATATTCAAAAATTAAATATACAACCTAGAAATCCAGAATTAAAACGATTAACAAGTTCAGAAGAGACTTTTGGAACTCCAAAATATTCTAGTCAAAATTCAACAAGTAATTCTCCATTACCTAAAAATATTATAAACTTAGGTCCTATTGCGTCAAAATATTTAAAAACAGCCCCTCTTGATCGTGCTTGTCGATCTATTAATAATATGTCAAATATTGATAATTTTAACGATTCTTTGCTATCATTAATTCTAAAACTAAAAAATTGTACTTGTTAATATTTTCTTTAGCCTATTCTTTATTCGTGCACCAATGTACTTTTTTCTTGCCTTGTAATATTATGTAATTTCTATTATTATAATCTGTACTAAACTAATGCCCCTGAGGCGTCGATAAATAATAAATAAATAAAAAATAAATAAATAAACATTTTCAATCGATGGATATTTTTTTAATCGTTTTAAAGTTGTATTTAAGTATCAACTATAATTTTCGAGTTTCTAGTCGGTTATTTCTTTTTGAATTACAACAAATGAACAAAAAAACAACATTTTATTGGACAGTCTAGAATTGCGTAAATATTCCCGTTTTTTCGTAATTTATTTTTGTTTTTTTCCGATTGATTTGAGAAACTACTCATAATTTTTTACTTTCGATCTTCTAAAGTACAAACTAAATCTAATTACCTACTACAAGCCACCCTAATATAAAAATTTGAAGCATTCTTTTTGTTATAAAAAGTAAGTTCAGACCAAATAAAACACGTTATTACTGTACCTATATAAATAACTATCGCTCCACCCAGAATCTAAAACACAGATAATTCAAAATAGCAATAAAAACAAAATATACCAGTGAAGTAAGATGATTTGTTGCGTTTTACTATGGCTCTGATAATTCTAATACTAATATGCTCTAATTTCTAAACTTTGACTTATGATTGTAAAGGTCGAGTATATATAGGTACCTACACCGTGTTATGTAGCTGTAGCTAAACATTTACTTCTTGCTCGCTGATAACTCTTTGTGACCTCAAAAATAACAATATTATATTTTATCTTTGCCATTTCATAATATTTGTAACAAGACCGAATATCGTGACCCAAAGCTAACACGTTTATAGAGAATATCTGAAGATAAACTGCAAACAGACTTTCTTTCGCTCAATACGCGTGACTCCACTCCCCCCTACCAAGACGATAAAAATATAATATATAGTTTGGTGTAAATCAAACCATGTCTGCGTGAAAGAAATATGCAAGAAGAGAGCAAAGTGAACTGACGAAAAGACTGTAATAGGTGTACTGGTGTAGTAGTTGTTTATATCAAATATACATGTAAAGAAATAAATAGGTACACAAAAACTATTATCCCTCATTTATTCAATGTTTTACTTTTCATTTTTCTTTAGTCTATAGTTAAAAGTTTATTAACTTTAGTTAATTTACTTAGTTTACTAACCTAAGCCTCAACTCGTCCGGTCCACGTCATCAAGACAAGATAAGATGCACATCAGTCACCCATGTATATTATTCAAATCCTGAGTTCGTAACATCTACAACCATAAGGGTGATATGTGGCAGATTTTATAACAAGCACACTTTGATCACTAAAAATGTAATGTATTACATAATTTATATGTTAACACGTTCACTGCGTATCATATTTTTGTATACTTGTCTCACGACAAGTCACCGCTGATAAAATTCTAGTTTTAAAAAAAAATTTCCTAAAAATTGAAAAAGGTGCGTGACGCTGGCACCCGCAAGTTTGAATTTCAACTCAAAAACCACATCAGTAATTGTTATACAATTTGTACAAATTTGTAACCCCAATTACAAAATTTGTACACCCCCCCCCCCCGTCGCCCGTAAAATCCAAAAACAATTTCCGGGTGCCAGCATCACGTGACGCTGGCACCAGGATTTCGATGTATTTGGCCTATCGACCCAAAAACCACATCAGTAATTGTTATACAATTTGTACAAATTTGTAACCACAATTCCAAAATTTGTACACCCCCGGGTCGCCCGTAAAATCCAAAAACAATTTCCGGGTGCCAGCATCACGTGACGCGAATATATAGAAATAATGCTTAGATTTTCAACTTCTGAATCTTGTTCGATGGGAAAGTGAATATTGTTGGTGCATTGGGCAGGTCAAAATTCCCAATAGCTTTCAAAAGCGAGGGGAAAAACAGCATAAAAATTAAGGAAAAATTTGAATTTTTACGGAAATACGGTTTTCCACAAAATTGATATTGGTTTTTGGTCTAACTCTAAAACAAATGAAATTTTCACTGGTCGTTTATATTTGCATTTTCTATACACGATAAAATGTTGAAAATATTTTGACTGTTTTTGGGCTGTTTACTTTTTTTTTCTATAAATATCAATATAATTGTATTTGTTGGGTAAAAAAGCGTGAACATTTAATGCAACGCTCCTGATATATTGTTACAATAGCAGTTTAAAAACACATGTGCACAATTTTTTTTTATAAGCATTTAAAGTTCAAATTTTGACAAAATTTAATAGTTATTTTGTAGTTAAAAATTTATAAAATGTTCAACTATTATAATAGTTATATATTAGCTAAGGATTGAACATTTAAAACAGGGTTCCACGTAAATAGGTAAATGTTATATTTAATATATACCTAGGTAAGTACCTACATATTAAATATAATTTTTGCATAAAAATAAGAAAGATGGTAAAAGTTATAGGTACCTATTTAATTATAATTATATTATTCAGTACCTACATTTAATGGGCGCCCGGGAATTGGGCCACAATTCACCTTTTTTACATAGGTATATAGTAATTGGGCCACCAAAATTTTATATTATTTTATTAAAGGTAGGCCCGGTAATTGGGCCACTAAAATTTTATATTTATAATAGGAAGACCCAGTGATTGGGCCACTATTACATTTTAAATTGTAATAAAATAATATTTAAGTCAAATGGTTTGGTTAGGATGTCAGAGCACTATTTGTTTACTCTAAGATTACTTAAAATCATAAAAAAAAGTATTCTGCGTAAATGCGTTTTGTCTATGTTGCGCGTATACATATTTTTATATAAATTGATACAATTCCTAATACTGCAGCGCACACGAAACTTTACTCGAAGCGACTGCGTATGCCTTATCAAAAGGTAATAAATTATACAATATCTTATGATGTAGAATTATCAATTGTCATCAAATGAAATGGATAAAAATAGTCATACGCGTATAGTGTGCAAAGATTATGAAACATTGTAAATTGTGATCGTTTATAGTTGATTAGCAAACTATACGATCGACATCTAGTAGTACACGCGTGGTTCGTACTTCGTAATATAAAGTAGGTGCAATGGAAGTGTTAATGTCCGAAAGAGGAAAAAATTTATTAATTTTTAATAATTATAAATTTTCTTTTGCTCATGAGAGTCAATGTGGCAAAACTCGTTGGCGATGTGCCAAGAAAACATGTCCAGCCAAAATGTATACAATTTCAAATAATATACAAATGGGTACGTACATGGGTACATACTCGAACTACAAATGCCGTCGAGTCTTTTCATTCACATTTCAAAAATAATTTCTATATGTCACATCCAAATATACATAATTTTTTAAATGTTTTATTGCAACTTCAATCAGAAGTTTATATTAAGATTAAAAGTATAGGAACAATAAAAACAAGAAAAGGAACTTTAGTTCGACAACATTTTATTCTTAATGAGATTAAAAAATATGAAGAAGGGGAAAAAACCCGATTTGAATAATATGTACAATCTGTATCATGATATTTAATAAAAAAAAATTATTATATTAGAAAAAAATTATTTATATTTATATAATATTTATAAATTTATATTTTATTTATATTTGTAAAATGAGTATTGGCATTATTTATAAAAATTATTTATTATTATTTATTATTGGACTGACTTTATAGATCGAAATGTCTTGTATTATATTTTTATGTACCTATTAGAAAATGTTTTTTCATATTATTTATTTTTTGACTAACTTTATGGTCCTTATATTATATTTGTAAAATGAGTATTAGCATTCTTTATAAAAATTATTTCATATTTGACTAATTTTATGGACCTTGTTGTATATTAAATTAGTTAAATCTGCAGGGGCGCATTAAGGGTTCACATATGGGGGGCAAAATTATTTTGCGCCCCTGGTGTATTTTATGAATATTAATGAAAGTATAAAAAACTTAAAAAAAATTTCCTCGCTGCGCTCGAAAAATTAAGTTAGTACCTTACATTTCATACAGTTATTATACCTACATAGATATCTTATTAAATTAATTACTAAATATCTATTTGGAACTTGGAATAATAATCCTTTCTTCTAAAATAGTACTGGTAATTGGAATATTTATTATGTAAAATGTTTATATTTCATTAACTAATAAATACCTCCTAGTAAGCAACACCTATATTTTTAGTCATTTATGGAGTACCTACCTATGTATTAAGCAATGACTTATAATAATAAATATATCTTTATTCTTTATTAACAATAAAATATTATTACATATTATAAAACTATTTAAATGACAAATATGGAACAATACTAATTAAAATATTTTCTTATTTTTTTGTTCACAAACTCTTTTATAATACTTGACCAATCAATACTTCTAATCATCTCATTTTCTATTGACAGCCATAGGCGCACATTGGGTGTGAATTCAGGGGGTGCTGGGATAATTTATGGTTCACACCTCCTAATCCTAATATTTCTGCATTGCATTAGATTTAATTTGTATAGTGTATACAATAATTTCTAAAGTGCAATGTATCAAATAGTCTGTATGATTGTAAAGAAGACGCTAGGTACGCTAGGTACACCCACATGTGTTGTCTCCGTATTACAGACGTAGGTACAACATAGGCAAAACTGTTTTGCACGGGTATAAAAAACATTCATGCTCTACTCTAAGCTAAGAAACTAAATGTTCACACTATAAAAAATGAGAAAATTTACTCTGTAACTTTGTTTTTATATTTCCGATATCAAAACCAAAATAAAAGTTATTTAAGTTTGATAAACAAAAAAAGGTGCTCTGCTGTACAGTAGGGTACAAGTGGGTCCCTGTATAATCGATGGTATTAAATTTGAATTCAATGATATACTAACATCATTGTATAAGAAAAACGATTCTGAGCGAAGACGGTTAGTCAGCCTATGATATTACTAAGTATATTTGATGATACTAAGGTGAATAAAGCAATTTATATATAACCTATTTACGTAGAATCTTATTTTAAATTTTCAATCATTAGCCATAAAAGTTGAACATTTTATAAATTTTTAACTATAAAATTATTATTAAATTTTAAATGTGATAAATTTTGTCAAAATTTGAATTTTAAATAATTATTAAAAAAAATTGTGCCTATGTATTTTTAATATTTTTCAAGTGTTATTGTAACAATATATCAGGAGCTTTGCATTAAATTTTCAAGCTTTTTTACCATACAAATAAAATTTTATTGATATGAATAGAAAAAAAAATTAAAATATTGAAAACTGAAAATGTCCGTAAATAGCTCAAAAAGAATCAAAATATTTTCAAAACTATATGGTGTATAGAAAATGCTAATAAAAAAATTTAGTAAAATTTTCAAGTATCTACAGTCATTCGTTTTTTAATTACAACAAAATTAGAAAATCGTTACACGAGAAATCGAGTGAATATCAAATGTTGTAAAAATATGAATTTCAAACGTTCATAAAAATTTAATTTGAGATTCTTGTAGACATTTTTTTTTTTGATAAAGGTAGACAAACTTATGAGGAATCTTGCATTACATTTTCATATCTTAGATTTAAAAAGAAAATTTTTTATGAATTTCTAACTCGAAATAATTTGCAAATTTTCTTCATTTTCACGTATTTTGTCAATATTTGGAATTTAAATGCTTATAACAATTTGACCCCCCCCCCCAAGTACCAACTAGATTCACTTTCCTATCAGAAAAGATACTGTTGAAGAAAATCCAAGCACTTTTACTGCCCTAAAAGATGATGACGGACAAAAAAAAAATGAATTCGTGAATTCGTAAACAGTTGTCAATATTTGTAATGAAAAGAAAAATTCCGAAACAATAAACCACGATAGTTTATAAATGATTGGTGAAATACTGAAATAAACTGAGGGTGCTAGTTTGAAGCTTGCATATAAATGACCATCTCATACTATGACATAATTTTATATACATAATTTATAACGTTTAATAGTACATTAGTATGATAATTCTAATTATTATTAGTTGTTTCATAAACCCGAGTTTTCCATTATGTCATACAATTTGTATGTTTTCTTTTTGACTCTGAGATACAAAAAAAAAAAAAATATACAAAAATGTACCGCCCCCAAAAAACTTCCGCCCGGGGCAAATGCCCCTTTTGCCCCCCCCCTTAATGCGCCCCTGTAAATCTGTATGGAAGTATTTAAAAAAAAATATTAATTATTTGACGAATTATATTTTTATATGTTAAAACAATAATAATTAGTTAATAAACATTATTATATATTCGTATTAATAGTATATTTGTCTGTTGGATTTTACGGAGGACTGGGGGGTGTACAAATTTTGGAATTGTGGTTAAAAATTTGTACAAAATATATAACAATTACTGATGTGGTTTTTGGGTCGATAGGCCAAATACATCGAAATCCGGGTGCCAGCGTCACGTGATGCTGGCCCCCGGAAATTATTTTTGGATTTTACCGGCGACTGGGGGGTGTACAAATTTTGGAATTGGGGTTACAAATTTGTACAAATTGTATAACAATTACTGATGTGGTTTTTGGGTCGATAGGCCAAATACATCGAAATCCTGGTGCCAGCGTCACGTGATGCTGGCACCCGGAAATTGTTTTTGGATTTTACGGGCGACTGGGGGGTGTACAAATTTTGGAATTGGGGTTACGAATTTGTACAAATTGTATAACAATTACTGATGTGGTTTTTGGGTCGATAGGCCAAATACATCGAAATCCGGGTGCCAGCGTCACGTGATGCTGGCCCCCGGAAATTGTTTTTGGATTTTACGGGCGACTGGGGGGTGTACAAATTTTGGAATTGGGGTTACAAATTTGTATAAATTGTATAACAATTACTTATGTGGTTTTTGGGTCGATAGGCCAAATACATCGAAATCCTGGTGCCAGCGTCACGTGATGCTGGCCCCCGGAAATTGTTTTTGGATTTTACGGGCGACTGGGGGGTGTACAAATTTTGGAATTGGGGTTACAAATTTGTACAAATTGTATAACAATTACTGATGTGGTTTTTGGGTCGATAGGCCAAATACATCGAAATCCGGGTGCCAGCGTCACGTGATGCTGGCCCCCGGAAATTATTTTTGGATTTTACCGGCGACTGGGGGGTGTACAAATTTTGGAATTGGGGTTACAAATTTGTACAAATTGTATAACAATTACTGATGTGGTTTTTGGGTCGATAGGCCAAATACATCGAAATCCTGGTGCCAGCGTCACGTGATGCTGGCACCCGGAAATTGTTTTTGGATTTTACGGACGACGGGGGGGTGTACAAATTTTGGAATTGTGGTTACAAATTTGTATAAATTGTATAACAATTACTTATGTGGTTTTTGGGTCGATAGGCCAAATACATCGAAATCCTGGTGCCAGCGTCACGTGATGCTGGCCCCCGGAAATTGTTTTTGGATTTTACGGGCGACTGGGGGGTGTACAAATTTTGGAATTGGGGTTACGAATTTGTACAAATTGTATAACAATTACTGATGTGGTTTTTGGGTCGATAGGCCAAATACATCGAAATCCGGGTGCCAGCGTCACGTGATGCTGGCCCCCGGAAATTGTTTTTGGATTTTACGGGCGACTGGGGGGTGTACAAATTTTGGAATTGGGGTTACAAATTTGTATAAATTGTATAACAATTACTTATGTGGTTTTTGGGTCGATAGGCCAAATACATCGAAATCCTGGTGCCAGCGTCACGTGATGCTGGCACCCGGAAATTGTTTTTGGATTTTACGGGCGACTGGGGGGTGTACAAATTTTGGAATTGGGGTTACGAATTTGTACAAATTGTATAACAATTACTGATGTGGTTTTTGGGTCGATAGGCCAAATACATCGAAATCCGGGTGCCAGCGTCACGTGATGCTGGCCCCCGGAAATTGTTTTTGGATTTTACGGGCGACTGGGGGGTGTACAAATTTTGGAATTGGGGTTACAAATTTGTACAAATTGTATAACAATTACTGATGTGGTTTTTGGGTCGATAGGCCAAATACATCGAAATCCTGGTGCCAGCGTCACGTGATGCTGGCACCCGGAAATTGTTTTTGGATTTTACGGACGACGGGGGGGTGTACAAATTTTGGAATTGTGGTTACAAATTTGTATAAATTGTATAACAATTACTTATGTGGTTTTTGGGTCGATAGGCCAAATACATCGAAATCCTGGTGCCAGCGTCACGTGATGCTGGCACCCGGAAATTGTTTTTGGATTTTACGGGCGACTGGGGGGTGTACAAATTTTGGAATTGGGGTTACAAATTTGTACAAATTGTATAACAATTACTGATGTGGTTTTTGGGTCGATAGGCCAAATACATCGAAATCCGGGTGCCAGCGTCACGTGATGCTGGCCCCCGGAAATTATTTTTGGATTTTACCGGCGACTGGGGGGTGTACAAATTTTGGAATTGGGGTTACAAATTTGTACAAATTGTATAACAATTACTGATGTGGTTTTTGGGTCGATAGGCCAAATACATCGAAATCCTGGTGCCAGCGTCACGTGATGCTGGCACCCGGAAATTGTTTTTGGATTTTACGGACGACGGGGGGGGGGTGTACAAATTTTGGAATTGTGGTTACAAATTTGTATAAATTGTATAACAATTACTTATGTGGTTTTTGGGTCGATAGGCCAAATACATCGAAATCCTGGTGCCAGCGTCACGTGATGCTGGCACCCGAAAATTATTTTTGGATTTTACGGACGACGGGGGGTTGTACAAATTTTGGAATTGTGGTTACAAATTTGTATAAATTGTATAACAATTACCGATGTGGTTTTTGGGTCGATAGGCCAAATACATCGAAATCCGGGTGCCAGCGTCACGTGATGCTGGCACCCGGAAATTGTTTTTGGATTTTACGGGCGACGGGGGGGGTGTACAAATTTTGTAATTGGGGTTACAAATTTGTACAAATTGTATAACAATTACTGATTTGGTTTTTGAGTTGAAATTCAAACTTGCGGGTGCCAGCGTCACGCACCTAATTGAAAAATTAAAATATCAGTGTATGGTTTGCACCTAGTTATGAAACAATGCTTATGGAAGACGCTGACAAAAAAAAAATTGTAACGTTGACTAAATAATAGTCCATTAAATAACAAGGTACATGATGCCAATTGGCGTTTTACGCAGTGAACATGTTAAATATTGAATCTGTAAAAATCCAAACAACTCTGTGATAAAATGTTCATGTGATTTCTTAATTTTTAAATGCTTCAATACTTTAATAATCTCTTAATTATACATATATGCACCCATGACAAAATAGATATTATATTTTGTCATGTAGGTATGCAAAGACAAACTGAAAGGCACCGTGACCTGAGTCCTGTGATCCAGTGTCTTAACCACAATTTTTTTGTTTGGAATGGCCAATCAACAAATTTATATCCGTTTCATTTCTTTTTTTATTTACCTATATGCATTCAAATATCACAATAGTAATGTAGAAAGTAAATATTAATTATTTTTTTATTTCCTAGATTGAGGAGACAAAAATGCAATTTAAATTTACTTACAATTAACATATTATACTATATTACGTCTAAATTCTGCACCTTTGAGAGGGTTGGGTGTCTTCTCTGTAAATCCATAACCATATTAATACCCCATTTTTTATTAAATAAGTCTATAACTTTAATAAATTATAGCACATACAATTTGTTTAGAAAAAAATTATATTTTATAACAACGTTGCCGTTGTGTAAAAGAAATATTTTCAAATATGTTAATTGGGGGTGGGTATGCTTGGCGAAATAGTGAATCGTCCTGTTTATATATTTTATATTCATCGACATCATGATTTGAAATGTCAAAGAGTAGTTTTTGAGTTATTATACTTTTTATAGTTAACACACAAGTAGGTAGGTACTATAACGAAAATAAAGAGAAAAAGTGTTGCGCGGATAGTCAAAACCGACAATAATTTATTATTAACATAACTCATTTATTTTAATACATTCAAAAAAGTGAAAAAAGTAAAGATTTTCAATAATTATATCTACATGTTAAACACTACCTACCTATTTAGAACTCAACGATATGGAAACCGAACATGCCTTGATCAATAATAATAAATAATGATATTATAGTAGTAGTATTATTTCTTGTCTTACACAGCATATTTTATTTTCTCTAGGTCCGCAGCATGAATGAAGACACGGGACATGACCAAAAAGAGTTTGATGAAAAATAAATATTAAAAGTTTGAGACATTGTCCTTACTTAGAGCTCCAAAATATTGGTGGGGGTCAATACCTAATAATTATAGGTAGCTATAGTAGATAGTTCCACGAACAGTTTCCAAAAATATGTCAACTTTAAAGTTACCTAGTACCTACCTGTATAATATTATTATAAACAGTTTGTTTTTATATGTACAAACAGATATGCACAAAAATTAAGTAAGTATCTATGTACATAATATACAGGGTGTATCTTATGTCATTGTACGCGGGGTTTTTTGACGATTACGGAACGATAATATGAAATTTCGTTAAAACGAAAAAAGACGTGTTTCTTTATTTTTAACAAGCAATTTTTTTATAACAATTTCAAAATTTTTAAACACGCAGGTGTACCAATAGCAAAATCAACTTTTTTTTTTTCAAATGGTAAACACTATATTTTTTAATGGATTCTGGTAAAGCTTTTTTTTCTGAACATTTTGGTAGTCAAATCGTCAATTTTGGTTCGCTAGTTTATTAACTATGGTCCTCCAAAGATTAGTAAAATATGCATTAATACTTTTAATTAAAATAATGGGTATAGGTTAAATTTACAAGCGCTAAACAATTTTTTCTCATAACTACCATTTAATACACTACAATAGTTGAATCAGTAATCTAATGACACCCTCAAAAAAAAAAAAAAAAATAAACACAATTGTATGTAAACATACTTCATTATTTTTATTTTAACATACGATCATAAAAATCAATATTATTATTTCAATTTATTATTATAATCGTAATTAATTACTTTACATTTTTTTCATCAAAGTTACTTTTCTTACAATATCATAAATTTGAATTCTTAATTAGGTAGTTGGCTAAGGTAATAATGGTAAATTGGTAAATGGTATTCGATTGTTGACATTAATATGTGCAATGTTTTGTGGTGCTCTTTTCGTAGTGGTATAAAGTATAAACTTGATATTTTAACCATAGATTCCCTATAATGGTTTCGCATCCAAAGTATGAACTTAGGAGTTGTAATTCATCCATTTCCATCCTTTTTAGTTTTGGATATTAAAATAATAATATTGATTCTTATGATCCTATGTTAAAATAAAAATAATGAAGTATGTTTACCAATTTACCATTATTACCTTAGCCACCTACCTAATTAAGAATTCAAATTTATGATATTGTGAGGAAAGTAACTGTGATGAAAAAAATGTAAAGTAATTAATTACGATTATAATAATAAATTAAAATAATAATATTGATTTTTATGATCGTATGTTAAAATAAAAATAATGAAGTATGTTTACATACAATTGTGTTTGTTATTTTTTTTTTTTTTTTTTTTTTTTGAGGGTGTCATTAGATTACTGATTCAACTATTGTAGTGTATCAAATGGTAGTTATAAGAAAAAATTGTTTAGCACTTGTAAATTAAACCTATACCCAATATTTTAATTAAAAGTATTTGCATATTTTACTAATCTTTGGAGGACCATAGTTAATAAACTAGCGAACCAAAATTGACGATTTGACTACCAAAATGTTCAGAAAAAAAGCTTTACCAGAATCCATTAAAAAATATAGTGGTTACCATTTGAAAAAAAAGTTGATTTTGCTATTGGTACACCTACGTGTTTAAAAATTTTGAAATTGTTATAAAAAAATTGCTTGTTAAAAATAAAGAAACACGTCTTTTTTCGTTTTAACGAAATTCCATATTATCGTTCCGTAATCGTCAAAAAACCCCGCGTACAATGACATAAGATACACCCTGTATATCAAAATTTAAAAATTTAACAAAATATTGGTATAGGTACGTTTACGATTGGTCTTTTGTTTTACCTACTTTTTTTTTTAGGGGGGGGTTTCTGGTGTTTAAACACACCCCATTGACATTTTCCTCCCAAATAAAAATATTGTTTATAGGGTTTGGGATTGCTCGCATTATTTTAAATAAGTTATAAATTTGTCTTATGAAATTTTTTAAATGTTTGATCAAACACAGTTTGAATTTGCATATTTTAGGAAATGTGTACATTTGAGCTATTTTTCGCATATTTATGCATATTTTGCATTATTCTAACTCAAATGTAGGTACATACAACTGTAGGGAAAAATCATATTTGGATAACATTGAAAAACATCTTTAAAAATATTATGTTTGGTTAGGTACAATAGGCTCTAATTTTGAGATTTGGGGAGGCCGAAGCCTAAAACCATACTATTATAAAATTGAATTAAAACAATTTAGTAAATGATTGGGAGGGCTGTTAAAGTTGTTGGTGGAGCTTGGCTATACGGTTTGCCCAATTTTCACATAATTATGGTATGAAACATTTTATAAGTCTCTTAGTGACAAGACTGTGTTAAAACTATAATTGATATCTACATTCTAGATTGTACGAAGAAATGAAAATCAGTAAACACGTGTTCGTTTATCACGATGTTCGCATATCAAGTTATTCGTTATTACATATTTATTAACCTAGTATTTTATGCCAGTATTTTTAAAAATCAAGTTGTTTTATTTCACAATAGTTTAAAAATGTCCAAAACATTCAATAGTGTACTTCGTCTATCACATTAATCAATATAGGTACCTAGGTACCTATATTAAAATTAGTAAACCCATGTATAAATTATTTATGTTTATATACTTACTTATTTTTACTTTTTTATTACCAAAATTGTAGTATGTTTTATGAATTTTTACCAAAAATAATATAAAAATGTAGCTGTATATATTTAAGAATATTTTGACAACTCTGACTGCATCAGAGTTCAATAATATTTAGTGCAACAAGTCAAGTCCTGAACCCTAAATTTGTTTGTATACGAAAACTGTAAAAACTTGGTCTTAATCTTTACTTAAACAACCCCCATTTCATAAACCTGGCTACGCCACTGTCCACATCTGATATACGCGTTTGTCGTCGAATACCAAAACCTCTTTTGCTTTGCCCAAACTAAACATTTCTTATCGACTATGGTGTTAGTAACACTGTACTTTCAGTACAAAACGGCTGCACCTACATCAAAAATAGTAAATTGTACGAGAGAGCGTTTTTAATATTTAATAGCTTACAGACTACAGTAATTTGTAAGTTATCTTCAGCCACACATAAGTATAACAAATTGTATTCGAACATTTCTTGTAAGTTTGATGATATATTTTTTGAAAACTTAAATTTCCAGAAATAGTATTTTTATTTATAAAACCAATAAATATTTTGAGGTAAGGCCTTATTGCATTGATCATTTTATGAGCCAACTATTTAATATTTATATTCATATATTTATATTTATAAATACTAATGACAATAATATTATTATTATTATGGTATTTCATACATAACATTTTAGATGATATTAAAGCAGAGTTGATTAAAAACATGATTTTTTTTTAAAAATAAAAAAAATTGTTTTAATCGTTTCAAACATGTTTTTTTTAAATGATTTTTTTCAGCTGTTTTAAGCATGTTTAAAACATGATTTAATCGATTTTAAAACAAAATATGTAATTTATTCAAAAAAAAAAATCATTTATTTAATAATTTAATATCATAATTTTTTTATAACTTGAAGTGTAATTTAACCACGGTTATCGGTTTACACTTAAAAATCGTTTTTGAATATTTTGATAATGATTGATGATAAAGAATACTGATTACTGTATTTACTATTTTCAATTTTGGCGGGTTTGCGCCACGGACTGAGATATGCAATTAACTATTAAGACAATAATTGTGATATTTAAATATTATGTTACCTATCAAGTTGATATTAATTTATATTTTTTTTTTTTTTTATGTTTGAGTACAACTAATTACTAATTACTTATTAGTAATTGTTTTGTTATTTATTGGTATGTAATTTAAACAAATAAATAAATAATTAATAAATATATTACCTACAGAACTACAGAAGTAACATATTATATAGCCATTGAAGTGTTAGTAATTTAAATAAGTAAAATTATCATTATACATTTTATAAATTTTAAATTTGTTTATGAAATAAAAAATAATAATAAATAGGAGTTGCCAGTATGAACTTACAAATAATAAGTATATGCATATAAATGATGATTTTCTGTTTTAAACTGTTTTTTTTATTTTGTTTAAATCATTTGTTTTAAACGTTTACAAAATCATGTTTGATCAATTTAGATGTTTAAAACATGTTTTAAACAAAATGTTTTAAACATCTCAACTCTGTATTAGAGCGATGAAGGCAATTATTTTACTTTAATATGTGATGTTTTTTTTTTGTGTGTATATCTATATAATACATGATAAATGTTTAAAAAGAAAGAATACTTCGATTTTCCACTCCAGTATCTTTTTTAGCAGCAAAATCCTAAATACGCCACTACATTTACCTGTAGGAATTGTGTTTTTTCAAAATAATCAACTTAAGTAAACAACTTAACAATTTACACTTTATTTTCACAAACAATAGTATTTAAATAGTATTCAACTGAAACTTAAGAGCTAGGACTCTGATGAAACAATATGTCTGATAGATAATGCCTGATTGTACGGTTTGGATACCTTTGATGCATTTGGGCGAACAAATTTCTTTTTCTGTTCACATTAGGATAAATCTAAAAGAACATTTTAAATTATTATTATATTATATTTTACATAATAAAATATGGCTGTAGGTAGTGACAATGGTATAAATATTTTAAAAACATTTTAGACATATCATTACACTATTTCGTAGTTTTTTTTTTTTAAGTTTAGTACCTAAGTATGAAATGTTCAATTACAAGAAGCTATGATGATGTTTTTAAAAGTTAATTAAATAGTTAGGTACCTTAACTTACTCAATATAATAAATAAAAACAAACATACCTACCTACTTGTAAATAATACATTAGATCCAAGTAGAGTTGTGAATTTAATGATTCAATGATTTATTTAATGATTATATACAACGATTAATGTTATGTATGAATTAAAAAAAGGTGAAAACACCTAAACCTTCTGATTGCTTCTTGTCAGCTTTAACACTGACGTCAACTCCTAGAAAAAAGAAATTGCAAATGGAAAAAGTATTTTAAATAAAACTTTAAAATTATACAAACTACAAAGTTGTGATAATATATAAGTTATTCACTAAAAGAAAATTTTGGAAAAAAATTGTATACCTTTATGTGTGTGTGAATTTTTTTCTAGGGTTAGGTCTTGATTTTTTGAATTGTCGACAATATCTTTTTTTTGCTTCTTTGCAAATATTTCGTCAACATCTAAACCTTCCGACTTTCTCTTGTCAGATTTAACCCTGTTGTCAACTCCTAGAAAAAAGAAATTACAAATGAAAAAAGTATTTTAAATAACCCTTTAAAATTATACAAACTACAAAATTGTGTCAAGATATATATTATTTCCAGTTCATATAATTATCATTAAATCAATATAAATTATATACCTACCTATTTTAATATGTATACGATATAATATTATGTAAATATTATTTATCTATTGACTATTATTGATTACAACATAACTTATTATACTATTACAAAATATACTTTGTCATGGTTCCACCTAGGTACCCCTACTTACCATACAGTTGCACAAAATCTCAGGAGCAGGGGGAGAACCTTTGTCCCCTTCCCTCCACTAATTTGGTGCTAGGTAGAAGGTTTTTTTTATGTGGCAATGTGGGTTTTTATGGTGTATCCTAGAAGCTGGTAGAGGTGTATATACTTATATAATAAAATTGTATTACTTACTCATATACCTAAAGCAGTAAATATAGACATTTTTGCTTGGTAAATTAAATTTCTATGTTTGACCCACGTAAAAAAAGAGATTTGCGACACTGCTATATTAGTAATACAGCAATAGATGCTGACAGAACGGCTCCACTTAAAAACATTCATTCTGCAGGACGTTACCACAATATCTAAATTATTTATCAATGAATTTAAATTTAACACATTTACACGTAAAATGATGCAGTGTTACAGTGACCTACTCAATGCCGACTGACGAGGTAGGTTCTTACATATATAGGTAGATACACTCAAACCTACTGGATACATCAGAACGAATTAAGATTTCCCCGGGTTTTCCAACTGTTATCACATTTAATTAAACACGTATTATAAATACTTTCTATACCAGAACTAGAAGCATATCCAATGCTGAGCTCTTTTCGAATCATAAACAACTCTCTTGGTTGTTTGTTTTACTTCGCGTGGCTTTACACTCCAGGTGCTCTAAAAATGAATAATAATTTTTCATCGAAAACTATATATAGATTGTACTGTACTGTATTGTGCTTGGCGTAATGAACCGTATGATTTACATTGGTATACTTTATATTTATAAATTTATAATATTATAATATTATAATAATATATGGATACATACTCCATCCTTCTTTAACACCAGCTTATTTATTTGATTTTGCTGTGGCTTTTGAGCCACCACAGCAGGCCTAGTGATTACGGGTACGTCTGCCACATGGCGTTTAATTCCGTCGGAAGTAGATTTTCTACTTTCAAATGTCGGTACACGCGAGACAGTCTAAAAATCAATAATCATTTTTCATCGAAAACTATATGTGTATAGATATTATACCGTATACCTAGTTTATTATTATTCATCGGTCACTTCTCCTCGCATATCATATTTATAAATAATATACATATCTAATACACATTAAGCTAAATATTCATTACTATGGTAATTAATGTAACTTACTATCGTATACGATATTATAATATTTATAGACCACCTATTATACGGCTATACACGTTTAACTTTAAACGCCAGGGTATACGTATGTATAAGAATATATCGACTACAAAATTACTGAATAAAATTAAATATAGTGCATAGGTATATGCATTAGGTACATACTATTAGGGATCAAAATTTCCGAAAATAACCCCGGTTTTTTAACGTATTTTTCGGAAAAATAATTGGGAAAATTTAGTTTTAAATAAATTTCGAAATAATGTTTTTTTCCTGAAAAATTGAAAAATTATAATAAATACTTTATAATAATATAAAAATATATTATCGTATCCCGCATTTTCACCAATGATGTTTTGTTTTTACGTATTTTAATAATAATTATTAATTAATATTTACATTACTGCTTTGTCAATCGTGATCTGTCTACCTGTATATTTTATCTACAACTTACAAGTAATATTAATTATATAACTTTTAAAAATAGAAGTTTTACTGTATTGTGCGTGGCGTAATAAACCGTATGATTTACATTGGTACTTTATATTTATAATATTATATTATTATAATAATATATGGGTACATACTCCATCCTTCTTTAACACCGGCTGTTTTATTTGATTTTGCTGTGGCTTTTGCGCCACCACAGCAGGCTTAGTGATTGCGGGCACGTCTCCCAAATAGGATTTTGATTTTTAGACTGTCTCGCGTGTAACGACATTTGAAAGTAGAAAATCTACTTCCGACAGAATTAAATTAAATTAAATTAAATTCTGTCGGAAGTAGATTTTCTACTTTCAAATGTCGTTACACGCGAGACAGTCTAAAAATCAATAATCATTGTTCATCTAAAACTTTATAGGTATACCGTTTATACCTAGTTAATTTGTAATTCATTGGTCACTTTTTATAAATAATATACACATCTAATGCACATTAGGCTAATTATTAATAACTGTAGTAATTAATGTCACCTTATTATCGTATGCGATATTATAAAAACGTATCTACGTTTAAGTTTAAGGCGGTTGGAGCACTCAGTATTTTTTTTAGTCTTAGACCAATAAGCGGAAGATTATAGCTTATGTACTACCCAATGACCGATTATTATTTTAAAAATACTTGTGAACTCATCGTCCCCTTTTCTATGTTATGTAGGAAACATATTGACTTTCTGAAAAATTATGAAAGTATTTTTATTTTATACACTTACATTCAGTTTTAAAACATCAATTATTTTCCCTACATAACCTAGTAAAAAAGTTATCGTATACAGACGCATATTTTCAAAATGTATATCGGGTCATGGGAAGTAACTAAATAAATTTTTCTTTTATAGCTATTTTGTACCAGAGCAGAGTACACGCTTATATTAAAAAAAATACTTCGTCGTTCACGGGAACAAACCTCCTATGTGAAAAAGCGTAGTTTTCAGGAATCACAAAAAACGTTTTAAATAAAGAAATCACATAGTAGTTATTTCATACACGATTTATAGTTGGAGGATACATAGGAGGATTTTTCTACGGGGGGGGGGGGGGTAGCTGCACATAGGAGATATTTCATAAACAATTAGTAGGTACCACAATTATTAGGAGAATTTATTTATTATTTTTTATTAATTTTACGATGCAGATAGCACATAAGAGATTTTATCAATAAATAGCTAATTTTTTCACACTATATAAGGTACCTACTTACGTAAAAATAAAATTAATAATATTATATTCTTAAGTTGGTCATTAAATGTATTAAAAAATTGGAATATAATTTTTTATTTGTTTATTTATTTATTGAAATATTAATAAGTTTGGACAAACTTACATGAATTAGGTACTATAAAAATATACTACGAAAATACTAAATTGAACAATAAAGTGAATTAATATTTAGGTATATAGATATATCAGTTTATATGCGTAGATAGGTTAGCCGAAACACGATTTTTAAATGAGTTAAAATAAATATAACAAACCGATCAATGTTTTTTTTAAATTAAAAACCAGATAAAATATACGTAATGAACAGTATGACCAGTGACGCAACTGAGGCAGAAATTTGGGGGGGGGGGGCTGAAGCCCCCACTTGCCATTACATGAAAAGTAACCCTTGGGGGCGATGCCCCCACACCTCAATATATGTTCACTTAAAAAAAGTAAAAAATCAATTATTTATTTACTCAAGTATTTAATTATAGCTTATTTTTTTAAATGCATATTATAATTTTCAAAATACTTTATATTATATATTATAATATATCTTTAAATAAAATATTACCTACGTTTTCTAATAATATTTTAAAGATATGTAAATAATGATAATTATTGTTATTAGAAGTAGATATTACAAGTTTTACTTAATATAGGTAGGTACAATATTTAAAACATTATAAAATAAAAATATTTCGAATGATCGATACATCAACTAATAAAATTAATTATTACTAAACAATTAATAGTTAATGCATTTAAGTACCTAATCAGTAATCTTTTAAAAGAACTATTAACATATTATGTTGTTTCACATCGTGATATAAACAAAACAATATTATTGTTAATTTTTGAATATGATTTATTATATATTAATTGTTTTAATGAAAAGTATAGCATAATAATATATTTGTAATAAAATATTAATAATGTAATAATTATACACCAATTAGGTTTTAAAAATGGTATGTGGACAAGTGGTTATCAGTAATATTGTAGTCTGGGGTCATTGATTTTTTACAGGTAATTTTCATTATGTTATTACATATCTCTAGGTATGTTATAGTTCAGTGCATAGGTCTTATATCATACCGACATAAATTGTTTTCTAAAAATGAACACAAACAGACAGCGTATGATATATACCATATTTATCATAGGCAATATAAAAAAAAAGTTTAAATACAAATTAAATAATTACATTTTTTTCCAAAAAATAAATACAGTTTAATTTGATAAATTTAAATAAGTTAATATGTAAGTTTAAATTGAATAATTTATTTTGAGGGGGCTAAGTCTCCATACCCCCCTAGTTCCGCTAATGCTTATGACTTACATTGGTAGGTACCTACATTATATTTATGATATTATAATGATATAAACATACTCCATCCTTCTTAAACACAAGCTTTTTTGTTTGTTTCCGTGCAGGATTTTCCTCGACTAAAGGTTTAGTTATTACTGGCAGGGGAAACCACGCCGTGTGGGCCACACGGCGTTTAGTTCTGTCGGAAGTCGATTTTCTCTCGAGTTCGTCTTTGGTCAAGTTTTGTCGGGGTAACTATAATAAACAGGATTTTATAATATATTTTTAAGTGCAATCAAACGTTAAGAATAAGGACGTTCGTGAAACTTTTTCCTGAAGTTAGTATAGATTTGGCATTTCACTATATACGTAGTGTAGTAAACCGACGTTTTTACACAAAAACGGCGTTCCAAAGGTTAGGTGGCCTGAACAACATCACGCCACCAAAATAGGCCACTGAGGCTGCCGCCTCATTGGTTAATACTGATCAACTACACATCACGCCATTCCTATGACGTCAATCATCCTTTCCTAAATCCCGGGCATGTCTCATATAAATAGGGGCCCTGTTTCACAGACTTTTTAGACATAGAAGTAATTACCAGTGCTTTACAATACTTGTGTGGGTCGCGGACTAGAAACAGCCGCATTGCCGTCCACATCAAGTATAATTTCAATTACAACTATTCTGAAGAATTATTATTCTGTCGACAAATTTTAAATTACTAAAATTAACTATATTATTAGTTTCGTGTTAATAAATATTATATCTATAATTAACTACATTTTGTGTTAAATTATTCTTACTCTACCTTCACTTCAACCACCATCCTCCGATTCATTGCGACGACGTGTACGTGCATTCGTCGTTAAAGAAGTGTGCAGTAACCAATCAAGTGAGAGCGACGGGTTACTACAGTAGGTATGTACTGCCGTAACATATTTGAATTTTTATTACATATTTTAAAAAAATTAAGTTAATAGTTTAATAAATATTATATACCTCGTACACCGTTTTAGCAGTCCGTGGAACCGTGGTCGGTTGAACACCTAAAAAATAAATACGAAATAGGTATTATAATACATTATCTAACTATTATATTCACCGATTATATTTACAATATATAAAATAATATATTATAATATGGGCAGTGGTTAAACTGGTTAAAATGAGGTGTGAGGCGAGATTAGATTTAAGTCTCCAAAAACCGTGGGGACGCTAAACAATAAATTATTATTAGAGTGATATTCAATATAAATTAGTTTTTACAAATAGAGAAACGAAATTAACATAGAAGACAACTTAAGACTTAAAGTTACCAACACGGGACTTCAGGGCATACAACATCAACAGTCATATTAAATTATTCAATTATTCATTCATATTCGTTATAATTATAATAAAATAAATGTACATTTTAACGAGATGTTACTTTTTGTACAATAAATGCTTATGTCATTAAATTAGCTTAAACTTTAAATCAATAAAATAAATTATAAAAAAGGCTTCATAATATATGTAAAATAACGTCGTTTCATTTGTTGAGAAGTAAAAATGTGTAAGTGGTACGTGGATATAAAAAGGTTGGGAACCGCTGACCGCTGTCCTATACCTACATTATAATGTACGAGTAAGTATATTATGTATTATACAAAAGTCCTATTAGGTACTTATATATAGTTATAATTTGCTTAAGTAAATAATTAAATACATTAAACCTCAAACGTATTTGAAGATATTGATCCTAAGTACCTACTACAGTACTACCTAGTCAAGTTTCTAACCCTTATAGAATAGTGTGTGTAAAAGTAAAATAAATACTTATCCCGTGCATTAGATTTTAAACTGAACTTACTTATGTTTTGATACTTTGAACTTGAAGCCATCGTGTCCATTGTTATCACTGTATCTGAATTAGTGAAACAAATTGAATCGGCGTTCAAATCCAGTAAAATATACTAGTAGCAGGTGTCATAAACAGAACAAAATATTTTCAATTAATAAACTAAATGTTGATTAAGTTTTTCTGTCAAACATTCGAAAATAAACAAATATGAAATAATATACGTAACCAGGACACTAAAAAAACGGCAATCAAACACGTAAATTATGTATTTGGGTATCTATTTTAATAGTTTTAGATGGCTTGGATAAAATAAAATAAGTATTCATTTTTATTTTTTACACTTACTAATGATTGAAATAACTATAATATATAGGCAGGTTAAAAAACACCCTAACAACACATCTTTAATGTTATATTATACTAAGTATAAAAATACGTTTACTAAAATATTGAGACTCACAAAAATAAATTTTTATCAAAATAAAATTAACAGTGTTGCATCTAATCCAAAATTAACTTGGAGATTAATAAACGAAATAACAAATAAAAATGTCGATAAGGCTAAAGAAATTAATTCAATACAAATAAATAAACAAATGTTATATGCCACAGATGAACCGCAAAAGATCGCAAATATTTTCAACACTTTTTTCGTCGATATAGGCAGTAAATTAGCTGAAAATAATATAGTAGAAGATAACCCTATAGAGGAAGTTATTCCACTCAATGGAAACTCGTATGATAACATTTTTAATGATAAAATAACAGAAACAGATATCTTGCTAACTTTAAAAACTCTGAAAGATGACACAGCTGCCGGAGTTGATAAAATAACTGTAAAATTATTAAAAACCATAATAAATTCTATACTAGGCCCACTTCTGCATATATATAATCTAAGTATTAAATACTGTTTATTTCCAGAAAAATTTAAGATTGCTGTAGTAGCTCCACTATTTAAAGGAGGAAATCGAACTGAAATAAATAACTATAGACCAATATCGATGATTGTTAATTTTGCCAAACTGTTAGAAAAAATCATTAAAAACAGATTAATGAAATACCTTGAATCTAATAATTTACTCTCTAAAAATCAGTTTGGTTTTAGACCAGGTCTAAGTACAGAGGATGCATTATATAGTGTAACTAAGTTTATAAGTAATTCTCTAGACAATGGTGAAAAAACGTTAGCAATCTTTTTAGACTTAAAAAAAGCTTTCGATACAGTTAATCATATTGAATTAATAAAAATTCTTCCAACTTTTGGTATAATAAACAAAAGTCTACTTTGGTTCACTAGTTACCTAGAAAATAGATTACAATTAGTTAACGTAAATGGTATTCTAGGGGAAAAAAAAGTGTTGTCTGCGGTGTACCACAGGGAAGTGTGCTTGGTCCAATCCTCTTTATATTATATATTAATAATGTTTGCAACTGCGAATGTAATCAAACCGCTACAGCTGCAGCAAAATAAAATAATAAGAGTATGTCTGGGTAAAAAAGATTTAGTAGGGTCAACTGTACATAACTATAAAGAGCTAAACGTTTTGCCTTTTAAATTAATTTACCAGAAATTTGCAATATTATGGGTAATTAAAAATATAAGCACTTGGTTTAATTTAAAAAGAGTAGAAGATAAGAGAATAAACAGAGCATATAATGCTCCTGTAGCATACACAAATACCTCATATGGTCAAAGATTTCTGGACTATCTAGGTCCTACTATCTTCAACTCCATGAATAATGAAATAAAAAATACAATTTGTGTAACACCAAAGTATGCGAAAAAATTGGTTTCTGATTGGTTATTTACTAACATGGAAAAACTTTAATACATGTATAGGGTCACTAATTATTATGCTATCTAAAAAGTAAGATGATAAATGTAATTTGTAAATGTCTTCTTATGTTTATTTTTACCTAGTTGTAATATTGTATCTTTAAGTGTACTTGTTTCTGATAATTATTTCTTATTTTTCAATGTTAAATTTATTTTTATATGATTTATATTGTAATTAATTCTACCACTTTATAACTCTCTTTCTCCAACACAAGCGTAAGCTTACAGGAGAAAGATAAATCAATTTAAGGTTTTATTTAATATGTTATCTTGTTAAATATTATTTTTCTGATTAATAAAAAAAAAAAAAAAAAAGGTATATCTCGAAAGTTTAATTATAAATAGTTGGTCAAAAAGTATTATACTTGTACCAATGACGTAGGTATAATTTTATTCTTGTGGGAATATACAATTTTTTTAATAAATTTCAGGTGAGGGATATAATATTATACACTACGTCACCACTAATCACTGTACACAAAAAAATAATTTATATTGAACATATACTATTAATCACATTATTTAACAATACATATTTTAATCTATAAAACGTATAATATTATAATATAATATAAAAGCCATAGCCCATAATATACCACTGAATCATTGCTATTTCACAAAAATGACAAAACATGCATATTTGACTTGAAATTTGAAATTAAAACCGTGTCTATATATTTTTTGGTTACACTATGAACTACTTGTAGAAACTTTGTTCTAAATTATCAATCTATTAAGGTATAAAAATTTCTAAATTTCTAAATTTTTAATTTCAAATTAATTAAAAATTTTTCTAGATTTTTATGAATTTTGACAACATTTGAACTTTAAATGATTATAAATAAAAATCCATGCCTCTTTATCTTTACTGTATTTTAACTGCTATTATAACAACTTATTAGAGACCTTGTATTAAATTTTTTTTCTATATTTATAAGAAAAAAAGGTGCTCTGCTGTACAGTAGGTTATAAGTGGGTCACTGTATAATTTATAGTATTAAATTTGAATTCAATGATATAATATAATTTTATAAGAAGAACGATTCTGAGCGGAGACGGTATGTCAGTCTAGGTATAAGGCATATTATATACTTATCTATGGTATTAAAAAAAAATGACCTATAATAAATTCCAAATTAATCATATCACAATATCCATTAGGTACTTATAACGCGTTATACACCAACAACAAACCCTGATATTATCATAGATATATAATAGTGTACCTACTTTAGAAGTTTCAAGTACCCATGATTAATATTATACAATCACAACAAAATAACTAAAATAGTTATTCTAGGTTTTTTTATGTAATTTCGTCCAAATTTGAACTTAAAATGACTATTTATTTTTTATTTATTTCTTTATTTATTTTATTTCAACTTACCACATACTACATTGGTACACATTATCACATAATATTTACATATTCACATATTAAGTTGATACCTACTCTCTGTAAGCGAAGCTTGTGGCGGAAGTAGGGAGTCTCTTACAAAAAAATAATAGTATATATAAGGACTGTTAAACAGCATATAATTAAATTTTTATAAACATAAATTAAACATAATAAATTGTTGGCAATATATATAACAAAAGAAATATTATAAAAACTACTGCTATAGTGCTATGCCATAGTTAATAGTATAGTCTTAACTAACATTTTTTAACATAATAAACACAATAACTTATTATTAATATCTATAATAAAAGAGATAAAATAAAATCTATAGAGACAAAGAGACATTACTACGCTAGTCAAAAGATTTCATGTACATATTTTTAATATTGCTAATTTAAATTTATTTTTATTATGTATTTGTTTAATGTCTGTAGGAAGTTGGTTAAACAATTTAATACCTTTATATAGTAATTTTTCATTAATGTGGTATTTTGTTTAATTAATCTTAAATTGCCTTTATCCTCTCCTCTTGTTTTATATATATTATTATATTCGTAATCAGTTTTATTAGTAAACACTTTAATGATTGATAATTGTTCATATAATTGTTCTAAAGTACATATTTTCAATTTAACAAATAAATCGTTAGTGTTGATGTTTGTAGTAATATAATAATTTTTCATTAGGACTCTTATTAGCATTCTTTGAGTTATCATTAATGGTTCTAGTACATTATTATAAGCTGATCCCCATACAATCAGATCATACATTAATATGGATTGGACTAACGCGAAATATATCATTTTCAGTCCGGGAGTATCAAATACATTTCGTAATTCCTTAAAAATAAAAAAACATTTCCTTATACGGTTTATTGCTGATTCAACTTGTGGTTTCCATTTTAGATGCTCATCAAATATTACACCTAAATATTTGGCTGAAGCAACTCTAGATAAATATCTACAATTTAGGTTACATATGTTAGTTTTATTACTTATTTTACAGTTATTGTTATGTAATTTAATAGTAATTTGTTCGGGTTTGTTACAACTGGACAAGGCAAAGGGAATAAATACTGATTTTTTTTTATTTAGCATTAAACTATTTTTGCCGTACCAATTATTAACCAGTACTAGTCCTGCGTTTGCTTTGTTTTCCACTTCCGACCAAGTTTCCCCCTCGAAAAATAAAACCGTATCATCTGCAAAAGCTAGTAAATTGCCATTTATATCTATATTTAATAAATCGTTTACATAAATGTTAAATAGTAACGGACCTAATACTGTCCCTTGCGGTATACCATATTTTACTGTACACGGGTCACTTGTTTCACTGTTAATTCTTGTTGTTTGAGATCTATGTGAAAGATATGATTTAAACCACAACCATAAGATATTGTTACCTAATACTGTTTTCAACTTTTTTAGAAGTAAGTTGTACTCTATTGAATCAAAAGCTTTCGCTATGTCTAAAAATATACCTAAACATATTTTACCTTTGTCTAAAAATTCATAGATTAACTTCGAAAAATAAGAAATCGCTTCTTGGCAACCCATATTGTCCCTAAATTCAAATTGTTTATCACTTATAGTTTTGTTATTAAAGGTGAACCGATTTAGTTGTATCTTAGCACATTTTTCAATAACTTTAGCTATGGAAGAAATTAAAGAAATTGGTCTATAATTATGCGTAATTCTCTTTCATCACCTGCTTTATATGTAGGGCATATAAAAGTTTTTTCATATATGGTTGGGAATACACCATTTTCAAAATTTAAATTAATTAAATTAGTAAGCGGCTGCCGGCTTTACAACATAGTTTGAAATGTGTAATAGTAAGTTTGACGAGATGGAATTAAATCCCGGTGATGAACCTTGTTTTAGTGTATTCATTATTAGCGATAACTCATCATGCGTAAATTTGGTATATTTTAAACTATTTTCTGTTATATTTTCATTATTTTTCTTTTGGTTTTTGAAATTACCTACTTCTTTTTTCATTGTACTGTCATTCTGAATTTGATTTGCTATTTTTTCTCCTACAGTTATAAAATAATTATTAAATATATTGGCACATTTGTGTGTATCTATATTGATATCTAACAAATCATTTTCATGAATTATTTGTGTAATTGGTTTTTTATTTTTAACATTTCTGTTAGTTATCTCGTTAATTACTTTCCATACATTTTTAGTATTATTACTATCAATAATTTTTTTTCTATAGTACTCATTTTTTGCATATCTAATTAAAGTACACAGTTGGTTTTTGTATTTTTTGTAATAAAAAAAATACACTATAAAAATAAACTGTGCCTATGTATTTTTTAGATTTTTTGGTAACAGAATTAACTACTTACGTGGAATTTTTTTTAAATTTTAAATCCTTAGATATAAAAGTTGAACATTTTATAAATTTTTAACTATAAAATAATTATTAAATTTAAAATTTGATAAATTTTGTCAAAATTCGATTCTTAAATGCTTATAAAAAAAAACTGTGAATATGTATTTTTAATATTTTTCAACTAATGTTGTAACAATAAATCAGGAGATTAAATTTTTACACTTTTGGGACCAACAGATAAAACTTGATTGATATTTATAGAAAAAAAAACTAAAAAAATTGAAAACTGAAAATGTTCGTGAACAGCTCGAAAAGAGTCAAAATATTTTTAAAATTGTATGGTGTATAAGAAATGCTAATATAAACATTCAGTGAAATTTTCATGTATCTACAGTTATTTGTTTTTGAATTACACATAATAAGGAAATCGCTACTTGAGAAATCGAGTGAATTTCCAATGTAAAAACTTGAATTTCAAACTCTCATAAAAATTTAATTTTACTCTCTTATAGACATTTTTTTTCTTATAAAGGTAGATAATCTTATAAGGAATCTTGTATTACATTTTAAAATCTTAGATTTAAAAAGAAAAATTTTTACGATTTTTTAACTCAAAATAATTTGCTAAATTTTCGTGATTTTTCCATATTTTATCAATTTTTGAACTTTAAATGCCTATAAATAAAAACTGAGAATAATGATTTTTAATATTTTTCATCTGCCTTTGAATCAATATACTAGGAGCCTTCTATTAAATTGCCAAGCTTTTTAACCAACAAATAAAATTTTATTGATATTTTTAGAAAAAAAAAACTAAATAAAAATGGAAAATGAAAATGTCCCTAAACCGTTCAAAATATATCAAAATATTTTGAAAATGTTAAACATTTCCACAGCCCCCCGAAAAGGAAATAATGGACTTTTCACTATTTTTATTTTGCCAATATTTAGTACTTGATTTGTTTGAATTTGTTTGACCCGTTTTGAAATTTGTTCGACATCGGGAACCCCGGAAAATTCAATTTCCCCGTGGGGTCTTTATTATTAGCTTAAATATAATAAAGTATAGGTACCTACTTCCTTTCTGTCTTTCTTGACACACAATAGTGATCTAGTTCTAGATTTATACGTCTTTACTATTTAAATTCTACTTTATACATATCATGTATTTTAGTATTTTACAAGGTTCAAGGTTTTTGAGATGAATAATATGAATATTGTAGGCAATCAAATTAAAATTCAACTGAATTTGCCTTTCAAGGGAAGCATTTACTCAGAATTGGATTGACATCCAATATTATTTTGTTTGTTAATAAAATATTTTCTTAGAACATAAAATTAAAAAAAAACCGTTAATAATAATAGTAATTTTGCATAATATAATACAACGAGTTTCAATCATTAAAAACAAAATAAAGTCTACAAAAACAAATAAAAAAGGTGCTCTGCTGTACTGTACGTCACAAGTGGGTCACTGTATAATATATGGTATTATATTTGAATTCAATGATATAATATCGTTATATAAGAAAAACGATTTTGAGCGGAGATGGTATGTCAGTCTAAGTATAAGACATTCCAGAAAGACATTTCGATCTTTTCTACTTTATTTAATTATAATATTTTCTACTTTTGAAGTAATATTCCTATACGTTTAAACTATTTTATTATTAAAACAATGGTAAATTGTATTCCAGTTTGAAATATACATTTTTTTTTGGTTAAAATTAAAAAAAAATCAACTTTATAATTTAGGTGGGCCTCGGTGCACAATTTAGGAGGGGGCCCCGTTGGCATTTTCCGACTAAACGACCGTTAAATCCGCCACTGAATAAGCTACTGCAATATAAACGAACTATGAGGTGACATAATGAAAAACGTTAGCTTCCGTTTGTTCTGACTTTTCATGTTTCGAATAGGGTGGCTTAACGATATTGTTATAATTATTTTTAACTAGTCTGATAGGCAAAATAAGCATTGTCCTGACATCGTATAAATGTATTATAATATAACAAATCACGCATATACTAATAATATGTGTATTGAGTCAATCAAGTCATAATCCGGTACTACCCTTTTATTAAAATAATATTATATTATATAGGTAGAGGTACGTATAATGAGGATTGAACCCTTACCAACTCCCCATCACACACACAACTTACAACTGTAAACGGACATATTGGCATTCACGATTTTTTGACATCCATAATATCGAAGGCCTCGTTTTTAAAGCACTAATGTACGGAACGTGGCTCAATCTACAGCTGCATCATCTGACGATGTTGTCATGATGATTGCCGGACAAATACTGATGATAATGGGTACTATATAGTCCATAATATTATCATGTTGGTGAATTTGTGCAATTGAGTAGACAACAGTTGTTTCAATGTTTGAGCTTATACTCTTATAAATTATTATAATCCATAACAAATCATAACAATGGAATCTTTGCATCGCTGCAATGTAAAAATATAATTCAACAAATAATTCGCAAACCAATATGACAATATTATTAACCAGTACCTACCACAGTCCTTACAGCATGCATTAATAATAAAACGGCCCTTGTGGGCTATGACCCAACAGTTCTTCATAATAATATAGATAATAAACAGATTATAAAATCGATAACTTATGTATTTAGATTTTAGATATTAGGTATATGTACTCTGTACTCACAAACAATTAATGTATTCGGTGCAAAGTCTTCGGGCCTGAATTAATTATTCAAAAAAGGCAGTCGGGAAAATAAATATACAGGTAAATATGCAATGCACGCACTTGTGAATGATACAAATTATAAATAATGAGAATTATTTGACTGTTTGAGTCTTGTCACTAATGGTGTAATAATAAACGTTGACTAGATTGCTTCGTAGCCCGTAGGAGTAGATGACCTGTTCGAGCTGTATATACTGCGTAGCTGGTGGGTAGGTACCTACATAATATTATTTCAAAAGCGTATCACACTCGACAAGACTTGACTGAATAATATGTTAGGTACCTAATAAGTGATATTCTCAAGTATTTTATGAATTTGGTGCATTTAATTCCAGTGAAGTATTTTTCCATAGTTATATTTTCTGATGTAAGGTATATTTGTGTTATTTTATAATTGATTTTATTGCCTACATTCCCGTATAATATTTTCCTGTGTACCTAATAATTTCCAGATTATTACCCAAGTACGTAATATTTTCCCGATTTATTCATTCCTACGTAATAATTGTTCGTTTGTAATTTTTCTCGTGTTAATGTGTAATGTTTTAGATCTTAGAATCGTGGAGGTAGAAAAAACAAGAAAACTAATAGACTCCTACTATTGGGGACCATTTGGTAATAGGAACTATGCCTATTACTGATTTATAATCCAAGACCGTGATTACAAGAGTTCCGATTATCACTAGTCGGCTGTCGCTGCATGTTAATCATTAGTGGGTTTTGGGGTAAGAGTGCGCAATATTTCTTATGTAATAATTGATTACCTACTTTTATAAACACTTAATTTTTCTAGCTATAAATTGAATTAATTAAATCTATTTATTTATTAATTTATTTAAACTAATAGGTACATTATATATACGATGAATCAACAAATGATTAAATAATATTATGTAATCTTTATTTAATAATTATACTTAAAAAAATTACTTTGACTTAGTATTTACTACTAATACTGCATTAATTATATATTATATTAGGAACTATTATATTATGCATGCATATTATATATATTTATAACTTATTATTTGATAAAAATAAAATAGATAACATTCTTTAATAAAATAGATTTTTTATGAAATAATTTGCGGCCTATTACCTCATTAAGTGAGCACTTTTACCCCAATAACGGGGTAAAAAGACGCATTTGTTATAATTTCTATTGATTTAAGGCTCATAAAAATTTAATTTCACTTTCTTATAGACATTTTTTTTTTTATAAAGGTATATAATCTTATAAGGAATCTTGTATTATATTTTAAAACCTAAGATTTAAAAAGAAAAATTTTTACGAATTCTTAACTCAAAATAATAATAAAATAAAATAATAAAATTTACTAATTTTCGTGATTTTTCCATATTTTGACAATTTTTGAACTTTAAATGCTCATAAAAAAAAAACACTTATCGACTACTTATCGTGTACACAGACAAAAAAAAAATAAAAAATATATTTAATTTAGCATTTTTTTTTTTTTGTGCACTTTAAAAAATAATAATTGTTGTTAAAAATGTATGATTACGAATTTTTATTCATAGGTAGGCAGGTAGCAATATTATAGTATTATGTTCTCATGTACTGTTTACTTTATAAATGATATAATTGATGATAAAAATTACTGTTATCGTTAAACTATACATTTTGATTAAAATTTTATTTTTGTTTAGTTTTAGAACTGTTAATTCATGTATTCCATACATTACAAAACTTAAAAATGCCATAGTCCAAACAGTACCTAAAATAACATGTATGTATAATATGTAATTCATTTCAGTACTGAAACCGCAAAATAAACAGTCATTTCAACTAAACGTAACAGTTTAATGTAATTTTTTATCTTTACCTAATTATTTTTCCATACTACAGATTCACGATTTTTTAATCTTGTTACGTACCTACGTATTTAGTAATTAAGTAATAACAATGTACGACGTAGCGCAGGTTTCTAATAGTACTCGACGATATAATTAATGAGGTAATTAGTATATTATAACTAAAGACCGGATTTATATTCTCTTAAAATACCCAAAATATGATGCTAATATTCTCTAAAAAACCTTCAAATATTCTCATTATATTCTCTCAAAAATTTAAAAAAATATGCAAAAAAATTAAAAAACATCATTATATGCTTTAATATGCATTTTTTTTTTAAATTTTATTTACAACTATATTTTTATAGTGAGATATTAATTAGGTATTAAGAGTTGCATATTATACCTCATGGAATAGTATTGCACTTTAGCAAGAGTAAGAAGTTGGAATATAATATGAATACAACAGTATAATATTAAAACACAAAAACAAAATTTTGATACTTGAATATTTGATAAACTTATAAGTTGATCTTATCAGTAGATATACATAGATAAACCTTGATAATACTGCGTGTTTTATTTTTATCAAAATGAAAAAAAAAAATAAATTGTAAATGGTCAAAAAAAATTTTTCAGAGTACCGTAATATTTAAATTAATAAAAATAAATACAAATTTTTGCTCACAATTTACGATATATTCCAAAATATGCTAAATGGGTTAAATATTCTCCAACCCATGAAATATTCTCAAATATGCAAAAAAAACTTTTTTCTACGCATTCAGAATTGAACGAATCGTCCACATTTTTTACTCTCATAAGACTGCATAGACCTAGTAACGATATGTAAAAACATATAAATCCGGTCTTTAATTATAACACGTTAGGGACACTGTAAAAGTATCTCTCTAGGAAAGTCAAACACTCATACGAAGGATACGAGTCGACCAGCATACCAAGTACGAGACCAGGACGCAGTCTCATGACCGAATTTGGACATTGATACAACTACCCACTCCAAAGGACTCGACCATATAAATACCAGCCCGGGACAAGGGCTCGGCAGACGGTTAGGGATACTCAAGACATTTGGAGTCAGGTCATAACACCGCTCACATCTCCACCATAGCTTATAACATTGTAATTTTGTACTTAAGGGGGCTCCAGCGTATCATGTTTTAAGGAGTAATATTTAGGCAATTCACATAACGTGAACCATTTGGGCTATGTCTATGTGTGAGTAGTAAATGAACATTATCGCGTGCCTAGGACTATCGGTTGACAGTATTACGAATTCCCAGAACTACGTATAATTAAAATGCTATAAAACACTCATCATAACCAAGTACATCAGTATTTCATTCCTGCGTTGATGTATATATCGACCTCAGTTGGGACGTAACAATTTCGTGGCGATGTCATGAATAATAATATAATTTATTTTAAATGATTATATCGTTCCGTATCATATTGTTAATATGATAATCACGAATACGTCTTGTGTAACAAGTTTCAGTCATCATAATATACTTTATAATATATTTTAATATTATTATAGGTAGATTATTATATAGAATATAGATATAATATTCTTTCAAAAGGTTTAATAGATTAATGAAAATATATAGTAATTACTAATTTTAAATGTGAGTAGTGAGAGACCAAAAAAAATATTAACATTTAATAGTGCAACTACCTATAAACTATTTGTAGTTCGATATCAGAGTAATCAACATGAACTACCTACCTACCTTCAATTTTTTTTATAATAATCGGCCATTGACCTTGCTGAACACTTGATGAGTACTTTTATTTATAACAATAATATAATAGTATCTAGATAATATAATTATGTCCAAATACAAATGATTGATGAGTATTACGCTTCATTGTGCAATTAATTAAAATATTTTAAATGGATTGTAAACAATATAAAGTTAAATATTGTTAGTTTTTATTGTAATAAAGAAACAACATAATTTTTCAATTTCATGTTTTTTTGAGATGCAATATTACTACTATTAAAATAGTTATTTATTTTTAATACTGATAACTGATAAGTGAATAAGTGATAATCATAATTCAAGAGCAATATAAATACTACGATAAGATAATGCTATTCGTGCACTTGTATAGTAAAAATAACAGCGTTTTGATCTTGTACAAATAATATAAAAAAATAACGAAACACGTTAATTATAAAAAAAATAAAAATAAACATTTAAACATTTTTATAAAAGGATTCACTCTAGATTTATAAAAAAACACACGTAATAATGAACGAACTTTCAATTTATCGGTGGCTAAATTATGTTTTGATTATGAATTATTTATACGTTTCTTGTATGTGTGAGTGAGCTTGTGATAGTGTTAAATCATAACCACATATTAGTTTCTTTCTGCTAGCAATTGATTACACATTTACACGTATTAAAAATGATTATTATTGATCTCCTTGGAACCTAGCTATGGCTTATAATTAATATAAGTCCTTGGTACAAATCAAATATAATATTACTATATGCAATTAATGTGTTAAAATTTTAAAAATCTAATTAAAGTAAATAACCTAAAAAGTTAGGTTCGTGGTGACACAAAATATGTAAATTCGTTGTGAGGTGCAGATTAAAACTGTGCGACGACAGTCGATGACGGAGTGATAGCGCAATGCGTCGAGAATCTGATCGGACGGTCGATCCGGAATAGCATAAATAACTGCGCGAAACGCGCATGCCGTCGGACAGGAGGAACGCGCTGTTCTTTGTTGACCATGCTCCTACAGTCCAAGCTATAGTGCGGGCGATTGCGTGCGTTTTATATACTGACCATGCTGTTCTGCACGCAATGCGTTGCTGCTCGCATGCGGCGAAATACAAGCCATGTTTTTCCCCGCATGCGTGCAAACCAGCTAAGACATGGCGTTAGGCATACAGACAAAATGACGCGACGTAGAGTAATAATATGCCTATTATACTAGTAATACTCGATAGATTCCGTAAGGAGGTAAGTGGCCCACTCGCTTTCTCCACGGCCGGCCCCCCGACGGCATGCAGGGGCCATAACCATAAAGATGAGAGTTTATCAATGTCGCGGTAACCGCACCCGGTCACCGTCGATTCCACGCCACATCACTTTTTCGATCCCATGTCGTTATTTTTATTTTATCTTCACTTGCACTGGCTCACTGCTGTCGTCGCATAAGACGTGCACTAACCGATCGCCAAACACACCTGTGGCCGCGTTCTCACGGCTACTCTTCATATCTACGTTCGTTTGCCCGGTGATTATATATTTTGCGGTGGTGATATGTGGCCAGTGCACCGCAACTGCAGACCATAATACTGACATCTGCACCAACTGTGCCGCCGTGTTCGTTGTATTATTGACACGTCTTGTCCGATGATTATTCTCTTTGGTTGTATATAAGTTTAACAATTAATAAACTATTATATACAATTTTTATTAATACAATTTACTGACTCAGCCACACTGTTAAAAACGATAACAATTTATTCGATCCACTTCGAGGCTTCGAGGCACGCGTTTGTTACTACGATAAAATTACTAGGTTTGTGTAGCGTGTATATATACACACCAAAAACACTTCGTTATAACTCCTTGTAAAAAAAAAGCTAAGTTAAAAAAAAAAATTTTTGTTATGATTAAATCTTTAAAAGATGTGATATAATATGGAAATTAAGTAAAACGACATTTTATAATATTACAAATACCTATGGTGACAAATAAGATCAATTGTAATGTTAAATACTTAGTCAACATATTGTTAATACATTGTTAATTATTACTGTAAATACTGTAGTGATTACTTAGTTATATTTATTTAAGTATACTTCTAAGTCCTGCGAAATAGTTAAACATAATATGTTGACTAAGTATTTAACATTACAATTGATCTTATAATTTGTCATCATAGGTATTTGTATAATATTATAAAATGTAATTTTACTTAATTACCATATTATATCACGTCTTTTAAAGATTTAATCATAACAAATTTTTTTTTTTAACTTAGCTTTTTTTTACAAGGAGTTATAACGAAATGTTTTTGGAGTGATATCAGCTATTTTTTTTTATGAAATAAGTCGCGATTTTATTTGACTGTATATAATAATAATAATCCATAATAGCATAATATGTATCGTGGGCCTCTTGCTGTTATAATATCTCTTTTTCTATTTTAATTTTTTTTTTCTTAAACTATAACATAAATATGATATCGTTACATCTAACCCATATTTTATTATTATGTTTAATAACTGATGAATAATGGGCTTGAGACTTGAGTCATAGATGGACCGTGATGGCAAATCACAGAATTAAGAGCATATGATTTCCCACCGACCTTAATTGTTGCCAAGGGTAATGAATTAATCACTAGATTGCTTGTTTTATTTTATTATTGTTCCGAGTTTTCAGCATAATAATATAATACCGTCGCGCTGAATCACGAATTCACTAAACAATCACAGTCGTTGAGTCATCAGCAAGTACCTATTAATCTATATACTATCTTCCTGGTCGTCACTCGTCTGCTGAAACAGTATAATGTAAATACTAAATGTAAATAGAGATGTGTTGTTCGCGAACGAACGGATCCCATTGAACGGGTCAAAGTAGTGAACGAGACCGATCCGGATCGCCGAATGACTTGATTCGGGTCGCCAAATATCGTTCGTTTTTTTTACATAAGGTAAACTGTCGGTTAACGCTAACCGACTGATAACAGATTTTATTACTGGCAGAATTCGGCCGGTTAAGTGTCGGTTAACTTTAACCGGACATTGTAAGAACGGACCTAAGTAATCTATGGTTCCTATGCACCCCCACCCTAGACTTGCCACTGCTGAAAAAACGAACGAATAATATTGAACGAATCACACGAACGGGTCTTTTGGAAGACCCGATCCGAATGAACCGGATCGTTTAATTGACCCGTTTGGCACATCTCTGAATGTAAACAGTAAATGGTTGCCACTGCCCACTTGCCGGCGACTGGACAGGTATCCTAGAGACCGCGCTGTCGCAATCGCCAATCGTCGTACGTCGTCGTAGTACGTCGCCGCTGCCGCCGCGATGAGAGTAGTGGGAATGTATAAGCGGCGGGTCGGGGGATATTTACGATATTTTCGTTCCCCGACCCACCGCTTATCCATCCCCACTGTTCCGTACGCAAAATCGGTCTTAAAAGTACTTGAACATTTTTGCTTACAACTTATAAACTATCTAACCAATCTGCTAGCGATGTTCCTCTGTTCCCACCTGCACAATATTTATGATCGATTGATACCTCATACGACTTTATAATATGTTCAGCCGTTTGCCCTGTAGAGCTTGGCAAAGAATTGACATATTATATTATTAGGACGATTTTTCAATGTTAAAACTCGGTGTCCTGTTATTATACGTTAGTGGCTACTCCGCTATTTTTTTTTACTTAGCTTCGCGCCACTACCGTCCCGCTGGATACAATAATATATAAGTACTAAGTACATCAACAGCAACCGATCTTGTTCCAAAGGGCATAAAGATATTTTGTCAAATTGCGTCTCATATGAAGTATGAACCAAATACATCGATGTTCCTGTTGGACCAGGTACCATGGTACCTAGCCAGTGTTCCATACGCTGTGATAAAATTTAAACGCAATGTTCGGCCATGAATTCCACGATCGGAATTTCGGGTACACCTTTTTACCTATATAATAATAATATTAATTACCTAACAACTATTAAACATATATAACATGATATTATAGTTTGTTAACATGAACTCTGAAATTAGAAGTTAATTGATCATCGATTATTCTCATTTTTTTTTGGTGGTTCTTCTTTGTCCTGTAACATACTTTAGTAGGTACAGTTTTGAGTTGGTGCTATACAAAAATATAAAATTCCAATAATTAAATGTGTACAAATGTACAAAATAACTCTATAATAGTGATTAGTGATGTTATAAATAGTAAAATAATAATTGTTTTACACAAACTTTTAGTTGATCAACTAGCTTCTAATTTGAACGGATATGAAAAACAAAAAATATAATTTTATTATTTAGGTACCCACTATATTACTATAGAGGTATATAATAGTACATTTAATTATTGGAACTTTATATTCTTGTACCTATAACCTATGGCCCAAACGCAAAATGGTATGTATCGGACAACGATAAACCACCAGAAAAAAATCGATGATCAATAAATGAACTTCTAATTTGAAAGTTCATGTAAACAAATTATAATATTATGGTATATGTTTAACAGTTATTAATTAATATTATTAGATACTATATAGTATATAGGCAAATAGCTGGTTAAGCCCAAAAATCCGATTGTGAAATCCATAGCTGAGCATTGCGTTTCAATTTTGTCACTCCGTATGAAACATTGGCTAGGTAACAAAAATCGATGATGAAGATCCGTCATCGGAAGATCTTTCTTCCAGAATCTCGTGACATGTTCTTTCAAATGATGAAAAATTAGACTATTATCTTAGTCATATACATGATACGTGTTTAACTTTTTAGTTTGAATTTTCACAGTGAATAACCTGTGCATAAAAAACAGTTGTGCAGCGTTTATGATGTCGGTAGGTATTCAATCTTATAATAAAATAGGTTATCGATTACACCATGGTTACGTGTATTATGTAGATTTAATATAATATTCTATTCAATATTTCTAGGTATATTTCTTTATTGCCAAAACGTGGTTAGGTACACCCCATCTTTAGCCCAACATAATATACCGATCAAATAAATATAGCAATACTGTTTCTTAGAAAAAAACTCTAAATTACTCGTGGATCTATACTTGGGATAGACTTAATGGCATTTTAGTTTTAATATTTTACCTCTAAATTTGATTATAATATCAGTCGTTTAAAAAATTATTGAGTAATACTAATGGCATTATAAGTTAAGTAAATTATAATGAATAAATTAAAAACGTGGTAGAACGTTAACGTCGAATTAAAATCAATTTATACAAGTGTTATCCTATAAAAAGATTAATATTGTTATGATGCAAAGTCAAATAAATACTGATACAAATATTGAAATATCAGATACCTATAATACCAACTAAAAACGTACTTGCGAGAGGCATGTGTGTAAGTGTGTTAATTTTATGTTTGTTACATAGATAAAATAAAATTTTTCATTTAATCTGTGGTTATTACTTGTTGCATGACACATCTATACAATACACTATATAGAAACATAATAAGGAATCCGTGGATTATAATTAATATAATCTGGAATTGTTACAACGTGCTGAATAGTTGAATCCCATTTAAATGAGTTGATAGTATTAATGTATTTTTTATAGTACCTACCTATAGGTTATATTCATCGATAAAATAATATTTTATAATACATATCATACCATAATATATATAATATTATAAATTATAATATACCTATTACTATTATTATTATTTTTTCATTAATTAACCCGTGGCAACTTAGGCCATTGGGTGGTTTTTAACTGTGGGGGAGGGTACTGTCGGTTTGTAAACACGTGTGTTTTAGTTTGGCAGAATTTTAAACTGGGCACCCGTAGGTATCTGCCATGCCCTGGTGAGGGATGGCGGGCTCTCTATCCAGACACCGTGACTGCCCAAAGAGAAGTACCGCCCGTGGCCGGGGTTCGAACTATGCTATTATTATTAAGTTTTTGTAACGTACAAAACCACAAGTTCAAACCGTATCGATTGTAAAATAATAAGTCAACCCTTCTTCGCAATGACCACCGTTATGATATAGTATATTGTTTTACTGGGTATGTAGCCACCTAGGTACTTATAAAGAGTCCAACAGGTAGGTCATTAATGACTATATTATGTTTTACTGTGAGGGATCCGTCACAATGGCTGCAGTAGGGTTGTTTTTTCTTTTTTTATTACAAACATAAAGGTACATACGGAAGAGTTTGATGTGTCCGATTCTAGTTCTTGTAGTTATTCATCTGTCATCATAATATTATATTATTATTATTAGATACGCCAATTTAGTAAATAGTATAAAATTAGGTAGGTACCATATTATATAATATTATGTAACATAAACAATGCTTACTCGGCGAAACCAAATATACCATTTAACAAAAAATAGAATATTTTTCAATGTTAAAATTTTGAAAAGGGGGAAGAGGAGTAGTAATCGATCTGATATTCTGATGTACACTAGTTGTCATTTGTAACTTGTAATTGAGTAAGTCATAGTGATAAGAGTATGTGTTAAATTTAATTTCAATGATAAATCATTGCATTCGAAACACGGTTCTGAGTGAAGATGGTCCGTCAGATATCTTACCCCAAATGGCCAAATGTAGGTACCGATGTCCCTATACTTACTATTATAGATGTCCTATTCCTATACCTACATATGCATTAATATATTATATTATTTATTTGACGTACCTATATATTATATAAATATCATAATAGGTACATAATCTCGGAGATGTATTCTATATTTCTATATACATTACTATATATTATTATATAATAGTAAATCGCTTATTTATAGTTCGTTACCACGATAACAAACAAACTATTTAAATACCCAAGAAAATAGCTAAAACACTTGTACGGCCATTGGCACCGTCGTGATATAGAGATGTTTCGGTTAAATAAGCTACAAGACAGCCAATATCCTCTGAAGCTGCTGATAGTAAGAGTGTAAGTGTTATCGGCGAGTTAGATTAGACCCGGGCATCTCTTTTTCACATTTTATCTTCTTTGCGTTTTTTCTAATGGCTATTCAATCCGTTCTAAGCGAAACTAATCGATATTTTAATCAACAAGTATTTCAACGTCTTGGTTCAATCCCCGGCCGATAGCAAAATTTTTGCACTATTTTTTATTTTTTTAATTATTTTTTTATCGATTGCCATAAAATAATACATGCACGTAAAGCATGTTCATTAGTCATTGTATTTGTTAAGCATTATTGATTTTTATCCATAATATGACAAGCCGTTTTAGGTTTATTTTATAAGCAGAGGTTAATGCGTTTATAGTTTAGGCGAACAATCGTGGAGTGGAGCACAGCAAGACTTTAACGCTCATTTGAACTTTGTGCGACGAGATGGGATTATAAATTATTTTATATGTTATAAAATAGTTCAAACTGTATTATACAATTTAATATAATTATGTAGGTTAACAAATTTGCAAGTCTACTCGGGAAATGAGCGAAGCCAGGCGCACAGATAAAATCGGATCATCTCGTGTGGCGTATACAATACTACAATAGTCAATGATACGAGTACATAATAATATGCCAGTAGCACAATATACCTGTATATAATATATAATATAATACCACCGACAGTGTAGGTAAGTACATGTATACGAGGGTATATACAGGGGCGGACCGTCGTCGATTGGCGGTTTGTTTGAGAAGCCACAGCGAGGTTTACGAAGGAACGCTTCAATATATTAAACCTTACAAATAGCTCTTATATTGATAATTATAGAGTATAGGTATGTACCACACTTATAGAACGTGGATCTCCTTGGTCATATACTGGACAATCGGACATTATAATAATTATAATAGGATAAAAATCCTACACGGGTTCAACCAAATAATATAACCTGCTCATCCCTTCTAGACTCTAGTAATCGTATGATTTACATTTTAAAGGTACATATTATCATTATACACTAGAAAATATAAATATTGCTTAAATTATATTAAAGTACAACATAATATTATAATGATCCGGTGCGGCGGTCGTGGCGTGACCTAAGTAAAAAAAAAAAATAACTGCATGACTGTGTGTGTATAGTATATCGAAGTTATCTATTTTTTACTGTGTAAAATACAGGTAAATTTGTTATACGACCTAACTAATTTTCTAATGTATCAATTAACTCCTAGTAAATTCAAAAACATTAGAAATATTGTGTAGAACGTGCTTTTGTTAAAAATCGTACGTTTAGAAATTAAGTGATAAATGAAAAAGTGCCAACTTTTTAATGGAAATTTAAATTAAATTCAGAATCACGGTAGCCATCGTAGTCATTTTCGTATTATGCCAATGTTACTAACAATATTACCGTTCTTATAGATTATTGTGTAAATACTCAATATGTAATACCGATAAAAATTAGTGATATCTAGAGCACGGATTTCTATTTTTACGAATTTCATATTTTTTTCCTTTCGATATTTTTGGATTTTTGTCAGTTATCTAAACGAATTATTATAAATTTAAAGTAATAGAGACATTTTATTTGCATATTTCTGCATATTTAAATGTTATTAAATATTTTTACATACTTTGGCAAAATTCAAAATTTATTGCATATTGAATCAAAAATTTAAAAAAATGTATGAAATAATATTTTGTCAAGTAGAAAAATTAAAACAAATTTTATAGGCACTTGATAATAATTTATATAAAGATAACATAAATAATCGATTACGACATAAACTTAATTGCTCTTGCTGTGTCAGTCGGTTATTTTAGTGATAGTCAAAAAAACTGGTAACTCAAAATATGACTTTACATAAAAGCTTTTCAATAAATGACGAAACGAAAGAAAAAATGCATTCTGTTCCTGGATCAAAAGGTGCAACACTTACAACAGAATTAAACGAGCTTTCCAGTAAAAATAAAGGTCTGGAAATTCTATGAAAAATTAAAATATTAGATGAAAATGTTTAGCTCGAAGATCTTTGTCAAGACCCGATAATTCTAAGTTGCTTCAAATATGCCCCAACAACCAGTGGCGTAGTGAACGGTACCGTCAGAGGCAATTGCCTCTGAGACTTTTCTTAAATAGAGAGGTGGATGGTAGCCGGTGGGTCCCTAAGTAAATGTAATATGATAATATACTCAATAGGTACCTAGCTAAAAACGATATGAAATATAATTATCTACATTATATTAATACACTATTATTCATTAACATTTGGGTTATTTGTAACTTTCCTCTAGAAAATGTTTAGTTCACCACGTCCGTTGACTTCGAAGGTTAAGACGTTCGTTCTCAGTCTTTAAAAATATGTTAATCGATAAACGTCACATCTTCACAGAAGAAAAACTCAAAATTCATATGATTATTCATTTAAATACAAAATAAAATTTAAAAAATACACTAATTTGTTCAGAAAATTCCTCAATTTCTTAGATTCCGAGTGGAACGATGAATGTATTGTTTTTACAATGATGTGTGTGTGTGTTTTTTTTTTTTATTATTTTTTATTTGTGTCTGTGTAAATGATAAGTAGTCGAAATAATGCTTGGTTTTTAACTTCAGTATCTTGTTCGATTGGAAAGTGAATATCGTTCGTGCATTAGGGAGGTCAAAATTTAAAAGTTAAAAAAATTCAATAGTTTTCACATGCGCCGGGAAAAACAACATAAAAATTAAGGAAAAACGGGAATTTTTACTCAAGATCGGTTTTTGACAAAATCGATTTGTCTTTTGGTAAGTCTAACTCTAAAACAAATGATAGTAAATACATGAAATTTTCACTGGTTGTTTATATTTGTATTTTCTATACACGATAACATTTTCAAAATATTATGATTTGTTTTGAACTGTTTAGGAACATTTTCATTTTCCATTTTTTTTAGTTTTTTTTCTAAAAGTATCAATAAATGTTATTTGTTGGTTAAAAAAGCTTGAAAATTTAATAGAAGGATCCTAGTATATTGTTTCAAAGGTAGATAAAAAGTATTAAAAATCCTTAGTTACAGTTTTTTTTTATAAGCATTTAAAATTCAAAAATTGACAAAATATGGAAAAATCACGAAAATTATCAAATTATTTTGAGTTAAGAATTCGTAAAATTATTTCTTATTAGTTTATTACTCATAAGTTTGTCTACCTTTATCAATAACACTAAACTTAATAACCTAACCTAACCCGGAAAGTCAAGTTACATTATTATGAGCGTTTAAAGTTCATAATTTTACAATATTGTTTATTCACTCGATTTCTCATGTAGCGATTCCCTTATTTGTTGTAATTCAAAAACGAATAACTGTAGATACATGAAAATTTCACTAAATGTTTATATTAGCATTTCCTATACACCATACAATTTTGAAAATATTTTGACTTTTTTTGAGCTGTTTACGGACATTTTCAGTTTTCAATTTTTTTAGTTTTTTTTTCGATGAATATCAAAAAAGTTTTATCTGTTGGGCCAAAAAGTGTAAAAATTTAATACGAGGCTCCTGATTTATTGTTACAATAGCAGTTGATAAATATCAAAAATACATAGGCACAATTTTTTTTTAAAAGCATTTAAAGATCGAATTTTGACCAAATTTATCAAATTTAAAATTGAATAATTATTTTGTAGTGGAAAATGTATAAAATGTTCAAATTTTATATCTTAAGATTGATAATTTAAAACAAAATTCCATGTAGTTAATTCTGTTACCATAAAATCTAAAAAAATACATAAGCACAGTTTATTTTCATAGTCATTTTAAGTTAAAATTTGGATGAAATTACATAAAAAAAAACCTAGAATAACTATTTTAGTTATTTTGTTGTGATTGTATAATATTATTCGTGGGTACTTGAAACTTCTAAAGTACACTTTTATATACCTATCTATGATAGTATCAGGGTTTGTTGTTAAATGTATAATGAGTTATAAGTACCTAATGGATATTGTGATATGATTAATTTGTAATCTATTATAGGTACTTATTATAGGTCAATTTTTTTCAATACCATAGATAAGTAGGTATATAATATGTCTTATACCTAGACTGACATACCGTCTCCGCTCAGAATCGTTTTTCTTATACAATGATGATTGATATTATATCATTGAATTCAAATTTAATACCATCCATTATACAGTGACCCATTTGTAACCTACTGTACAGCAGAGCACCTTTTTTTTTATTAAGTATTTAAGTAATTCATTATTATTAGTTGTATAATTTGTACATTTTGAATATAGAAAAACAATTCTTGCATATTTTTTGCATATTTTCATGTTTTAATAATAAATAAATTATAATACAGAATTATTAAGCTTCGCTGATGATACAGCTATTCTGCTATCGGAACTAACTGTTGATAAACTATACAATGAAGAAAATAAAATTTTAAATACTGTTTATGCTTGGTTCTGTAAAAATAAATTAAAATTAAAATTAAAATTAAATCTTATGAAATCAAAATATATTTGTTTTACACAGCAACCATCAAATACATTAATACTAAATAACCTAATAGTACATTCTTTAAAATGTAATAAAACTACAAATACAGTTTGTGATCCTAAATGTATTATACTAGAAAAAGTACAGGAAATAAAATATTTAGGGATAATTATTGATTATAGATTTAAATGGGGAAGTCATATAAATTATTTAAATAACATGCTACGTAAATTCTTCTATTTCTTCAAAGATGCAAGATATGTATTTAATAAATACTATAAAAGAATAATTTTCTTATCACTAGTACAATCAATTTATACTTACGGAATATCAATTTGGGGTGGAGCCTCAAAATATATTTTAACAAAACTTATTGTCACTTTAAATGTTTTGTTCATCACACTTTGTTTCTTTTAAGAAATAATTAATCGCCAATTAAATAAATTATTGAAACAAAATCAGTTTACTTAAATACAATATACTTAGGATTACTTCATGATATCACATCTTTATAGTGCTTAAAGATTTTATATTTTTTTACTTAGCCATTTTTACAAGTAGTAGGTTTTTGTTGTGATAATATTATGTAAGTTTGTTAGGCTTCGTATTACATGTAAAATAATTGAAAATAAAAAAAACCATGTGTGTTACCAGTACGCGCGCGGGAAGTTAAACTTCTTTTGAATGGTACACGTGAGTGAGTGAAAAAGAAAGAAAAAATATTAATTAATTTAAAAAATGAGAAGAAGTATCCGGAATTATTTATTATTGATAGTTTTATTATTTTTTTTATATTTTTATTCGAATATAATTAAATATATTTCCATCTTGAATCTCAATATCCCTGTTTGAGCACCTATTTTAAATGCGAATTTCGAAAAATCCTTTCTTAGCGCACGTCTACATCATAATAGCTATCTGTATGCCAAATTTCAGCCAGATCCGTCCAATGGTTTGAGCTGTGCGTTGATAGCAGTCAATCAGCTTACTGTTTTATATATACAGATATATATATATATATATATTATAATATATAATAAAACAAAATTACCATGACAATATTTATTTATTTACGGACATGTACGCTTTCGCGTTCGTACGGCCGCCCGTTCGTACGCGCCGCCCGTTCGTACGCGCCGCCCGTTCGTACACGCCGCCCGTTCGCTTTTTTTTTCCTCACTACCGTGCGTAAAGAAGTATAACTTCAAAAAAACTTTTAAAATCAGAAAACGTGTGTGTTTATAGTGTGTAGTCAAATAGTTTTAAGAAGTAAAATATTATGGACTTAATCAAAAAGTAAAGAAAATTATATGTATAAAATAGGTACAGAATAGGTTAAAAATCCAAACAAACTAAAAGCCCGAAATATTGGTTAAAATATTATTACAATAATATAACAATAAGTGTGAATAACACTCGATAATACGATTGTCTCAGGAAAAATAAAAGCACCCGAAATACTTCATAATGCTGGTCGATATAAGAACGATGGACGTAGTCGCTGGCTAGTAATAAAAGAGGATTTATATAATATATTTATATTTATTTATTTATTTATTTACGGAAGTAATCGAAGTCTCGATTTTTTTAATTCAGTGAACCAAAAAATTTAAAATGTCTACGACGAACCTGAGAAACAACGAATTGGATGAAGACGTCATCATCATGGATATTATAGATGAAATCATCGAAGAAATCGAGCGGGGTGCTGATGACGATCAGGATATCGGAATCAATAACTTAGAAGTGCATAGACCAGAAACAGGCCAAGGTGAAGGAATTTAAAGAGCAGGCTGGCACGAACTTGAATTTTATAATGTTTTTAAAATAATTTTATAATGTTTTTATAATTTTTAAAATTTTATAATTTTATACTTAATAATACAGGTACTATAATACTATAGTGGTATTATAATGTATTGAGTAAATTTATTGAGCGGCAGCTTAACCATGACACAATTTTAAGCACGTATGTATTATAAATATAATACCTATAGATAATAACAGTGGCGTCCGCAGGGGGGAGGCTAACTGGCTGAAGCCCCCCCCATTGCCCGTATTATTATTAATTTTCAAAAAAATATTAATCAAGTTTAAACTGTCAAGTATAGTAAATCTCATATATGTCTTACCAGAATGAATTCATTTTTGAAAAAAACATTGTATTTGCACACCAATTTTCATAAATTATCTGTAATTTTTCGGTAAAAATATGAACTACTTATGGGTATGAAAGACCTTGTATTAAATTGTCTAGCCTTAGATATACACATTTTATATTTTATAAGTTTTGAACTACAAATTAACCGTGGTTTTGACGAAATTTGAACTTTAAATGCTTATAAAAAATAACCATGATGCCTATGTATTGTTAATATTTTAGCTATAATAAAAAAACTTCCGTACTACATTTTTAAGCTTTTTGACCTGATGAATAATTTTTTATTGACATTTATAGAAAAAAAATTTTTAATTAATCAAATACAATCCAAGTTATTAAGACGGTATAACCAAGCTTGTTACCAAACAATTTAAATAAATTTTCATTTTTTTTCTCCAATTATTTTTAAAAGTACTAAGAATTTTCAATTTCGACCTCCTAAAAGTACTCACTAGATCCAATTTGCTTCCAAAAACATACACTGGGCATCGAAGCTTATGATCAGAGCATTTTTTCTACCAGAAGAGTTCAAAAGTTACAAACATTTTAAAATACCATAAATAAACGTCTGCAATTATTAGACTGGACAAAATTAAAATTAAATTGTAACTAATTTTCAAGCCCACCCCATTGAAAAATCCTGCGGACGCCACTGGATAATAAATAATATAATAATGTTTTTGGTTAAACACTTAAACAGTACTACTGTATTACTATATATATACATAATTTCTTTACTATTAAACAGGCACGTAATAATGTATCAGTGGCACTCGTGGCAGTCAAATGATTTTGTAATGGGGGAGGGGGAGGCTATAATTTGTTACATGATATATGATTATAAGCAATATCAAAACATAAAGTAAAAATTTAATTAAGAGGTACCTAAATGAATTAGTAAATCTGTTTTTTTCCATCAATTCATCCAGGGAGTAATAAATTATATTCATCATATAATCCACTTAGGGTTATATTTACGACACCACGAACAGCTATAATAACCAAAACATTGAGACGACTCTAGAATAACATAATAACTATAGGTACACAAATATTAAGGTTTAAAATCAAAATTTTAATTATATTTTTAATTTAATTACCTATAATCTATTAAAATAATATCACTGCAGCAGGGAACCTATCTAATTATTTTTATCTATCATTCATTTTATCACGTCTGAGTAACTACCTGCATCAAATATGAATATATGATTATTGTAAATTTGTAAACAATTTTATAGATTGTATATTTCAAATAAACGTTGAAGAAAAATACTAATAAACCTAAAAAGTTAAGCTTTATGATATGGATTTCTATTTCCACGTCGGAGCTGTTAATTTAATAATAATTTTATTTATAAAAAATATCAACAATATAATAAAATATAAAATATTATTAAAATTATCTAAAAAAAAGTCATGTGGAATATATACCTATACCTATACAAACATGTTATGTACATGTAAACACAATGTACCAAGTCCAAGTGTATAGTATATCAGGGTTAAAATGTTAAGTTATAAACCTTAGAATTTGGATATTGAGTAGGTGCCTATGTTATATTAAGCATTACGCAGTATTTGTTCAAATTGTATGTGTATCAGACATCAGTGCTATGGAATATAAAGGGAAATAAAAAATAATTAAAAAACCCCTCTATGTGTTTCTTAACTAATTTGTTTACCAAGCTAGTATATTATTAAGTGGCTATTAATTTGTTTTATCCCTAGAGTCTTTTCTGCGTCCATTTTTCATAATGCCCGACTAATATAATAGACAATAGTAATATAATATACAGATATACTTATTATATACTATATATTCTTTAGGTAGTTACTAAATAAATACCTTTTCAAATATCAAGTACTATCCGACTATAGTAAAAAATGTAATACGAAACAAATCTGAAATCACTTAATTCATTGCATGTGTCATGTATAATGGTTAGAATTATTATTTTTTTGATAAATTAGTAATTACTTAGGTAATATCACTAATATCAGTGTTTTCAATTTTTAATTAATTGGAATTAGTATCGTATTAATCTAATAATGCATATCACACATGAGCGACGAGAATACAAATATTATAACGATCGATACACAATTTATACTACACATGAACATTAAACACAATAGACACGATAGACACAATAAAAACACGCATTAATGTTATATAATATTCACTTACATTTAAAATTAACTGATAACTGAAGATTAGAATTTGTAATATTAACAATTAGAATGATCATCTAAAACCATAGTCAGACTTTTATGACTGTAGACTATAATATATTGTACCTACATGAAACAATTTCTTCAGAAATTGACATAAAAAATTTAATTTTCCATAATATACCTATTTATAATAGATAGATAACCATAAACCGAAAAAATTACTTACAAGTAACAATTTACACTCCATATAAGTTTACGTAATTAATTGAATTATTATAGGGACGATCACCCCAATCGCGTTTATATGGACCCAACACCACCGTATTTATCAGCCAATTAAGGTCTAAATAACTCGAAATATTAATACATAATTATACAAATAAATGTATTCAAATTTTCCTAATAATCTCTAAATTTTACAACTAAATTTATTTGAATTTTATTATGTATACCTCCCCAGTAATATAATGAAAGCAGAAGAAAACTTTAACATATACCACCGTCCTCCATTACTACTATTTACGTATACCTTTAGTAAATACCTATCTATCTATATAACTAATAAATTTCAACTATCGCAATCAAACATTTTAAATGTTAATGTGATTTAAGTTTGAAATTATCTATACAACAATGTTACTTATTAATATTGCTTGTACATTTTAATGAATTTGTATCTTTAGGTGTTAAGACTTGATATTTTAATAGACGAGGTCTCTATTACTTATTATAACCATTTTATAATTTATATAATACATTTTAGAAATGTTGAACAATTATTTTTTTATGAATAATTTAACATTTTAATAAATACTACCTATAGGTAGTCAAACTAGTTTCGATTGAAATCATTTGTTTGAATACAATGATTTATTTAATTCAAAATTATGATAATAATTAGGTGCACCGTTATCCCATGCCGAGATGAATAAAGTGACGAAGCTATACAAGTGTCATTCCAATAGATACGCGAGTTGATTGTAACAAGTTCTGATTTTTGAGGTATGTGCTAAATTTTTTTAATTATATAAATTGTTTATTTTATTTCTTTTTTTAAATCGTGACCCGTATTTTTAGTTTTATATTCTGAGAGCCAATTATTGAACTGTGTACTGCATATATATACTACATATATTATATATATTTATATATATATATATATACGTATGCATCATACTAGGTACCTATATCCTGTTGCACTCAGCTTCTCTTATCTAAACGCTAAATGTTTGAAAAATCTATAGGTTCAAATTTCCATTGTCACCACTCACCACAATATTGCCACAATATTTTTTTTTTTGAAAACTCAAACATTTACTACAATACCTGAAGATAATGTCTTATTTAAAATAAAATAAAACTATATACTGTTTAATATATAAGTAATAGGTACCATTGTATTATTGTACCAATCTATATTCCTATACCTACATGGCTGTATGTATATATTTAGTTAACTGCACGTACCTATTGGCTATTGTGTATTTTAAATATCTATCCGACCGTAACTCATAAACACGAGAGTCATAACTCTACGCAGTCTACACTCATAAAGTTTACATGGGTTTGAAAACATAAAAAATAATGTATTAGTAAATTATAATCTTATATAATAAAACGCTAATAACGCGTATAAGATCCGCGGGGAGCGCTCACGGCACTCCGCGTTTCTTCCATGACGACCAATCACAATACTTCCCGCGCGTTCGCTATAAATTCCGCTCGCTTATCTCCCATTTCCTTATCGACGAACATTTTCGAACATTATTATTATTATTATTATTAAAAAAAAACCCGTGTTTTTCAATTTTTTGACGTGATAATAACGTCTTATAAATCGATTACCCCGCGACCGTCGGGCGGAGTGGGGGGACCCATTAAACGAGTAATTATTTTTGACCAAGTATAACTTAGCCGGTATTCGACTTAGAGACCCCGTACCAATGGGCATCTCAATTTTTTAGGCCCCAGATGAATTTTCAACATTAGGGAACCAAAGCCCCCACCCCCCCCACATTTTGAGTTGAGTATAACTCGGTCGGAATTCAAGTTAAAGACCTCGGACCAAGGGGGAACCCATTCTTTTTATGAATACTACCGTTTTCCGCTTTAGGGAACGGGGGCACCTCCTCCCCCCCTTTTTGGATTTTGCTTTTTTGATGGATATTGGTCCGGGAGAGTACTAACACCCACCTCGCCAAGGGGAAACTCGGGGTTTTGAGTTTTTGATAGGATTTATTGGGATTTTCTTAAATATTGTTTTTATTGATAAGGAAAGTGATAAGAATTTTATTTTATCGCCGCGAGCACGGCGACGCGGCTTAACAGTCATACATTTGCCTCGGAATTTCATCTGAATAGGTGGCTAGGTTGGTTAGGCGTTAAGGTAGGTGACTCGAGGGTCGTGGGTTCGAAACCGCCGTCCGGGACTTTCGGTTATTTGCGGCGGCCGTACTAAATCGTTTTTCTTATTTTTGCGTTTTTTTTTTTCGTCACATTTATCATTTTTAACGAAAGTGTTAATTTTTTTTTTAAATTTGCATTATATTATTATATATTATTATTATTCGTTTGACGATATTTATTGGGCAAAAAAATTATTATAATTAACATTTACCGACGCACCTACATGTTTTTTTTAAATTTGCATTATTATATTATATATATTATTATTATTCGTTTGACGATATTTATTGGGCAAAAAAATAATTAAAATTAACATTTAATTAATACTTGATTTTACCGACGCACCTACATGTTTCTTTTATTAACACATTATAATAACGTATAACTAACCTACGTGTAGTACCTACTTGATATATTACAGTTTTTACGTGATTCCGATTTGGTTAAATACTGCTACAGATTATAAATACTATATTAAAAAATAGTACGACTATATTTGCCGTTTTTTTCGAAAATTCGAGTCCCGGGGTGGAGTAGTGTGTCAGAAACGAGAGTAGGTATCGCTATATACAGGCATATATTATATATACATGCGCCTCGAGGTTCGATTTTTTTCGCAAATCTCGCGTCTTGAACGTCCGAAGGTGGCGGACATGGTGGTCCGCTCAAACGCCCTTAAGAGTCATAGATTTGGCTCCTAATTTCATCTCGGTAGGTGGCTAGGTAGGTTAGGCGTTAAAATGGGTGATTCGACGGTCGTGGTTTCGAACGCCGGCGGGGCCGTGTTAAATCGAATTTCTTTTTTTTGCGTTTTTTTTTTCGTCACATTTATCATTTTTAACGAAAGTGTTAATTTTTTTTTTTAATTTGCATTATTATATTATATATATTATTATTATTCGTTTGACGATATTTATTGGGCAAAAAAATTATTATAATTAACATTTACCGACGCACCTACATGTTTCTTTTAATAATACATTATAATATAACTAACCTACGTGTAGTACCTACTTGATATATTACAGTTTTTACGTGATTCCGATTTGGTTAGATACTGCTACAGATTATAAATACTATATTAAAAAATAGTACGACTGTAATATGACTGCTTCATTTGCCGTTTTTTTCGAAAATTCGAGTCCCGGGGTGGAGTAGTGTGTCGGAAACGAGAGTATGTGTAGTGTATTCATTTATAGATACCAACGTTTAATAGGATATAGTAGTACATTTCAATAAAATTTGTTATTCACCAATATAATTATCTATTTGTTAATTTGACTTAATTCTCATAATTAAATAAATATACATGGAAGGTATATTTTAGAAAATATCCAATCAGAAAATTAGATTTTGTCGACTTATTTGTTATAACCGCGAAAACATAACAATGATTACATTGATTACAGTGAAGCCTAACATAAAACACCTGATAACTGTTCTCTATAATTATCAACAAATACAATTTTATTACCTCCTGTATACTTTTTCATATTTGAACGGCCGTTTCGAGCACTTTTCGCTGTAGGCGGATTGTCCATTCGGGAATCGGATTTCACCCGAGATGACTGATAGCTAGACACTCAAACTCAGAATCCGAATTTCCGATTTCAACACACATACGAGAACCGGACACACACGCCCGGTGCATGGTCTGCGATCCGACGTAGTCGGATTGCCTACCTGACTAGCTACTTGCATACGAGCGACTTACACCCCCACTGCATCAGACACACGGGAATCGACTTTCACCCGAGATAACTGATAGCTAGATACTCAAACTCAGAATCCGAATTTCCGATTTTAACACACATACGAGAACCGGACATACACGCCCGGTGCATGGTCTGCGATCCGACGTAGTCGGATTGCCTACCTGACTAGCTACTTGCATACGAGCGACTTACACCCCCAGTGTCCCCCACTGCATCCGACACTCGGGAATCGACTTTTACCCGAGATGACTGATAGCTAGACACTCAAACTCAGAATCCGAATTTCCGATTTCAACACACACACTTAAGAACCGGCATACACGAATGGGGCATGGTCTGCGATCCGACGTAGTCGGATTGCCTACCTGGCTGGCTGTGTCTTACGATCGACTTGAATCGCGTGACTTACGACTAGACTCTCTTCCGAGTTCAAAAATTACCGCTTAAAAAGTGCTGCCAACACGACAAAACATAATACCCGACGACCCCCCTTCCCCCCGCAGGCTGGATCAAAAAACCCAGCATAGCCGACAAAGATGCACCACCGCCCACACAGTCTTTCCGCCGTAGGCGGGATGACAAACACCGGAATCTAGTCTTATATAATAAAACGCTAATAACGCGTATAAGATCCGCGGGGAGCGCTGACGGCACTCCGCGTTTCTTCCATGACGACCAATCACAATACTTCCCGCGCGTTCGCTATAAATTCCGCTCGCTTATCTCCCATTTCCTTATCGACGAATATTTTCGAACATTATTATTATTAAAAAAAAACCCATGTTTTTCAATTTTTTGACGTGATAATAACGTCTTATAAATCGATTACCCCGCGACCGTCCCCCCGACCCATTAAACGAGTAATTATTTTTGACCAAGTATAACTTAGCCGGTATTCGACTTAGAGACCCCGTACCAATGGGCATCTCAATTTTTTAGGCCCCAGATGAATTTTCAACATTAGGGAACCAAAGCCCCCACCCCCCCCACATTTTGAGTTGAGTATAACTCGGCCGGAATTCAAGTTAAAGACCTCGGACCAACGGGGAACCCATTCTTTTTATGAATACTACCGTTTTCCGCTTTAGGGAACGGGGGCACCTCCTCCCCCCCTTTTTGGATTTTGCTTTTTTGATGGATTTTGGTCCGGGAGAGTACTAACACCCACCTCGCCAAGGGGAAACTCGGGGTTTTGAGTTTTTGATAGGATTTATTGGGATTTTCTTAAATATTGTTTTTATTGATAAGGAAAGTGATAAGAATTTTATTTTATCGCCGCGAGCACGGCGACGCGGCTTAAGAGTCATACATTTGCCTCGAAATTTCATCTGAGTAGGTGGCTAGGTTGGTTAGGCGTTAGGATAGGTGACTCGAGGGTCGTGGGTTCGAAACCGCCGTCCGGGATTTTCGGTTATTTGCGGCGGCCGTGATAAATAGAATTTTTTTTTTCGCGTTTTTTTTTTTCGTCACATTTATCATTTTTAACGAAAGTGTTAATTTTTTTTTTAAATTTGCATTATATTATTATATATAAAATTATTATTCGTTTGACGATATTTATTGGGCAAAAAAATAATTAAAATTAACATTTAATTAATACTTGATTTTACCGACGCACCTACATGTTTCTTTTATTAACACATTATAATAACGTATAACTAACCTACGTGTAGTACCTACTTGATATATTACAGTTTTTACGTGATTCCGATTTGGTTAAATACTGCTACAGATTATAAATACTATATTAAAAAATAGTACGACTGTAATATGACTGCTTCATTTGCCATTTTTTTCGAAAATTCGAGTCCCGGGGTGGAGTAGTGTGTCGGAAACGAGAGTATGTGTAGTGTATTCATTTATAGACACCTACGTTTAATAAGATAGTAGTACATTTCAATAAAATTTGTTATTCACCAATATAATTATCTATTTGTTAATTTGACTTAATTCTCATAATTAAATAAATATACATGGAAGGTATATTTTAGAAAATATCCAATCATAAAATTAGATTTTGTCGACTTATTTGTTATAACCGCGAAAACATAACAATAATTACATTGATTATAGTGAAGCCTAACATAAAACACCTGATAACTGTTCTCTATAATTATCAACAAATACAATTTTATTACCTCCTGTATACTTTTTCATATTTGAACGGCCGTTTCGAGCACTTTTCGCTGTAGGCGGATTGTCCGTTCGGGAATCGGATTTCACCCGAGATGACTGATAGCTAGACACTCAAACTCAGAATCCGAATTTCCGATTTCAACACACATACGAGAACCGGACACACACGCCCGGTGCATGGTCTGCGATCCGACGTAGTCGGATTGCCTACCTGACTAGCTACTTGCATACGAGCGACTTACACCCCCACTGCATCTGACACTCGGTAATCGACTTTCACCCGAGATGACTGATAGCTAGATACTCAAACTCAGAATCCGAATTTCCGATTTCAACACACATACGAGAACCGGACATACACGCCCGGTGCATGGTCTGCGATCCGACGTAGTCGGATTGCCTACCTGGCTGGCTGTGTCGTACGATCGACTTGAATCGCGTGACTTACGACTAGACACTCTTCCGAGTTCAAAAATTACCGCTTAACCAGTGCTGCCAACACGACAAAACACAATAACCGACGACCCCCCCATTCCCGCCGCAGGCTGGATCAAAAAACCCAGCATCGCCGACAAAGATGCACCACCGCCCACACAGTCTTTCCGCCGTAGGCGGGATGACAAACACCGGAATCTAGTGTATTATAATAATATCGTAGTAATACGATCTGGACACATTTTTTTTTTGCTTGGGTACGTGGTTTTCTTATTAGAAAAGTGTAAAATATATTTTTGTATGCAGAATAAAGGTATAGGAGGTACCTACGTGACGATATGTAGTGGGAACGCAAACAAAGTTGGGATACAGACAACTTTTTTTTTTACCGTACAACCGGTGGCGATATGGATTCGTTCCAAAAACACAAAAAAACCGTCAGACAAAATAGCTGTTGTTGTAATGAACGCAGTTCCTGTATGCGTGCCGGGAATGAGTAAAAAAATAAAATATCCTGTAAAAACAAATCAAAATGAACCGTTCGGTCATTTGAGGTTCCAGTGACACCCATTGATTTTGTTCCTACAATAGTTATTGTGTACAATGAAGCGAGCGAGCGCACGCGGACGCAAGGATTATTACGATTTGATTGCCCGGGCGTATACACGTTTTAAAGTGTTAATGAATATTATTATAATTGAATAGAATAACGGGGCAGGGTCGGTGACTATTTCCTTGCAATAAAAACAGTTTTATTTTATTTCATTGTTATAAGTCATTTTATTTCAAACTATTTCATCTGCATGTATATTTATATATAATATAATAATATTATTATATACATATTACACCAATATATAGCTACTGCGGCTGTTACATGATTCGAATGCGCATCGTCACAGTCTCTAATACGAGTATCGAAGTATCCCAGTATGTATATATATATATATATATATATTATATGATCACGTAGGCAATTTAACGCGCAATAAGTAGACCGTTAACAATAGTTTAAATTATTAATAAACCCGATACTTCCGTGCCCGAATGTGCTAAATGTCCACTATAGCCACTGCAGGAGCCCACCAATGAATTATGACTTATGAGTTATGAGCAAATGAGTAATGAGTAATGACTAATGAGTAATGACTGATGGAACAATACATCTTAACATATTAGACATACCTAAGTATAATATATTTAATATGTATTAATTGACATTACAAAATGTAGTTATATCTATAAGTAATAACGTACGCATATACACTTTTTTATAAGATGTTATTATCATTTAGATACTTTAAATTAAATTCTTAAAATATTTCATTTGTTCTACCATTCTACCAAAGAATAATATAATACCTATTGTAAATTGTATTTAGTGAGTGGATAATTTGGCGTAAATATATATATTATTCTAGCTGATCCTGTGCACTTTGTTGCCGGAAAAATGGCAACTCTTAAAAAAATGATGATGACTCCTTTTGCAGGGTGTAACTCGCTGCAGTAAGTGCAACTCAGTCACCCTGGTAGGCAATGTTCCAAAATTCGATTTAATGCAAGCTTGTACCTGATCTTCCCGAATAACCAATGGCAACCAATAATAAATAAATACGAATTTCTACTAGTTATTTCTCATATATAACCAATAGTAACCATTATGTATATAGCTATACAATTTACACTTACAATTTTGTTTTTTGCCGATTTTAACCCCTTAAAATCAAAATAGTAGGGTGAAAAATACTTTACGACCTATTCTCAAACCTACCAAATATACAAAAACAGTTTCATTAAAATAGGTCGAGCCGTTTCGGAGGAGTGCGACGGCAAATACCGTGACACGAGATTTTTTTATATATTAGATATTAGTTACCTATGATAAATGAGCTAACTTTTAAAAAATCTGGATACTACAATACGAGGGTTGGTTATTAATTATTATTGTCGTTTAACTTGGCCAACTACGATGGTTAATGATGTTTAATTATACATTTGAAAACAATGATAATTGTGAAAAAGCAGTAAAAAAAAAAAACCAGGAAACTCGCCTCAGCTGAATGTTTTAAATATAATATTCGTGTAACTCGTCACTGCTGAATAGTTCATCGTAATAGATGTTAAATTTGAATTCCCATTTTTTTATTATTTAGAAAAAAAAAACACGGGTAGGTACAATGTATAACTACATAAATTACGAATAATCTATGCTATTATTATAAAGCTGCAGAAGAGTTTGTGATGAGTTTTGTGAGTTTCCTGATAATATACTGCTGCGAATCAGAATTTTTATTCTAGGCAACAGAAAAGTTAAGATAAATGTTGAACACCATACGGCATACGCCGAATAATAAATAACGAATTGAACAAAGTTTGAGTCATATAGGGCCAGTATTACAATCATTGATTTTATTTAACCGGAGATGGTATAATACTAGCCCTTAGAGTGGTACATTTTTTAAGGGCAACGAAGTGCACAGGACCAGCTAGTAAAATATATTATGCGTTCTGAAAAATATTTTTTTTAAATAAATTGTCAATGCTTCATGACGTGTGCAGTGAATGTGTGAAGATTACCGTCGGTTGACAGAACTCCAAATAATTTGAATTTAATGATAAATGATTGTACCGACTACCTATACGAAAATTAAAAACGATTATAACTAAGGAGAAGGCGGATTTCTAACGATAGTCAGCTGTAGTCTGTTTATGGAATATTATAGTAAATGTTTTTATTATTATTATTTTTATGTCAATAGGTTGAACTAATTTTTTCCAAAAACATCACAATACAACTTACTTACAGGCACGTTACTATCGTAACGTATATAATGGTATATAATATGTAAATAGGTTCGTGATATAATGTATAAATATAATATTGGAATGTTTAAAGTTCCTACATTTAATATATTATTTTTATTTATTGCATACATATTATACCATAATAACAAAAAAAGTTACTTTTCATTTAAATTTTAGTTTCATCAGCATTTATTGCATACCTATTTATTATATACTATTGCATATAAAAACTTAGAAACAAACAGTTTATCAACATAAATAGAAAATCTATGCATATTGTGTACCTAATTTATAATAAACGTGTATTATTATTAATAATGTTTAATGATGTTTTATAACCATAATATACTCCTTAAAGTGGACCTTCTGATGTACGCAATGATACTATAATTACACATTTATTAGAACCAAAAAATCGAATAAACTGTGACCTCTTTTGCCTCTTGGTAATTCTATAGTAATTATATGTATAAACGTATAGGTAACATTAATCATTAAATTTAAAAATTGAATAACGTTGAAAACATGATTTTAATAGCATTTTAATTTTCTAAGACTTATACTTTATACTATCAATATAATCAGTCAGTGCAAATACTCTGTAGGTAATAGAAACAAAAGTAGACATAATAAATTATTAACATTAAGCATATTTATTAATACAATTTGAACATTCAAAATTATCTACACTTTAAAAAAATGTAATTTTTTCTATAAACATTGTTTAAAATTGGTTTAAATATTCTGAAAATTGTATTGAGAACAGAAAATCATAATTTAATTAAAAGTGTAATATTTCAATAGGTAGTTTCTACGATTAATTATTTTTGAATTAATTCTAAAAGACTATAATTTTTTGTTGAGAAAAATTGATTTTATAAGTGAATATTCAAGTTTGTTACAAACTAAACTTCAGACTCTCATTAAAAACATTTTTGGATTTACATTCAATTTATTTTTATAATCCAAGTAAGATAAACTTATATTTAATCTTGTACTACATTTGCAAACTTTAGGTAAGAATATTAAAAATTATTTTCGATTATGTACATACATTTTTAACTGCAAGCCAATTTGCCAATTTTTGAGAATTTGACGAATTTCGTCAAAATTCTAACTTCAAAAATTGATAAAAAATCATTGTAGATTTTGGCTCAACTATGTTTAATTTCAGTGTAGGCTCTTAACTTTTCTATCGAAATTCATAGGAAAAAATCTTAAATTTCAAAAATATTTAAATATAGCTCTAAAAGAACCAAAATATTTTGAAAATTTTGACTTGTAGGCTTATAAAAATCTAACATAAACGTATGGTGAATATTTCAAGTTTCTACGATTATTCGTTTTTGAATTAAGTACAAGAAAATAAGAAAATCGATTTTATCGAAAACTTCAGGTTTTGAATACAAACTACAAATTCCCGTTATTTCAAATTATGTGTTTGTTTTTCATCAAGAAAAGTACAAACTCAATTCATACTTTCCTACCAGAAAGCATATTAAGGTTGATGATTGAAGCATTTTTACTATTTCAAAAGGTGATGAAAGACACAACAATTAATGTAAAAAATACACATAATCAATCGACTCAATGCAGTCATCGCTCGAGCCGATCCATTCACCGCTCGCAGAATCTAAAAGTAAAATATGTATTATCTTTTAGATAGGTACTGCTCACAGTCAGTCGATAAAATATAAAAACTCCATTTCGTTTTTAAATCGCTGTATGAAGCGAACTTTTCATTCTGTGTCTAATAAAAATCAGAATCATAAAAAATCGAAACAAATTCTACAGATTCGTGTGTGGACCATACTCCATGGTTATATGGTATAGAGTATAGATCACGTCATAACGCTATAATAATGTCATTTATTTATACTTTGAACACGTAGAATATAAATAAACAATTTTTTTGGCGACACACATCACGGTAATACGCAACTCACTAGTGTGTCGCGACACACCGGTTGAGAATCACTACTTAGTACCTACCTACCTATAGAGTATACACTATTTTTATAGACTTATATATAAAGTAAATAACCTCAGTAATAAACTGATAAAACTGTTTATTTCAAATCGAGAAAGCAGTAATAACTACATATTAGCATACATATTACATGTTATATATTATTTTATACCTATGTATAATAATTTCTGTATCAACTAATCAACTTCATTTAGGTTCGGAAATCATAAACTTCAATCAACATCTTTTTATTATTTTATCTGTACACAAGTTTTGAGATTTATTGGTTCTTAATGGTTATGTGCTATAATATATTGTATAATACTATAATACGCTATACGCTCCTATATAGATGATTTTTCAAAATAATTTATTCGAACCACTTTATTCAATATATATATATATATATATAATATATTAATGTATCAGTAATAAAATATTAGGTAGGTAATTGAATAAAAATTATCGATCAATTATTTATTGGCTGTTTGATGGTTTTCAATCAAATTTCACTCCTACGACATTTAATCTGCAGCTGGTGGTCGTGAGTATAATCGGATATGGTAATGGCTTGCGTGAGAAATTATCGTTGTAGGCGGGGGCACAAGGTAGACGGGTTATTTTTTAACTATTTTTTTCTACACAAAAACGAGTTAACGTTCAATTCACTTTCACCCTTTCGCACATGCTGCTGTACGTGTTACGTTACATTGAATTTTCGTCGAAAAAAAATAATGAATAATAATAATAGTAATAATAATAAATACGTATAACAACTATATGCTGACCAACAGTTTCTCCGTTTCGTCTCTACGATTTTCAAAAATATAATAGATTATTTTATCGGAATGCGCGTTGTTACGTCCGCCAGACGTCCACTACACACCAAGTTATTAATAATATACACAAACCATCAAATTATACATTAATATATCACAGTGGACAAAATTGATTTTCCTTTTATTCATACGTCTAATTTCTGGCCAACACCATTCAGGAATGAGAACACGGTCTGATTACTTCTATAGTGACTCTAATGTATACTGTAATTTGTATAGGCACACAGGTAATCCAATATAATAACAAACGTCTGAAGGCGATCGAAAACAATGATTTCATGGTCCGAAAAGTCATAACTTGCATTATGAATTATGACCTCTTGACTTATAATACATAATTAGAAGACAACTTTTTCTACTCATATTTGATCCTTGCAGGAGCGCCATTAAATCATTTTTAATAAGTATTAGGTGCTTATTTACACTTTTTTAATTTTATAACAACATTTTTGATTTAGAAACTAATTGAATTAATTAAATATGTTTACTATACTAAATATTTGAATATGCTTCACGATAAACACAAATATTATAAAATGTAATTGCAAAAATTAAATATTTTGTTGGACTTTTATACCTATATCTCAAAGGAATATAATATTATAGGATTATATTATACAGTAACATTTTGCCTAGATTTTTCCATCATTGATCTCCCCTCACCCACTGTTCCGAAACCATGTATGTGCCACTGTAATGAATAATTACATTACAAATATAACATCACTGGTGTACAACATTTTAAAGAAACAAATTATCACCAGTATTGTCTGATAGAACAATAAAATAGTGCAATAAATATTAGCATAACACAATAAATAACCGAATATGATAAAATTTACTCTTCTTTATACGAATAAGTATGACTATTGACTTCCGATAATATATGAATTTAATTGTACCGGGTTTAATATCTTCGATTTTCTCTGACATTTCAACTTTAAAGGCTTATTAAAAAAAAACTATGGCTATGTAATTTTGATATTTTTTAACTTCTATAAGAATAACTTACGAGGAACTTTGTATTAATATATCATAGACAGAAAATTTAAATCTAAATATTTAGTCAACATTTTAAGTCTCAACGATTATACATTTATACTTCTTTCTGAAATACAATAATAGTCAACAAAATCATTTTGTTGAAAACTTGTAATGCAAGAAACTTCCCTTTTTCTGTTGTTTCTTGTACAAAGGATAAACTAGATCAATCTAGATCGTAAATAATTGATGTCTCACAAACATTTATTTTTTTTAAAGCACAGCGTCGTAAACTCGAAATCTAAAACTCAATATTAAAAAGTTATCCTTATAAAGCACGGAAAGTTAAATTTTATTTTTTCTCTCCTATTAAATGTAGAAAAAGTAAATTAGTGCTACAATAATAAAGACTTATATTCTTGATGCCTAACATTATAACTGAGTAACTGACTTAAGATTTTTTATGCCATTATTACTTATTAAGTATTTATAATATTTAGGTGCCAGGTGCGCCGTATAAGCATTAGGCACTGCAGAAGTTGCTCAATTATTTTAGTAAATATCGTAAATTGTATGTACATTGTATACCTATGTATATATAGTAAACGTGTATCATTTTATATTATTATCTATAATCTATATTACATAGGTGCCTACTGCCTGTTAACATTTAAAAAGATAACATTTCATGAACCTAAGTATAGATTAATGAAATATCTCCAAAACTAGTATCAATCGTCAAACCTAATGTAAATGTCGAAGCCACTTCGTGAAATCGATCTTTTCATGAAAAGATGATTATTTCATGAAATGGAAACGGATATTTTACATTTCGTGAAATTCGAAAATATTTCACAAAATGGTCTCTTTTTCATGAAATGGTCACTCCAATTCAACATCGTGTAATTTATTTTACAATCTGGTCGTTCACTTTGTGTTCTGGAATACAAAATTCACTGCACACGTCAAGTTTAATTACCTATATCCATCATTATTTATTTAATATAAAAAAAGTTACGTTGCTTGTAACTCTCAACTTTTGTGAAGTAAAGTGATAAAAATAATGTCGGGTAACGTGAATGTAATGTAAATAAAAATATTTATCGACTCAATTGTTCAAGTATAGTACTATAGTACTATACTTGTTATGGTTTTTTACCAGGCTTATCAAAATAATATTTATCCTTTAATTAAACTCAGTTTTTTCATTCAATTCATCCATTACCTACGTAGAAGAATGTAGAATAAAAACCTTTAGAATAGAATATGATCGAATGATCCACACAGCAACTATACACTGATTTAACATCAAGGTAATACCAAAATGCTGATAAGACATTATTATTATGACTTTTATAGTTTTATCAAAACCAATAAATATCATCTACACATTTCAGATAGTCTGGCAATTAGGCAGGTATAATCGTCATATGGAATACAGAGTAGGTATATTAATTATTTTATTTAACGTCGGCACGCATAGGCGCACATAGGGTGTGAATTTAGGGGGTGCTGGGATAATTTATGGTTCACAGATCCGTGGGGGGCTTTGCCCCCCACACCCCCCTAATCCTAATATTTCTGCATTGCATTAGATTTAATTTGTATAGTGTATACAATAATTTCTAAAGTGCAATGTATCAAATAGTCTGTATGATTGTAAAGAAGACGCTAGGTACACCCACATGTGTTGTCTCCGTATTACAGACGTAGGTACAACATAGGCAAAACTGTTTTGCACGGGTATAAAAAACATTCAGTCTCTACTCTAAGCTAAGAAACTAAATGTTCACACCAGTGGCGCCGAACTATTTTTTTTTAGGTGTGGCAATGAACAATTACTTATATAGCCACCTCCCCCATTGGATATTGGCTATTAGAACTAAGTCGTGGGAGCAACCTCCGCCCCACCAATTTTTAATCTAAAAAATATTTTCACAAGTTATAATATTTACCGTATTATGTCTACAATATAGCATTATTTAATATTTTAACTTATTACAGTTAAGATTATCTCCAGTAAAAGCCTCCTCAAAATGAAAATCAAGTTTTTATCATTTAAAAACGATATTCACAGTCACTGATTTAGTTATTTAAGCTTTTAGCTAGGTAGGTACATCATATCATTCAGTAATAAATAGAACTATTACATTTTTTTTCTTATACCCATGTAAATATATGTATATTATTTGGTTAATGGTTTGCATAATATTTTTTGAGTATAATGTACTATAGTAATACCTATATTAAATAAAAATATAAATAATTGCTGTAGTTTCAATTCCAATGTAATTTTCACCTGATTCTTATATATTCCTATACATATAATAGTATAATATTGGTAAATATAGGTAGCTATCTAAATTATATTATAAAGTTATATTTATATTACAATTTACAGCTATTTAAGTAACTCATTTTACTAATAGTAAAATATTGCATTATAAAACGTCTAATTTCGTCCAAGTTTCAACTTAAAATTTCTATAAAAAAAACTGTGCTTGTATATTTTTTAGATTTTTGGTAACAGTATTACCCACTCATGAGAAATCTCGTTTTAAATGTCCGATCTTTAGCTATAAAAATTGAACATTTTATACATTTTTAACCAAAATAACGTTCGCGGTATATTGACTAATTTTGTAAAAATCTGTACTTAAAATGCTTACAAAAAAAAAATAATCGTACATAATGTATCTTCATTATTTAAAAATTGCTATTATAACAACTTATGAGGAACCTTGTATTAATTGTTTAAGCTTTTAGACCCGTCTCTAAATAGGTCAAAAAAAGTAGAAATATTTTGAACATTTCATCATGTAGGTACCTTTAGACAGTTGTAATATTTTATCATAATCATTTGGTGAAAAATTGAAGTATCTATTTATAGTTGATTTTTGAATTACAACAAAATATAAAAAATCGTTTGAGGAGAAATTATTAACTAACTGTTGAATATCCAACGTAAAAAATTAATATCAAATGTTTAAGCGAAATGATTCCAGTGTTGGGAATAGCTCACTAAAATAATATCTAGATAAAGATTTTTAAAATAAATTAATATCTTAAAATGTTATCCAGTAATAAATTAAAATATATTATAACACAAATATTGGTTAGGTTACAAGAACACAAGAGAATTACAAGGACAGTTACTAGTCGCGTTGACTCGTTTGTATTTTGTTTTGATAATCTGATCCTAAAATTTAAACTCTGAAGTATATCAATATTTATATTATAATGGATACTGTCTGTATAATAGTAATAGAATTGGCATCGGGCATCAAGCGGTGGGATGTCAACCAACAACCACCAATAACCCACCACCGATAAATCATCCTACAAATTACAACAAATACATTTTATCACGACTTAAACTAGACGGTTATTTTTTTAATAATTTAAATATGTGTTCATTGTTATTGTCAATTTAGATTTAATTTCAGAAAAAAATATCAATTAAATTATTATACTATTATATATTTTACTACATTTATAACGAATACTATTTAAATTTAAAGAAACATATAGTGTTTTATTTTTTTTGACATTGCTGACTAGCAGATAAAAAGATGCAAACACTATTTTCATCACAGCCAATTGAGAAGTCTTTGGGTAAATAACTATAGGAGGTTAAAGTATCATTGTTTTTAAGACTTCAAGCTACATTGTTATTAGCTAGTTTTTACTGTGGACAATATTCCACACCATTATTTTTAACTTGCAATTCACTATATGTCATGCGAGAAGCTCAAAAATAAATCATAAAATGAACTTCGTTTTTTTGACACTCCATTCGGTTTGTGTGGCGGCTACGGTTGGTAAGCGTTTTTTATGTGAGGCAGATAGATCGTCGCAAAGAACCCTGGTGGTCACCCATCTGGGAGCCTGCTCGACCTCTGCACACATTATGTTAGTGACTGCGTCCAATCACCGCGATTCACCAGGTCACCATTCAATGAACTCTAATACCATCCACGTTAAATTGTATATTATTATTATATGTTTATAATATTATATTTACTATTTACCAGTTTAAATTCTTGCAAATGTATTATATTTTATAACATTTGACATGTCAACAAATTGTATACAATATTATAATCCTTAATATAGCAATAGTACTGAGTAGTAAAATACAGTAGTAGTATATACAGATTAACAGATTAGTGTAGATTTAATAATTTGTTGATCGTTACCACATCGATAAAATCAAATATTAAAATTACTTGACCGTCATATTTAAAAGGTGAGTTTAAAAGGCTTTAATATAGATACTTGTATATTTTAGAAAATTAAGGTTTCGGAAATATAGTTAAAATATATTAGACTAGGTACGTTATGTTATTTGGTATTAGCAAGACTTAAACAGTTAACCTAACTATTAATTAATCATAGAAATAATAAACTAGGTATAGGATCAATGGATCATAGTCAAATATAATTTTAATGTAAACATTCAAATTAATAATTATGTATATTCGTATAACGTATCTAGTATACAGAGTGTGACAGTATAAATGAAAAAAAAAGAAAATTAAATATGTCCATTTATATGTTCAGTTATTACCTAATAATGAAATGTGTACCGGTTATTAGGTATTTTTTCAAAAATGATAAATTACAACTATAAGACCTCCTTTTCGATTTTTTTTTTTTTAAATTGTGGTCGTTAAATATTTTTTTTTGCTGAATCAAAATCTTGAAAATTTACCAATATCAGAAGTTCAAAATGAATGAACATATAAAGATTAAAGGCATACATTTTTCATAAGCATTTTAAATTCAAATTTTGACAAAATCCATCATAATCACTCAAACATAATCAAATTAGTTTGTATTTAAAAATGTATATAATGTTCAACTTTTATAGATAAAAACTAAAAGTTCAAAACAAGGTTAAAATATATTTTATAAATATAAGTTATACCTATCTATTTAACTATTGCAAATAATAGGTAACAACTAGGCAACAAAAAACAGCGGTAAAACAGAAATATTTACACAACACCAGTTTTGAATTAAATTTACCTTCATATTTTTGTTGTAATTAAAATCATAATCAAATACTTAAAGTACCTACATAAATTTTTTATAGACCTGATATTATGTCTAAAATATTTTAAATTTTTTAGAGTCTGCATTTGGTACCTATAAATAATTACCTTATTTTAAATAATTATTTATAAGTAATATTAACGCAGGTAAAACAGAAACTAACTGCAACTATAACTTAGCATAACTACGACCTGCAGCCACATCTTAATTGGTTGACGAAATCACTTCACATGTGAAACTTAGTGTGCTAACTGCTAAGTACTGTGTTAGACTGTTGACAGCTATTTTAAGTCGAGGAAAAATAATTAAATTAATTGAAAACATTACTTTACTTTAAACACTATATATAAATACCAAAATTCAAAAAAGTTAAAGACTTATTGGATACAATTATTAAAACAATATTCACTGTCGAAATATTACAATATAAATAAACTAAATCTATTCGATTAAACATTCAAAAAGTGTATGATAATAATCGTTGTCAACAATAAACAATATACTAGTCACCTGCAGCTTCCTATTATAATAATAATAATATTTGTAGCCAGCAGTTAACCTAACCTAACCTATTATTATATTACACATAATATTATATTTATTTTTTATGTACTAGCCACCACAGCATAATATTATCAATTTTTTGTACGACAGAGTTTTTTTTTTTTTATTGATCTTAAATTCATCGACATCTAGGTCATTATGCGTCATAATAATATAATAATAATTATAAATATAAATATATAACGACACTGAAGTTATTGACAATAGTAGGTAGGTAATATTGGTAATAGGTATTGGGTATATTATGTGGAAAGGGCAGAAAATGAGTTATTTCAGTCGTAGGCGACGCACAGTGGTCTGAAATCGAATTTTAGGCGAAAAAAAGTGAAAGAAAATTGTTTACTCGTCATGCAGGGAGGTTATAATATGAATATAACTTATAAGATGTTGCCCACGATGTAGATAACCTAAAGTTTATGTTTTGTAAGGACCGTGGCATATAGTTTTCAGTGTTGCCCCAATTACTTATTCGAGAGGGGGTAACATTTATTTTACCCCCAATGATTTTTTGACATCATACAGCATACATTTTATACATACATTTATCTAGTTAAGTCTCAACACAAATTAATGTGACTTTCTGGTAAGGTTTTCTTTTAACTTTTCTTTGGTAGACAGTCGAAAATTTTTTAATTTTCTTAATTTTAAATGAATTTTGTTTAAGTTTCAACTTTAGACCCATATTGAAAATAATATATTGTGGATCTGTGATCAACTTGACAGAAAAAAAAATTATTTATCGATGATAATTAAAAATAAAAATGTTTAATGCTCAAAAAGTGTCTATATATTTTGAATATCTTGTAGGAAATATCTTTCAGGAAAATTCTTATATATTATATAAAAATTTTGTTAAAATATAAAGTTTTTACGGTTAGTCATTTTTGAGTTACAACAGAAAAACACAATCGATTTTGTCGATAACTGGTTTTGTATAAAAATTACTTTTATATTTGTTAATTTTTTTTTTTTGTTTTTCACGACGCTTTTGAAAATTACTGGGAACTTTTTACTTTTGATTTTTGACTCAACAAAGTATCAACTTGATTCACTTCCCTATCAGACAAGATGCTGAAGTAGAAATTTGAAAATAGAATTTATGTTTTAATGGTAAAACTATTAATTAAATTATTAGTTATTGGCTATTTCTAATGTTATCACACAGTACACACTGCACGCTGCGACACACTAGGAAGTCATCTTTCTTATATTTGTACAATATCTTTTTACACTTAGGATTACGATTATCCACCAATTTTGGTTGTACACCCACCCCTTAAAATAGGTGTGGCGGCTGCCACACCTAATACATGGATTCGGCGCCACTGGTTCACACTATAAAAATGAGAAAATTTACTCTGTAACTTTGTTTTTATATTTCCGATATCAAAACGAAAATAAAAGTTATTTAAGTTTGATAAACAATAAAAGGTGCTCTGCTGTACAGTAGGGTACAAGTAGGTCACTGTATAATCGATGGTATTAAATTTGAATTCAATGATATACTTATATCATTGTATAAGAAAAACGATTCTGAGCGAAGACCCCCCCTCCTGAGTCAGCCTATGATATTACTAAGTATATTTGATGATACTAAGGTGAATAAAGCAATTTATATATTATAACCTATTTACGTAGAATCTTGTTTTAAATTTTCAATCATTAGCTATAAAAGTTGAACATTTTATAAATTTTCAAACTATAAAATTATTATTAAATTTTAAATGTGATAAATTTTGTCAACATTTGAATTTTAAATAATTATAAAAAAAATTGTGCCTATGTATTTTTAATATTTTTCAAGTGTTGTTGTAACAATATATCAGGAGCTTTGCATTAAATTTCCAAGCTTTTTTACCATACAAATACAATTTTATTGATATGAATAGAAAAAAAAATTAAAAAAATTGAAAACTGAAAATGTCCGTAAATAGCTCAAAAAGAATCAAAATATTTTGAAAACTATATGGTGTATAGGAAATGCTAATATAAAAATTATAGTTAAAATTTTCAAGTATCTACAGTCATTCGTTTTTTAATTACAACAAAATTAGAAAATCGTTACATGAGAAATCGAGTGAATATCAAATGTTGTAAAAATATGAATTTCAAACGTTCATAAAAATTTAATTTGAGATTCTTGTAGACATTTTTTTTTTGATAAAGGTAGACAAACTTATGAGGAATCTTGCATTACATTTTCATATCTTAGATTTAAAAAGAAAATTTTTTATGAATTTCTAACACGAAATACTTTTCAAATTTTCGTAATTTTCACGTATTTTGTCAATATTTGGAATTTCAATGCTTATAACAAAAAACTGTGACTAAGGATTTTTAATATTTTTCATCTGTCTTTGAAACAATATATTAGGAGCCTTCTATTAAATTTTTAAGCTTTTATACACAACAAATAAAATTTTATTGATACTTATAGAAAAAAAATCTAAAAAAAATGGAAACTAAAAATGTCCGTAAAAAGCTCAAAATAACTCAAAATATTTAGAAAATTTTATCATGTAGAGAAAATGGAAATATAAATAACCAGTGAAAATTTCATATATCTACGGTCATTTGTTTTAAAGTTACACTAAAAACCAAAATCAATTTTAACGAAAACAGATTTTGCGTAAAAATTCCCGTTTTTCCTTAATTTTTCTTTTGTTTTTCACGGCGCTTTTGAAAACTACTGTGAAATTTTTGCTTTTGACCCCCCCCCCCCCCCAAAGTACCAACTAGATTCACTTTCCTATCAGAAAAGATACTGTTGAAGAAAATCCAAGCACTTTTACTGTCCTAAAAGATGATGACAGACAAAAAAAAAAAATATATGAATTCGTAAACAGTTGTCAATATTTGTAATGAAAAGAAAAATTCCGAACCAATAAACCACGATAGCTTATAAATGATTGGTGAAATACTGAAATAAACTGAGGGTGCTAGTTTGAAGCTTGGGGGTGCCAAGCACCCCCCTATGTGCGCCTATGTCGGCACGTGGTTAATAGATTTAATCAAAGTATAGACGTAGGTATGCAATAGATGCTGTATTTTAGTACACAAAGTGAACGACCAGATTGTGCAAAAAATTACACAATGTAAAAATTGAAGTGACCACTTCATGAAAAAGTGACCATTTTGTGAAATATTTTCGAATATCACCAAGTGTAAAATATCCGTTTCCATTTCATGAAATGGCCATCTTTTCATGAAAAGTTCGATTTCACGAAGTGGCTACGACATATTATATAAGATATTATACAAACACAGTGAAACACAGAGCATAATATATGGATTTTGAAACAGAGGTGGGTGACATGCAGACGTGACCTCCAGAAATGACATCTATTGACATTACTTTTAATAATAGAAAGAAATTTAACAATTACTTCAATGACAATACGTTTTACTTTCTAGACCACAATAATCACGATACTGCATGGGAAGAAATGAAAAAGGCTGGCGAGGAAGAAAAGAGAATAGCTTTAGACTGTGGTGATATAGATGTTGATGGTATTCCTATGATTACAGTAGTTGCGGATGGACAATGGTCCAAACGGAGCTATAAGACAAAGTATGACGCGTCATCTGGTGTTGTAAGTTATTTTAATTTGTACTCAATATAATATGTATGTGGATCGGTTAATAGTTATAGTTTATTAATTACATTTTAATCTAACAGGCAACAATAATTGGCCATAAGACCAATAAAATTTTGTTTGTTGGTATTCGCAACAAATATTGTGTTGTTTGCCAGAGATCAGCGTCGAGAAAGGAAGTTGTAGAACACAAATGTTTCCTAAATTGGAAAAAATCGTCCACGAGTATGGAAGCTGATGGTGTGGTTGAAGGCTTTTTAAAAAGCCTGGAAATGCACGGACTGAAGTTTAATCGACTAATTGGTAAAATAAAGATGACAGACCTTTTTTGCATAATAGCTAGATATTTTTTTATTTAACAATATTTGTACCATGTTTTGATGTAGGGGACGGAGATAGTAGTGTAACAAAAAGGCTCGTTACGTTATTCAGCCGTACGGACCAAACTTTTATATAAAAAAAATTGAATGTTGTAATCATTTGCTACGAAACTATATACCTAACTAAGTTGACTACGTTAGCTAGGAATTCAAAATATCCACTTCGTGTCCGCAAATTTATATTAAAAAACATTTTTCGGTTCCGGTCTGATGTCACTAAAGCTGCCAATCATTGGAGAAATTTAAATGGTTTGACTATATCTCAAAAAATGAAAGGTGAGTGTATTAATTTTAAATTTTTAAATTTTTATTATTAATAGATTTTAGTCGGTATATTGATTATTATACTTATTTTTGTGAAAGTTAAGTTAGTAATAATTATTTACATATTCAGGAATTCGAAAAGATTTGAGTAACGGTCCATTTCATCGCTTAGGCGATCATACCAATTGTGAAACTTATTTTTGCGATTCAAAAACCAACGAAAGGAATCTAGTTCCAGAAGCTGTCGGTGGGGGAATTATGTCTGAAATTCAAAATTGTGTGTCGAGATTAATTGTTAATGCCGAAAGTTTATTGGAAAATAAAGACAACAATATTTGTGAACAATTTAACTCGCTAATTAACAAACACGTTGCAGGTAAAAGAATTAATTTTTCTAGACGAGGGAACTATAATACACGTGTTGAAGCTGCCGTTGTATCATTTAATAGTAAGCAATTTTTACGAAAGCTTCACAAAAAGATGACAAATAATTTCAGTCCAGGTATGTCTATTATAATTATTTAAAATTATTTAATTCAATAATAATAATTATAAAAAAAAGTGGGTCACTTTTATGGACGGTATTAATTTTGAATTCAATGATATAATATTATTGTATACGAAAAACGATTCTGAGACTTATCAAAATAATTTTCAAATATTGTCAAAATTCAAACTTATTAAGTCGCACATAAAAATTATTATCGATTAAAGCTCAATTTTTTCTTAATTAATTAATTAATTAATAAAAATTTACATTTTCAAGGTTTTTGACCAAAATGTTTCTATCGACATTAATTAAAACAAAACTAATAATAATTGAAAAATGCATATGCCTATAAATAGCTCAACATTAGTTAAAATATTATTAAAATAAAATGGTGTATAGAAAACGCTAGTATAACCATTCAGTGAAAATTGTGTCTAAATCAATTTTTTTAGAGTAGACCTAAAACCAAAATCGATTTTGCTTAAAAATAACAGTTTTTCCATATTTTTTTTTCTGTTTTACCTTGCGCATTTGAAAATTATTGGGAATTTTAAATTTTGACCTCCTGAACGCACCAACTAGATTCACTTTACCATCGGAAAAGATACTAAAGTTGAACATCAAAGCATTATTTCGACCACAAAAAAAAAAAATATTTATTTAAAACTTTTCATTGTTAAATGAATACATTCATTGCTCCGCTTAGATTCTAATATCAACAAATAACAATAATGTATAATATAATCACAGAATTTCTTTAATAATAAAAACAAATACTTGATAAATATTATACAACCGATTAATCATGTTTTTTATAGGAAAATTTGGAAAAAAATATTTAAAAAACCATAATAGAATAGTTGGTAACACTAAACGAAGACGAGCATTATTCCCTGAAACCCGTAAGTTTAAAAAACTCGTACAGATAACGGACCAGATGAGGACTATGGTTTAGCTGAGCCTTTAGTCGAAGAGACATCACCAGAAATGTTTGAAAAAAAAAAATCAATTCCTTGTTTCATTAAAAAACTCAAATATTGATGAAATTGAATCCAATACTCGAGATCAAACCAATAGTGAAGCATGGTACAGATAACGCAGATTACGTCTTACGGTTTCTCGGTTTGGTCAGATTTGTAAAAAGCGTAGTACTACAAGTTGTAAAAACACGGTTTATAATATTTTATATGCATCTGAAGCCCAATCAAAATCGTTACAATATGGTCGTGACATGGAGGATATAGCTCGAAAAGAAGCTCAGAAAATTATTGGTGAACAAATTCAGGTCATAGGTTTGATAGTAGACCCGATAATTTCATACCTAGCTGCTAGTCCAGGTATATAATTATTCAATTGTAGTTCATATAAATATATAATATATGATATAAATATATATATATATATATATATATATTATAATATGAATAAAAAATATTAATTTAATTGTTTCAACATATTTTTAGATGGTTTGGTTGGAAGTAATGCAGTTGTAGAAATAAAATGCCCGTTTGTAGCACAAAATACTGTTAGTGCAGTTGACGCAGTAGAAAAACAACTCGTAAGATAAAAATTTATTGTAAAAATATTATAATTTGATATGTTTATTGTTTTTAAATATTTTAGTTACAATATTGCAGTTTAAATAATAACAAGGTTGTACTAAAACACGACCAAGCATATTTCTTCCAAATCATGGGACAGTTACATATTTCACAGAGAGAAATATGTTATTTTATAGTATACACTTCCAACTGGATCCATGTTGAAAATATCCAATATGATAACCATTTTTGGGAGACTAAAATGGGAAAACCACTACAAACGTAAAGATTCTATCATAATATTATTTTTATTCCAATAACAATATAACGTCAAAATGCAAGTAGATAAGTTTTTAAATGATACAATCATAATATTATTTTTCTTAGATTTTACTTGGAATGTTTGTTACCGGAATTAATAGAACCTCAGTTTCCAAAAAGATTGTTGAAATCGGACATTCGAGAGCCTGTCCGAATTGAAAATAGTATAAAAAATCAAGAAAAAAAAAAAGAAGATATAAACACATTATTTATATAAAATTTTAATTTTGTTCCTAATTCTATAGATAAAACGTATAAGTATAATAATAGTGTTTTTATTGTGTGTTGTATTATTACAAAATTATCTTTTATTGTTGCTTACGTCCGGTGGGCAGTGGGATTTTAGAGAATGCCATACTAAACGAATATACACTATACCAGGATATTTTAGGTATACGGTTAGAATGATATAATACAAATTATTCAGATATTAGAATTAAGAACGTTTTACAACTAAGATTAAGAAAGGAGGTATAGGTACCTACAGACGCAATTTTTTTTAATTAAATTTTATTTTATTACTACTATTGAATTCTTTAGGATGAACTACAATTTTTTAATACAACACCTTACATAAAATGATAAGGTAAAATATACGCAATACATTTACCACTAGGAAATTACGAAATCAATATATTTAAGATAATTAAATACTAATTTAGGTAGGTAACATTAGTTTAAGAAGTTTAAATCATACCTATTTATACTTATAATATATTATATTATATAGGTATCTGATATTATTTAATATTATATAATATATGTATATATTTTATGAAGTATCTAGTACAAATTGGGTAAGTACAGGTAGATATTAAAAAGGTGGGTAAGTGGATGTCGCTCTGCTGTACAGTAGGTTACAAGTGGGTCACTGTATAATGGATGCTATTAAATTTGAATTCAATGATACAATATCATTGTATAAGAAAAACGATTCTGAGCGAAGACGGTATGTCAGTCTAGGTTTAATACAAATTATATACATATCTATGGTATTAAAAAAAAAATTGACCTATAATAAATTACAAATTAATCATATCACATTATCACAATATCCATTAGGTACTTATAACACGTTATACATCAACATCAACAACAAACCCTGATACTATCATATATATAATAGTACACTTTAGAAGTTTCAAGTAGGTACCCACGAATAATATTATATAATCACAACAAAATAACTAGGTTTTTTAATATGTAATTTCGTCCAAATTTGAACATAAAATGACTATAAAAGTAAACTGTGATTGTATATTTTTTAGATTTTTCGGTAAGAGAATTAACTACTTACGTGGAATCTTGTTTTAAATTTTCAATCCTTAGCTATAAAAACTGAACATTTTATAATTTATTAATTACGATGATTAATAATTTTCGAGATTTTGAAAAATTCTATCAAAATTCGATGTTAAAATGCTTATAAAAAAAAATTGTGCCTATGTATTTTTAATATTTTTCAACTGATATTGTAACAATATATCAGGAGCCTTGTATTAAATTTTTACACTTTTTGGCCCAACAGATAAAACTTAATTGATATTTATAGAAAAAAAAAACTAAAAAAATTGAAAACTGAAAATGTCCGTAAACGCCTCAAAAAGTGTCAAAATATTTTCAAAATTGTAGGGTGTATAGGAAATGCTAATATAAACATTCAGTGAAATTTTCATGTATCTACAGTAATTCGTTTTTTAATTACAACAAAAAAAGGAAATTGCCACATGAGAAATCGAGTGAATATCCAATGTTGTAAAAATTTGAATTTCAAACGCTCATAAAAATTTAATTTGACTTTCCGGTAGAAATTTTTTATTGATAAAGGTAGACAATCTTATGAGTAATCTTGTATTAGATTTTCAAATCTTAGATTTAAAAAGAAAAATTTTTACGAATTCTTAACTCAAAATAATTTGCTAATTTTCGTGATTTTTCCATATTTTGTCAATTTTTGAACTTTAAATGCTTATAAAAAAAAATTGTGACTAAGGATTTTTAATATTTTTCATCTGCCTTTGAAACAACATATTAGGAGCCTTCTATTAAATTTTCAAGCTTTCGCAACCAACAAATAAAATTTTATTGACATTTTTAGAAAAAAAACTAAAAAAAAATGGAAAATGAAAATGTCCCTAAACAGTTCAAAATAAATCAAAATATTTTGAAAATGTTATCGTTTATAGAAAATGCAAATATAAACAACCAGTGAAAATTTCATGTATATACGTTCATTTGTTTTAGAGTTACACCAATAACCAAAATCGATTTTTTGGAAAATCAATTTTGCGTAAAAATTCCCGTTTTTCCTTAATTTTTATGTTGTTTTTCCCGGCGCTTGTGAAAACTACTGGGAAATTTAAATTTTGACCTCCCCAATGCACCAACGATATTCACTTTCCAATCGAACAAGATACTGAAGTCGAAAATCGAAGCATTATTTCGACTACTTATCGTGTACACAGATACAAAAAAAATAAAAAAAATAAAAAAACACACATCATTGTAAAATCAATACATTCATCGTTTCACTCAGAATCTAAAATATTACTGCGCCATTTACGTGTATGAATTTTATATTGACGCGATCTGTCATAGACGAAGGTTCATAAAATAATAAACACCGCTCCCGAATGAGCACAATCGTCGACCGACTGCTGTCTATGGTCTAGTGGGCGTGGTTTAAGCGTCGCGTGCTTGCGGATCGTAAAAACACGTAAAAGCGCACCCTCTCGGTCGTTCCTTATGTTTCGTTTGCGGTGTAGCGTCCTCTTAATCAAAATTATACAGTTCTAAGAATTTTCCACGATAAATATTTATAGAATATGTGTGGATGGTTTAAGGCACTAAGTTTCTTTACACGTATGTAGTCGCATGAAAATGGTTTTGAAATACTCTAAGGATGTTTGACTTGGATTTTGAACATTACAGTATAGTTGAAGTTCTCGGGAAAATTTTTGTATTACTGAAAACTTTTCCTCTTTACTACGTTATACAACTTCACATTTAACCCTTTGGAGTTTCCTAGCAAATTTTATGGATATACCTTTTGTATTGCTGTTATCGCAGTTTTGTCGAATACAATGAAAAACGCATCGCCTAACAAAAGTACAAATCAATGAATGTGGTGAAGAAAAATAAAATCAAACTTAATAATACGTAATAGGTCTATAGATGGTATACCTACGCTTTTATTCATAAATAACCATATTGATCTTCGCGCTGTGAAAATATAGCACAAATCTATTACTGAAAATGGCAGAAATTGTACTTAACTATTGAAACTTACTTCAGGTACACTTGTGATTTAATATCCCCCCCCCACCTCTTCCCACAAAATGTATATTCCTATTAACTATGTGCGATTGATAAAATCAAAATAAGCACTTCTCTATTTGTTTTACTGGAATATTTGATTCATCGAACTCGAGGCATTAGATAATAATTATTGCTTACAACATATTGTTATGTTTTTATTTAATAAATTAACGCCAATCGGCTTTTACAAAGATAGAAATAATATAATTAATATAATATAATTATATAACAAAATAGTTCCAATATAAGTATTAGAGTAAACATCTAAGAATAATATGATATAATAGTGATAACAATTAGATAAATAGCCTATGAGTAGGTGCGACTTTGTCATAAATTGTTATTATAATACTTGTAAGATAATTTTATTGTATACATTTAACTTTTAAATTTATAAACTGTTTCTAAAAAGTCTGTATGTAGAATATCACAGATGAAACCGATTTGTCGCCTATTCTAATTATATTAGTAAGTCTAAAAAAAAATATGTCAATAATATGTCCATAGTAGTAAAATAACTGTATCATAATACCATCGAGTATAATATATTGTACAATAAAATATACTTGACGATAATATGATTTACCTATGACCTGAATATATTATTGCCAACGATTTATTATTGTGATTTACTGGCAATAGTGGTTCACATAGCAAATTTTGATTTTTCAGGAAATCTCACGTCATCAGACAAATATTATTGTTTTCAAATTGTTTTTTTTTTGTTTCATAACCAATATCTTCAAACGTTTGGGGGTTACCATAAACGACTGTCGTCATCAATAATTCGTCGGTCACCTTCGCATTCGACAAAGTGTGTATAATAATGTACACACATCGTTTAACAAATATATTATATACATATATAAACGTACATTGTTGAGAGAATCGAGCGTATGTGTACAGTATTGAGAGGATCAATACGTAGGTCTACATGAAGTGAACATCGATATATATACCTGTGCCTCCCCCCCCCTCACCTGGTTAGACCGCCACGCTAAGCGTTATTTAAGGACCGAAACTGAGGGAGGGGAAATAATATGTATAAACTGAAACTTCGAGAGTTGAACACCGTTTTGCTTTGTAATAGTCCAAAGTTTTATCCACGAGAGCACTCGAAGCGTTGAATAGTAGCTAGGTACCTATATATACACTAGATTTCTCCTCCACCAATGATATTATTATTGCTTGAAGGGGATGCATTACAAGGGTGCGTGCACTGCACTGCACGGCCGAGAGAGTAAATGGGAGGGGAAAAAAGGGTTTGAATGATCAACGATGAATAAATAATGGTAAACAGAGATGGCAAATAGTGCGCACAGGCCCGAGGCACGCGAGTAATGACACACATACAATTAGCGTTTCGAGATTGTCAGGTTTGTTTGTCCTATGTATTTTGCATAGGACCAAGAGCAACAGTAACCTTGGTATTTGTGTGCACAGTGTTGGACATTTTATAGGATAGTACGTGATAGGTTACCGTCAGTGGCGTGGCGTGGGTATTAAACAGATGTAAGCAGTGACATTTTTTTTTCAAAAGTGATTAGAATATAGGTACTATACCTAAATACCTAATTATAAATTATGTATAAAAAATGTAATAAAGAGAAAATAAAGAAATTGAAGTATAAATACTTCAAAAGTCTATTAGGCGAATGACAGTGACCGTGTACGTAAAAACGACTACAGTCTACAACGCGTCGGGCTACGTACGGCCGTACGGGTCGCTCCTTGTTTCTCGCGTAAGCAAAATCAAATGTGTTTACAAGCGCTAGTTAAATACGTGACCCACACTATGGCATTATAGACTATTCGAAAACAACAGCTGCCCGTAAGCAATTTCAGAATGTGTTACACACTTTCACTGTATATCGTATTATGATTATGCAGTTAACATAATACAGAATGGATTAAAAATAGACCTACAATCGATGATTTTCTTAAAATAGTTGGTAATCAGTAGACAGCGTACGACACAAATAAACAATAACAAAAACCACTACCAGCTATAACTTAAATATTTTATAAATAAAATTTAAATTTAAAAAATCATTTATTATGTACCTATTAGTCGTGATTGATCAAATTAATTTTTTCTTTCATTTAAAGTGTAAGCACTAAGCAGTGCTTACAGTGCTTACATGCACGCTACGCCCCTGGTTACCGTGTTTTCCGTCACCTCGAAGGAGGTGAAGACTTACGAAGACGTCGTGGTAGCCGAATTCGGTTTTCTGCAGTCTGAAATATATATATACTAGCTGATCCCGTGCACTTCGTTTCCCGTTAAATGTACCAACTCTATATGACTCAAACATTGTTCAATGCGTTATTTAATATTCGGTGTATGATGTTCTAGATTTATCTTAACTTTTCTGTTGCCCGGAATAAAAATTCTGAATTGCAGCAGACAGCAGTACATTATCAGATAGGTAATTTACCTGCGGTAGATCGCGGACCCCGTGCTGTTTGTACGTAAGTGTATGATTTAACTCAAAAAGTACCAAAGTTATACCAAGTTTGACGTTTTTACTTAATTCCACCTACCTATAAAGTATAAATCCTAACCTAACCTAACCGTACTAAAATCCGATGAATAAAAAAAACCAAATTTAACCCTCTTTAAATTAGCGTATCTTCTTCCCATAGGTCATTCATTTATATATAAGATATATTTACAAAAAATAATAATACAAATCAACAAACATGCCCGATTAACCAATAGCAACCAATATAATATAATACACCATAGAGTAAATAAAGACAACGGTATCGAGTTCAAATCCCAGACATCGGTTGACTTTTTAAAAATTTTCTTTCGTAAAAACCTTCACCTGGCAATTACGAACATCTTAAAAAAATTTTTAGCAAAATCGGCCCAGCCGTTCTCAACTGATGCAATTTCGAATTTTTTGTCTCCATTTTTATATATATAGATATATAAATATATATAATATCATATAGTTTTGAATGGTTTTACACACACATATATATATATATATATGTATATATAGTACCACATTGGTGCGATAAACATTACTCGAGTACAATGTCAGTATATTCACCTCTAAGACCTACATACGTACAGTGTACTACAAAGAGAAGAAAGGCGATGGAGGCCGAGTATAAACGCCTATTTTTCTGCCGGCTACAAAAGTTTTTCCGTACATAGAACTGACAGATTTCCGTTCTGTATTCGGAGTTCGTTTTAGACAGATATTACAATATTGCCGACCCCCATCTATAATGTAATATAATATTTTACTATTGTTTATGTAATACGTTATACTTTGGACGTGCACAGAGCTAAATGGTTATTTTAATTGCACAGATAAAAACTTTTTTCATTTGTAATTATTATTTCCCTGTTTCTATATCCAACGAATATGGTTTTGAGTTTTGAGTTTACTGTGGTTTAAATATGTTACCATTACATAATGGTACGTCATGGAAAACAATAACAGCCAGTCGTATATATATTATAACAATCGCGTTGCATAACGAAGCGTAATCGATACCGAAATAAATATCACGAACACACGGCAGGGGTCTGAATTTATATCTAGTGTACCTATCGTGCAGCCGAATGAGAAGGCGTGGAAAAAAATAACGACGGTAAGACGTCCGATCACAAACAGATAGGGCAATGATGGTGAGGAGTGTAATAATTAGGGCAGGGAATTTGATGCAAAGGCATATTTTTTTCTGATGTTTTGAAACGTTGATCCGTAAGTATGATAAAATGTGTTTTGGGTGATACAGTTTATTTTTAAGTATTTTTTATTTTGCATTTTTTTGCATTTTTTGACAAAATTATCCTTAAATGAATTTTCAGGACATTTTTTGACATTTTTAGTGCATTTTCTTAGTTTTTAGAGCATTTTATCACAATTTCGTTCATAATATGAACGAAAATTGTTCCGATTCACAAGAAACTTTCGGCAAACTGCCGACGGTAGGAATATATGATACAATAATATATTATAATTTATTTATATATAGTATCATAATATATTCATATAAATCATTTCATCATAGCTAGGCTATTCCCCCAAAATTATCACTGTTATTTAAATATTATGAATTATTATTTTTATTACACACCATACATACATACGTAGGTACAAGTTATCGTCGATAACAATTTTATCATAGCTAGGCCTAGATAAACATTACTGATACAGCAGTGCAATGCGATTTTGTTCAGGTTAGTATTAATAACAACAACTTGCAAAAACAAGTTAAAATATTAAAATTTTTTTTTTAATTATTATTTTAGAATGAATGATTAAGAAAACAGTAGCATAAAAACAAGTAAATAACTAAACAAGTAACAACATTCAATAAACTATTAAAACAAAATACATTACTGTATAATTCAAATTTTTTTTATAATTTTTAAGCTATAATAAATATAATTTAAATGCATTTTTTTAGTGCATTTTTTGAGTTTTTAAGTCATTTTTGCATTTTTTTAAGGACATTTTTTGAAATTTTTTAGGGCATTAAAATCCCAGGCCTAGTAATAATTTATGAGATCGCTCGTGGCGTGTACCTTCAGAGCACCACGACCGTGGTTTTAGATCCATCCGTGTATAGTGTATACATGTTACTCGGGCACTTTATTTTCTTATTTCAGGGTTCTGCTATTGGATCATAAAATTAGTCTGTTTGTATACATCTGTTAAAACGTCTTGCAGTGTTTTACCCCTTTCCCCACCACCACTACCACACCACAGCTCCACCCCTTCGCCCGGATATTGCTTATATATATTTATTTATCACCATAATATATCCTGTTTAATGGAATATAAAGGATAAAATCAGAGAGTAGAAGGGGGTACTCAGAGAATGCGAAACGGAGAGAGAGCAGATACCTCTGCTGTCAATATTACCGAGTGCGTGACGTGTCATATTATAAAATAGTGATTCCCATTTTGATTTATTGACGAAAATCAGTTATCGTCTCCGGCACCGCGATTTTTATTCCATCAGAATTATTATAATACTTCAGTTGTGGCACATTTTTATTTTTAACAATCTATTTTAATCTACGTGTATTATAATATTATGCTATATCATTATACCCATAGTGTGACGAACACTCGGCTTAATCATTTTCGTCTGCAACAGTTTTCCGATTGTTCGCAAATCAATTGCGCGTCAATCGAATATTTTTACAAAAATATCAAGTATAACTGTTGCAGCGCAACAATATATATGTAAATTAGAATAATAGCTGGACACACTCACACACGCACAGTCACTTATAATTGTTATCTTTGTATTGTTTTATTTTTGTATTAATTACCGTGTCTTGTGAATTATGTAATGTATAGAGTATAGATTAAGTTGATCGTCGCTGCCGCCATACCGTCTGCGCGAAGTATTATTTTTTTTAACACGGCCGCCCAGGCAACCAGTCCGTTCCGTACTACTGAAGTAAATGGTACCTATTTAAACGTGCGCTAATCGCCGTTTGTAATTCAACATATTATAATATTTTTTGTGAGGCGCTAATCGCCGTATTTTTATAATAATATAAGTTTTTTAGTTTATACTATATTTTTTCTGTCGGCGCAAATCGCTGCGATTATATTGTTTATTATATTGTTTCGGTCGGCGCGAATCGCCAAATCTATTATACTTTTTACGTGCGCGAATCGCCGTTTCAATCATATTGTGCGAGAGCTAATCGCCATTTATTGTATTTTTCTTCGGTGGTCGCTAATCGCCACTTATTGTATTTATTTATTACATTACTGTGCAATCGCCACTTATTTTATTATATATATTTTAATTTTTCATTAGTTTTCTGTGTGAGTGTGTAAATTTTTCCTATTATATAGCTAGGACCAGCTGGCCAGACTGTGCTCCACCAAATTGTGAGTTTTTTTATTGTTATTTATTGTATTATACAAATTTATTAGTAGGCCAAGGTTGTCAAATATTTTATTATTCTGTTGAGCCAGAAAGGCTCAAGGGGCCTGTATTATATCTATATTAATTGTTTATACGCGCTCACGTAGCAGCCTATCTTATACTCTGTTGGGCCAGAAGGGCCATATATTATTTTTAGATTATTTATACCTTGCTGTGAGTTATATTTTATTTTGTGTATTATTTTGAATTATTTATATATTATACAGCAACCTATGTTTACCTAAATCCGTGTTACCATCTTTTTTATTAGTTACTATTATTTTTAAGCACACACACTACCTTGATACACATTTAGACACAAATACACATATTACAAAACAAGCATCACGTAGTTCTACAGTAATTGCCCGGCGACCCCGACCACTGCTGTTTGAACTACTACACCACCACACACCCAGCTATTTTCGTATAATTTCTCCCTTCTAAGTTCTAGGTGTTAGTGGTATTGTTGATAGGCGTTGGAGTTCGGGCGCGCGTATTACTTTATATGCTCCCGGCCCTTACAATAACGGTATCAAAATTTCATCAGTAAATTTAAACACACTCGACTCAGTGCACACCCGTTTATATATTGTTCGACTGTTCGACATTATTAGTTTTGTTTTTATAACTCGTCGCAGTAAACGAAATAATTGAACGGGACGAAAGAACGAAATACTAAAATATACAAAATACTGTACAATTTATACGCACAAAGCTGCTGTAAACAGATGGCACCATATATTAACACCAGTGGCTGCTATCAAACAAAATAAAGGTGTATCAAATTTTGAATTTAACTACCCACCCGCTAACCCAATAACACACCTAAAAATACAAGAAAAAAGCGTTTAAGTGGGTGCCACTCTGCTGTTCAGTAGGCAGTAGCTGTTTACATGATAGATGGTGTTAAATTTGAATTATAGGATATACAATTATTGTATACCTACAAAAAACGATTCTGAGTGAAGACCTATGAGTCAGCCTATGAAATATTACTAAGTAGGTATATTTGATGATACCTAATATTATTTTGGATAAAGTAATTTGTTTTACTATTAGGAAATTAGTACAACAGTAACTAGGTTAAATTAATTTTACAACGAAATTGCTATGAAAATATTATTATTTGTATGAAATATAATTATATACTCTATAAGTGTCATCTACCCACAAATAACATTTTTAAATTACAATAAAATAACTAAAATCGTTATTTTCGGTTTTAAAATGTAATTTCTTCTAAAAAATAAATAACTGAGTTTTAGTTTTTATATTTTTTGGTTAGGTTAGGTTTTTATGAACTATTAATGAGAATTTTTTTTTTAATTTTGTATCCTTACAGCTATAAAATTTAAACATTTTATAATTTTTTAACTAAGTACAATCAAATAGAAAATTTTCAAGATTTTGATAAATGTTGTCAAAATATGAACTCAAATACTTTTAAAAAAAAATGTGATTATAGTTCTTTATTATTTATAAACTGCTATTTTAACAAATTCTAAGGAACCTTGTGATAAATTTTAAAGCTTTTTCACACATTTTTATTAAAATGTATATAATATATGATACAATATTATACAATATAATATATCATGTATAATATGATAACTCAATACTTCTTCAAAACATCGCCGCCGTACACCTACGACCTACCGATCCGAATGCGCTCAACGCAATAATAATAATATTATTATCATTGTTAGGTATCGTTATTATAATCATTATCGTTTTGTGATAATAATTACTATCATTATAATTATAACATTGTGTCGGTGTCGTGGTGCGTTGACTGCCCTGAACAATCGCTCCGCTTCGGATAAGCCGCGGCATCGTTGTGACTCAATTCCATATAATATGTATATATTATTATGTATTATACATACCTATATAATATTATTATACCAAAATTAACACGTTTCGGATGGCCTAAAGGAAGAGGCGATGGCCGTGTATATATACACATATATACATAGACACACAGCAAAGTCTCAGCGACTTATTTATGGCGTTTTGGCGTGGCACTCAACCACATTAACCCTACCGGAACGTCCGTTTCCCCGTTTGTATGGGATGTATATGTTACCGTCAATGTCGTAAATTTAGGTAATGATGATATTGACTAGCCAATTAATATAATGCCTGGGTAACTTGGTCATTATCTATAATCAACATATATTTATAACATTGACTTGATAAATCAGACGATGTTATAATTTGATAAATTCACTAGTTATTATAAGTTATAACACTTATAACATATCCTATCGTCGTGTAGTCAATGTTATCTTTTATCGTTTTAACTTTAAAAACCCACGTTAAGATTAGGTATCTGTTTTATAACGAATAATAATAGGTATCTTTTATAGTTTTAATACTCAAGGCAACTAACCTAACATAAGTATTGTTACAGTCTACGTTGTACTTTCGTATAATATTATAGTTTATAGTTTCGTATAGTTTATCGTTTCGAAAAGTGTTGAATTGTTATTAATATAATATATATAATTCACGAGCCCAAGTTGACCTTATCGATATGCAAAGTCAAAGTTATAATGAATTTAAATTTATCATGAACTATCAAGACCATTTAACAAAATTCGTTCTACTTAGACCTTTAAAATCAAAACGTGCTGAAGAAATAGCATTCTTATATTTTTTTTTCATTGTTTATTCTTAAATAGTAAATATAATATATTATATCTAAAATTAAAATTGACTATTTTAATATTGACTATCTTAGTTAGGTATCCTCTAAAATGACTAGCCAATAATATCAATGCCTATGTAAAACAGTTAACATAGACTAGTCATTTTTAACAATACCTAATTATCATCATTGGCGGTAACCCGTATATATTTACACCTCTTTTCTGCACCCCAAGTCCGAAATGAATTCTGATTATACATTTTTAAGGGGCCGGCGCGCTATACTAATTTATCGCGGGCGTTCTGCAGTAATTGTTAGACATTATTTTTTTCAATATTCAAATTTCGATTACAAAATATTTTCATACCGCGGCGTCACAGAGTCGTTGTGATCCAACACAGACGACGATGTGTACCGGTGGGCGATCGGAAAACACGTGATTGATGCACAGATACAATATGAAGACGTATATTACGTATACGGTCTTGTGTAAAATTAAACTTGGAATAGATGTAGTCTTAAGCGGGTTTTCAAAGGCTCTAATAATATATTATTATGACTCAAATCGTTTCGCAGTGCAAGTCTTACAACGCACAGCTTCGTGATATCTGAAATATAAAATTTGAATACACAATTCAGTGGCGTCATTTCAGTTTTCAATAGAGGGGGGCAAAGGTTTTGACCGGCCAGAATAGGTAAAAAAAAAACCGCTCGCTTCGCTCCGGTGATATACGATTGCGTACGATTGTCCCTTTTAGTAAAACGATTGCGTACGTTTTTACGATTGCGTACGATTTCTCTACTTAGGCCTTAAAAACATTACGATTGCGTACGAAAATGAGTGCAACGTTGCCAACATGTACTATTAAATTAAATTGAATTAATAATAATAATAATATAATTTAAAAAAATCATAATTATAATATTATAGTCAATTAAAAACAATATAAAATATAAAAATAATACACATAAGCTATAAATTAAAACGTTGGTATCAATAACCAGTTCCTGATAAAAAAATTAATTTAATTTAAAATAATAATAATAATATAATTTAAAAAACCATTTTTATAGTCAACTAAAAACTTAAATTATACAAAATACAAATTATAAGTTATAAATTAAAACCTTGGTATCGATAACCAGTCCCTGATAAAAAAATTAATATATTACCATCTATTTTAAATTGGTCGTATAGTTTTATAACATGGTTCATTTTTTGCATATCTTTAGATGGAATAGCTTTGGATATATTTTTTTGTATAGTGGATATTTTTATATTGGTTTCAGCCTGCATTTCTTTCAATGCCTCAAGCACAAAGTATATTGGTGGATGTGAGCTATAGAATTGTGCGTTAAAAGTTCTGTGGAAACTCTCTGGACCATTTGTTGTTCTGACATTAAAACACGTAAAAATTACGGAATTAATAATTAATCCAAATATTTTAATCCAAATTTTTCTTATAATTTATAAAAATATGATACCTTTTATTTATTGAAGGTTCTTCAGCCCATATATTAGTTGGACACATAGTCCGAAAATTCTAGGCCATCTTCATCCGGACAATCACCTACTAATTCAACAAAACCGTCTTCGACTATTTGATAAGGCAGAAATGGTAGACCAAAAAACATTTTTAACCATTTTCCTAATAAACTTTTATCATCCGAGTATGCTGTCCTCAATTTTTTATTTGCATTTATCTATATAAAAATTGTTACTATGAAAGTATTTTATTTAACCGATGTGAGTTAGTTATTTATTAAATACTTACATAACGCCACCAAGATTGACTTAAATGGAAACGACATCCAATAAGTTGTACATTCGGAAAAACTTCCCTCACAGCTTCGTGTGCTCCTATTTCAAAGTCGATGTGTAATTTGCATAAATTTAGTGTTTGAGATGTGTGTTGCAAATATAGTTCTTTAATAAATTTCCACATTTCGATATATGTTTGCTTAAATTTATCTTTCAAAAAAATAAAAATAACTGGTAAATAAAAGCCATTTTTGAAACAATGGACAGTATACATTTGCATAAAAAAATTAGGTGCGAATTGAAATGTGCCATCTGAAAAATATTCTGTGCAAGAACTCATAAAATTCAAATTATCTTCAGTCGTGATACAAATAAACGATTTATTCATCGGAATGTGGATAAATTTTTTATTATTAAATTTAAAAATATCATCGTTTTGCATTTCCCAAATTTTATCTATGGCTTCATCAAAAGATTTTGGATATATAGGAACGTTTTTCCGTCTTGCCATATACATGGCTTTTCGGACAGAAGAAATATCCTTATGTACAATATCTGTACCTACATTTGTCAGTAATTCTTTTCGTATAATTTTACTTGGTCGAGTTGAAATTGAATCGCTGGCTTTTCGTTTGCAATTTTCTCTGAGAACTTGGCGGTCAATATTTTGAGATGTTATTGCTTCATGTTTGTGTTCACCGATTACCTTAATAACTTGAGTTTTTTTGACATCAGTTAAAATACTGGCATAACAACTTTTGTTATAACATATCCATTTTAATAATTCGTCTTTGCGTTTTCTTATAAAACGATATTTATGTGAAGAAACCACAACTAACTCTTTCCCACGTTCTGACATTATAATTTTTATAGAATTCTCCATAGTTACCGCACTATTACTTACTAATACTAAAACAAAAACCAGTGACTTATCGAATGACAAGTTGGTCGCATACTAATATAACGATGTTATAGTGAGACACGTGCCAGGAAATCCAATATAATAATCGGCATTTAATCTTATCTCATAGTATTTTATAGATTACCAAAAAGTACCTATTGGCCTGGAAATAATAGTCTCGGTAACGTTTATGAAATTGTATCAAATATAAGCAATCGTTTCCTAAAATAAGTTATATTATAAATGTTCACGATTTTGAACAACGGCAACGTTGCACTAATTATTGGTAGGTAGAATGTACGCAATCGTAATAATGAAAAAGGTCCATACGGAATCGTATCATACGCAATCGTAATGCACCCCTTCGCTCGTTATATTATCTACATTTTTTTATGCAACCCTTTTTATTAACTAGGTAATATCATTTTTAAATAGAAGGTGCCAGATATTTTATAAAAAACAATTGTACACCTACATCAATTATAACTTAAAAGTCTACAAACATGATATAGCAATATTTATTGATAAACAAAAATATTAGTAGCTTATTAAAGGATATCTTCTTTTTTTTTTATTTTATGAAAATATATCAACTGCATTATCTATAAATCAATTTTACCTGATTCATCACTTATCAGTGGTTATCACCTATACTCTATATGTCTACGATATATTTTCAAATTAATATTATTTTAAATTATAATTTTATATTTTTAACCGCACCACCCATTTACTTTTTTTTAAGTCATATTTTGCTCAAATTGAAAGATTAATGTAAACACGCGTCACGAAAAAATAAATTTTAATTTAGTTAGGATAAGGTACACTACAGGGCCAGATTGGCCGGGCGAGTTACCGATGTAAAACTCAGCGGGCCGTGACAATTTTGGGCCGTTCAAGTCATGAGGGGCCGCATTGACTAAAAATATGTTAAGAGTTGAAAGTTGAAGAAATGGAGACTATAAAATAAAATAACTGTGCACGGAATAAGAGCGTACCCAAGGGCCGCCAGTTTTTAAGTGGGTTGGTAAAGTACGGAAAACTCGGTGGGCCGAATTTGTCCAACCCGGCCCTGGCTACAAAACACAATACGCAGAATAGTTGAATAGTTTACCATACACGACTGTCGCAACTCGTAAGTTAACTGCGTATGAAGTCTGGTATCAATGTACAATGATAATTAATAAGAGTGCCAATCGGTTGTTGTTTTTAGAATTTGTATTAATTTTAGATTTTAGAAATAAAACTATACGGGATTACGATACTCATTATTATTATTGTTATACACTCACACAAACAAACATACCTACATACAATGTGTACGTCCCCGCATACGTCTAAATATAAATATATTCCAACTATCAATTATTAGAAAAAATGTATCATTGTGACAATAATTTCTGAGTACATAGGTAGTATAATATTTTCTGAAAATATTATAATATAAAATAGACATGTTTTTGCGCTGATAAAAAATAATAATGGTAAAACGGAAAAAACTGGTCACCGGCCCTTCGGGCCGCTTTTAAAATCAGACAGGGGCAAATGCCCACCTTGCCCCCCCCCAAATGACGCCACTGATACACATTCAGGTTTTGTACATTTTTTACATAGTCCTGAGGTACCTACGATGTCAATAACGAAGCCAAAAGTGTATGCCATCACCGAAATATAATATCACAATAGGTAGAGATCAAATATTATATTTTTATCTTATCTGTGCTGGTAAAATAATAACCCGCAGGCCCGGGACTCCTGATAATTATTGTACTGCAATTTACCCTACCACCGACCGACCAAAACGTGTATTTATGTGTAAAGCACTCAACATAAAGTGGATAGGTTCACCGAGCAAATCCTGCGAGTGTTAGTGAGTGGGTGTACGATTAAAACTAATGACTAAAAGGTAACTCGGATAGTAAATTTGGTAGTTAAATAATGTATTGTTGACAAAATAATATAAATAAAATACAAATACAAATTAACAAAGAAGGCGTGATTAGTAATTTAAAATGTTAATAATATTAAAAAAATGTATAACCGAAACACGATAAATATCATAGAGAATATGCCAATATTGTAGCATTCAGTACAAGAACGAAACCCAACGGGTATAATATAAAAGACGTAATAATAGCTAAAACACTAAAAATAATTATTATTTATACACACCAAACACAGATAGACGGATACAATTTATAAAATGATAATATAAAATATAATAATATTTAAATAGTCTATAATAATTATTCAGAAACGCAGATTACTTGTATGAATCTAATGCGTTGTGTGTGTGTGTGTGTGTGTGTATCTTTGATTGAACATATTACGTGATTTAATTAATGTGTGGGATAACTATTAGGTAGGGAGTGAGGAAAATGCCCAAAAGTCAACAGACCGTGAAATCGTTGATCCGGTGGCACCACGGTCGCTTATCGACACTAACACCAGGTATCGATAGTTTTTTGATACATCGATTATATTTAAAAAAAATATTTATATACTCACTCACGAAAATCAAATATGAAAAAAAATAAATAGAGATATAAATATTGTTTGCAAAAATAATAAATACACGTCATATTATTATTATTGTAAAAATATAAAATATTGTGTTAGCAAATCGTCCCGGAAACTGAAAACTGCAGTCTTATTATCAGCATAGGCGTATCTAGGGGGGCTTGGGGAGGCTTAGCCCCCCAGTGCGAATATTAGCCCCCCCAGAAATAAATAAATCAACTTAAGTGAAAACTTATAAAACTAATGTAACCCATAACTGAAGCATGAAAGTACTAACTAACTGTCTTATTACTTAAAGTTGTATTAATAATGTGTTCTAATTAATATAGGATTTACTGAAAGTTGATTTGAATTCACTTCAAGCTGAAATGATGGTTGCCAAAAACTGTATTCAAAACTATAATAATAAACCTGAACCGGGACCTGAACAAAAAAATCAAATAAATTTATTCAAAAAAAATATAACTATTTCAACTTTTCCTAATGTATATAAACTTTTAAATTTAGCTCTGACCTTACCAATTTCTTCAGCATCATGTGAGAGGTCATTTTCGACAATGAGACGTATCAATACATATATACGGTCAACTATGACTCAAGACCGTTTTTCCTCACTGGCAATACTAAATATTGAAAGAGATATTTCAAATAATATTGATTCTAATGATATATTAAATATCTATTCAAAAACTAATAGACGCTTGGAATTATAGTTGAAAACAAATAAATGTCTTATTTTCATTTAGTTTAGTGTTTTTTTTTTCTTATTAAGTATTATTATTTTTGCAGCCCCCCCCCCCCCCCCCCCGATATATTTGATCACCCTACGCCTATGATTATCAGACACTTTTTCAACGGTTTCTTTTTTCACGGAACTATAGATACCTCACCTACGCTTAGTATAATGGTAAATGTACCTGGGACGGTAACCCAACCTAAAAGAACCGGTCCGGAACCTTTAAAGTTTAAAGTATTAAGAACCAAAGACGGAACCGAACAGGAATTTTTAAATAAAATAGGTTCTTTTTGGTTCAAAAATATAATAATTTTATTTATCACATAGTTTAATGGTATTACTGTTTTGTGTATAAACCATGTATTATCATATAATGAGTTTTATAATATTTCTCATACTATTAATGAAACCAGCATTCCGGATTACCTGATTCCAAATTATTATACAATTCGGTACCTAAATTATTTGGAACCGATACCTTTATTTTTTTATTTTTTTTTTATCAAAAAACCAGAACCAAACCGGAACTGTTATTTTATTTTTGGAGAGCCAGGACCAGAACCGACACCGGCAAATTCATAATGTTCCAGTCCCTGAATTATGTACCTATTACAAAATATTATGATACTGAAAAAGCGGAATCTCGACGGTCCTGTCGAAAAATTGCCTATATGTATCGCCGTGTTATAATAACTTTTTAATTTACTGCATAAAATAATAAATGCATTTTATACTTATATATACATTATATTTTATATTATATATTATATCAAATAACTTAAAAGCTGTTCTGTTTCTCCTTTTAATCGACGTCGTCTTTATAGATTATCAAATATTAGTTATTAATTTTTATTTTTATTTTAATTCCTCCAATCTAATTTTTATTAATAAAAAAGTGTTGAGTTATAAAGACTACGTTTTGTATGAAATTTAGGATTTGCATATCTTTTTAGAAAGGGATTTTAATTGTATACCGTATATAACCTGTGTAATAGTTAATAATAAGATCGTACGTGTATTAGACGGAGAGAACACATGCGGGTATGACGACCTCTTAAAAATATTTTATTCAAATTTATATGAACCTAATATTTGCATAGGTAAAGACTTTAAATTTGTGGATAACAGATTTAAGTATTTTAACTTGATTTATAAATAAAATGAACTATTAGGTACTTCTAAACAATTTAATACGTGATAATTGAAATATATTTAATTTAACTTTTGTGTAAATAGCTTTTATAAAGCATTCGGTTAAAAAATCCATTTTATGAATTATTCCCTAATAACTAGAATATTAAGCCTGGTCGCCACTGGGTACTTGATTAATATTTATTTTAATTTTCGATGCATTTGTTTTACCTGAATAATGTACTATATACCTAACATGAACTAGTGGAGTATTCGAGTATGGGTGTATATTGTATGTTAAACAATATAAATCATACAATATGCATGTAGGTATATAGGTAATAGTTATCTAGAACAGTACAATACATCATACCTACAGAGATTTTCAAATGGTGGTGAAACAGAGAAGACAAATTCAACTAATCTAACAAATGTATCATTTTTATTATCAGCTATATCTAACAATCTCACTGATGGATTGATGGATATCAGTTCAAGCAAGGGGACAAAATATTACAACCATAACAGGAAATCAATGTAGTGTTTATCTCAGTTTATCTATATTAAAATCAAGTGCCACCAACTCGGTAACCCTTAAAATCAAGTAAGTACATATTATTTGATAAATTATACTTGCTAAGGTTATTTATGCTTTCATAAATATACTTGGTTTCAAGAGGTCCATTTTTTTAAGGGTAGGTATATGGCGAAATAACGATTTTTTGTGTTAATAATTAATATTATATAATAAGGGACATAAAATAATGATTTACTACTAATTATTATTATAATTATATATTATGAATTTATGACTGATATAATATTAACTGGATTCATTTTCTAACTAAAATGTTAGCGTATTTATATTATATTATATATTATTACCTATATACTTATTGTCATTTAAAATTTAATTGCATACATACATGTAATTTATACAAATATTTTTACATTTTAAAATATGACATCAACTACGTAAATGATTGTCCCCGTAGGGTAGGCTTGTTGTGGAGACTATAGGGTTCTTAAATAATTACTTATACTTGCTAAATAGAATAATAAAATATTTAATAATTATAAAGTCGTTCATAATTAAAACTTATAATACAATTACTTATATAATCTTAAGATATTTTTGATCTAGAGAATAAATTAAATAATCTAACTGGAATACATATACAATTATAATAAAATTATAACGCTAGTAGTTAAAATTTTTTTATTTACAATTTTTTTTATACAATTTAAAGATTATATGCAAACTAACACCTATATATTTAATTCCAGCATAAATTGGGCTCATTTTCCCGAATTCAGTTCTACACATAGGAAGTAAATACAATATATTAGTTTGTTTCACTCTTGTATAATGGTCATGTTTGAATTTAAATGATATAAATGAGTACCTATAGCCTATGAATAAATAAATACATAAATTCCCTTAAAACCTATTGTTTTGATATTGATAAGTATTAACAATTAAATTATATTTTAAATTTGATTTTTTTTTTTAGTTATAGTTTATAACTACCTACTTGATTTATCTTAATTTTCTTTTTCTCTTTAGGTGTATTATTACAGATCTGATATGGTTGGTTCTGACTTTACAAAGAAGGCATACAATTACTCGATGAAGAAAAAAGAGCTTCCACAACGGTCATACATTACTTTGGCTTAATTGATAGAATTGTAGAGACGACCTCACATGGAAACCGAAAAAGCAACATTGTAATACCACATGTTACCACGAAATGTGAAGTACATTCACAACAATGTGATTTGAAAGAGCAGCCTAAAAAAGTATATAGAAAACGTACACAAATCGATGTTCCCCCAGCTTTGATTACTTGTTAACTTTTAAAATTAAATATTAAATTTTAAGCCAACTTACAATATTTGATGATATTATTGTGAATAAAGTAATATAATATGTATAACCTACTTAAGTGGAATCTTTTTTTAAATTTTCGATCTTTAGATATAAAAGTTGAACATATTATAAATTTTGTCAAAATTCGAAATTTAAATGCTTATAAAAAAAATTGTGCATATGTATTTTTAATATTTTTCAATTACTATTGTAACAATAGCCTTGTATTAATTTTTCACGCTTTTTGGCCCAACAAATGAAATTTTATTGATATTTATAGAAACTAATAACTAATTTATTAAAACTTTAAATGGTCTGTAAAAAGCTCAAAAAGAGATTTCAAAATTGTATGGTGTATAGAAAATTGTTACTTTTCTCTTGGCTTAACGGATAAAACTTTATTGATATTCATAGAAAAAAAAAATAGAAAAATTGAAATTGTCTGTAAACAGCTCAAAACAAGTCAAACATTTTCATGTATCTAGAGTTATTCGTTTTTGAATTACAATAAAATTCCGAATAGTTAATTGGGTGAATATCAAATGTTGTAAAAATATGAATTTCAAACGCTCATAAAAATTTAATTTGACTCTTTTTGAAGACATTTTATTATGGTAAAGGTAGACAAACTTATGAGGAATCTTGTATTACATTTTCAAATCTTGGATTTAAAAAGACAATTTTTGATGAATTGCACATTTTATTAATTTGTACCTATTTTTTCAATATTTGAACTTTAAATGCTTATAAAAAAATATTTAAAAAATGGATTTTTAATTTTTTTTCATCTGCCTTTGAAACAATATACTAGGAGCCTTCTATTAAATTTTCAAGCTTTTTAACCAACAAATAAAATGTTATTGTCAGTTAAAGAAATAAAAACCAAAAAAAAAAGGAAACTGAAAATGTCCGAAAACAACTCAAAATATTTGGTAAATGTTATGGTGTGAAGAAAATGCTAATATAAACATTCAGTCAAAATATCATGTATATACGGTCATTTGTTTTAGAGTTGCACCAAAAACCTAAATCGATTTTATCGAACACAGACAAAAATTCCCGTTTTTCCTTAATTGTTTTTTATTTTTGCACTGCGCTCTTGAAAACTAATGGGACATTTTTACTTTTGACCCCCCAAAGTACCAACTAGATTCACTTTCCTATCAGAAAAGATAATGTTGAAGAAATTTAAGCATTTTACTGTCCTAAAAGGTGATGACAGACACACAAAAAAAAAATTAATTAAAAAAAAAAATCACACATCATTGTAAAATCAATACATTCATCGCTCCTTACCAGTGATGTAAATTGTATAATATTGTATTATACAAGCGTATTATACGTCATGTATAAAAAAATAAAATACAAATGGTATAAAAAAAAATCTGTGATAAATGGTGGATCAATAATAAAGAGAAAATATATGCAATACATAATGTTTCAACTGATAACAGTAATACAACGATGGAGCACGGCCACACGTCAAATACCTAACATGGTTATTGGTATTTGGTAGTCACGATCATAGGAAAGAGATTATAAAGATCAACACCAAAGAACTATTCTAGTCATAGATCTATTAACCTAAGTTCTATGAATCTAGTCGTAAACATTTGTAAATCGTTCGTAAATAGTAGTCTGATATCTTACTGATAACTGATAAGTCATAAGTCATAATCGTGGACACTAGACCGTAGTATAATATTCTACTAAATTCGAATAATTCTATTCTATGCAAGTTACGATTAATTGAAGTTACTAAACGTTAGTTACTATTTCTTTTTACTATGGGTCGACCTTCAAAGCAAAAAGCTATTGTTGACAAATATTTTACTAAGTATTATGTTGGAAATATTGAAAAACGAAAATGCTTATTTTCTAAATAAGCTTATAGCAAATAATTTCTTAATATGTACAAAAACTGATTCAAAAAAGTAAACACTTACTAATTAAATAATTACCTACTAATTAAAATTACTGCAAATATTAAAAGCTAATATTCAAAACTTAGAACCAATACATTTTCATATATTTTCTATTAGGTAGTTATTTATTACCAGACTGCCATTTCATAATTTAATAGTCAAAATGTTTCTTTATTCATTATACATCAATAAACTGAAATATTATTGATCTTATATTCTTATTATACTTTGGTAGCCATATGTTTAACAATTATCTAAACTTCATACGATTTTTGTAAAATACTGTATTATACAATTGAAAAATAAAATACGGTATTTTTACATCACTACTCCTCTCAGAATCTAAAAATGTATAATAAAAGAGTTGAATTAATATATCCAAATTTTAAAAGCTCGATTTTGGTTGGAGGTATATAACTTATTTATGTCATAGATACAGCAACTAGTTAAACGAATAAACTCAGTGGTGTATTTATGGGTGGGGGCAATGTGGGGTCAATTTCCGCGGGCAGCACTTTTTCGGGGAGCAGCAATTGTTGTGGGAGCTTTTTGTTTTTACTCAAATATACATTAGAAATTAATATAAGTAGTATAATGTAGTAGAATTAATTTACACCTTTAAGCAATGCTAGTGATGGGGTAAATGAGTTATGATACAAAATGTTATGTTTTTCTGCAATATAATATTATAATGATGTTTAAAAATTAAAATTAAAGTTCGCTAAACAGCCAGTTGACAATAGAACTCTTATTAATTATATAATTAGTTTTTCTTTGTTTAAGACACAAATGCGCAGCACTAAAATTTGATTTACCTAAACGGTGGCGAAACTTCATAAGAAGGGGCCCATGTGAACATTTCTAGACCGGGGCCCTTACCTGCTAGCAAGAATGAAATACAGTCATACCTTATGTAACTCTAAAAAATATTGTTTTCTCACATTTTATAGTTAATAATTACTAGTTATAATACCTACGATATACCTAAGTTTACACAGGTTTCTCGCATGGGTGGTACCTACTCGTAATTAGAATTTTCCAAATTTAAAAGAGTAAAGACATTATTATTTAGTGTGATTATATTAAAACAAATAATATAATAAGACATTATATTATTTGTATTATACTATAGTAGCTACTAGCTGTAACTCTTGACGTTGTCCAGGCCAAAGATTTGTATTTTTAATAAATATATTTGTACAAAATGTACATACCATATTTCGTCTTATTATAATATTAATATGATATGTAATGAATTGCAACCATTTAAATTGACAAAAGAAAAATTTCTTTTTTCGTATGCTAAAAAAATCACGTGTGAGCTACACTTTACCTATCTACAGCCTGTATGAGTTGTAAAATTAAGCTATATAGTATATACACCCTCCAAGTTTCAAGTAATAATCTATTGAAATAACTTCTATTGAACACGGTCATTTTTTGAGGCTATTAACTCCGGATAACCCAACATCCAATTTTAGTTGTACCTACAACAAATTGAAAGCCAAAAAATGAAAAAATACAAAATTTAGATTATATAAGTGTATCTTGGTGTTGGTGTGTACCTACCTAGGTACCTCTGTTCACAGATAAATTTGGGTTGCTTTGCGAACTAAATCGACCTAGATGGAAAATGTATTCGTGGTGGATTGGATAAAGGCTAAAAAGCACTTGGTATAAATAAAACGTGGTTCAAACTACTCTTTCAACTTTCCTGATATCTCCAAGAAAAATTTGAAATTTACACAAATTCGGTCAAGTAGTTTTTGAGAACCTATATAATAGCTACAAATATACATTCAACTCTCATATTTGTTTCAAAATATAATTTCCTTATTCGAAACCATAATCGTGCGACGATTTTATCGATCCTTTTACCTAATCTGTCAGAGTAACTAATGGCAAAAAATTAAAATACTAATTTTTACGATAATTATTTCTCCTATAACCAATAGAAAAGATTCATAAATAAAAATTTCTATCATAAATCTCAAAATACCTGTTCGAGTTGAACCAACTAGTTCAAATTGTAAATCTAAACCATTCAGGGACTCACTCAAAAACACACAAAACATGTCCAGTAGTTTATTAGGAGATCAATGACATATAGACAAACATTTATTTTTATATATATAGACATAGATTGTTATTACTTTCGGCCACCCAATTAATTTTACCAAGGAAAATTATTATACATTAAAACATTATACAATAAAAAAAATGTTTACTGATATTTTTTTTTTGTATACTCAATTTTCAGTAGATCATACATCACACATCATTCAAGTTTATTAATATTTTTAAGACTGATATTTTTAGTAACACTTAATATTGCAAATTGCTTATACAGAAACCTGATGGGCAAAACCTTTAATTCTTTATCGTTGAAAACTGAGGAACCTTTTAGATCATACTTATTTAGACAGATTCTTATAGCTTGGTTTTGTTGTGTTATTAATGGCCTCATTGCATTGTCAGCACAACTTTAACTTTTATAGCTAAGGATTGAAAATTTAAAACAAGGTTCCACTTAAATATGTTATATATATATTATATATATATATTTGTAATGACTCAAAAATTTACGATATAAAATAAAAATACGACGCCTGTCGATAAATATATTAAAATCGTAAAACTAAGCAATTACCTTCCTCCATTTGCTCGGAGGGCTCTCGAGATCGTGTTTTCGAGAATTAGATCAAATACACTATACAACACAATTGTATATAAAGCATGCACAGATAATATAATAAATGCAATTAAAATAAAATATTACATTAATTGCCTTACCTGATTCGCAGTCGATTGTGAATTATTTTGTAAGGATTTTAATAGACGCAGAGTAATATTTTTTTAAATTATAACTCGAAATAATAAACGCACTGATTATTGCTCACATAAGGAGTCCAGAATGTCGCTCGTTGAAATCGGTTTTTTTAGACTTTTTTTTGGAGGTTGTTACTCTGTGAATGGTGCTCATGCACTGGCTTAAGGGACGACCAGAAGATGCTGACCAGAGAGTGGTAGGCGGCTTTATCAAAAATGTTATCGTGAGCTTGGGAACTAGATTATTCTTTGGCGGCAGATACCCTATTTTTCTTTCCTTTTCTCTGGCGGCATCGTATAATAAAGTCACACATCCTGTGTTTTACCGTTATGAGTGGGTGCCGATATCTTAGTTGTCGTTAATAATGGTTTTATTTGATGTGACCGATTTCTACAAACGACAGTCTGGCCGTTATTTATTAAGTATTCTGTAAGATTTTAGTTTATTATAATGGTGTGTGAGCATATCATTACATATTACTTTAATCACAATAATTGTATCATAAAATATACTTAATAATATCACAGGCTGATTGGCCGCCTTCGCTAAGAATAGTTTTTCTTATACATTGATATTATATCATTGAATTCAAATTTAATACCATCCATTATACAGTAACCCACTTTTAACCTACTGTACAGCAAAGCGACACTCACTTGCCCACCTTTTTTAAAAAATGTTTTCCCAGTATCGAATATTCCCCATGAATATTATCATGATATTGTCATTTGTCATCCTTTTTTGTGTCCATTTTCACTAACGATCTATAACGTCGTAAATACTACAATTATGTGATTCAATAATTCATGTTAGTAAAATACTTAATTGTGCAATTTAAAACGTACGAAAGTTAATATTTAAATGCATGTTTGTGATTCAAATAGTTTTTTCCGCCTAAATTGGATTTTATACCATTGTGTGCAGGGGCGGATTGGGGCGAGATTTCAGCCCGGGAAAATACAAAGTATACCGGCCCACTTACCAATTTACCAAATATTTAATTTTAGCCAACATAATATTATTATGTATTACTATTTTAACATAACTACACGTTTGGCGAGATATGAAATTTATAAAACTTTATTCGTAGTGTATATACATCGATATCAAATTTATTTTTATTTTTGAACAGTTTATGTTTACACATTTATAATAGTCCAAACTCCAAGTACTTATATATAAACCAGTAAAAGTGAATAATTTAAATTACTAATGTTACGATTTTTGTATTTAATAAGAAAGGTTATTACCTATTCAATAATATTTAATAATGCGTTTTTAGACTTAAATAAAAGCTTATAATTTACTTCCACTTAATATACCTGATAGGTAAATTAACAGAATCAACATGCAAAATGTATGTGTATCTTTTTATTTTCTAAAAAAATGTTTTACTGTGGTTTATTCATAATAACATTATGTAGGTACTTCAGTTCTAAACAACCAGAAAAATTGTATAGTCTTTTTTTTCTTTAGTATTTTTATGTAATGTAATATTGAGTAAAATGTTTTGTCTCCGTGTCTTAGTACAATCTAACAAATTATCGTTCACTATCTGTACTCACCAATCAGCTAAATATTATACAAATTATTGTATACCTACGTAATGTTACTTCCCTATTATTCAATAATATTTTAATCATAGTTTTCGATATTACAGTGCTTACTGCTCAAATCAGGTTGACTTTTTCTATTTTCTACTTCCGCGGGATGTCAAGTAAAGCAGACTTTTCCCGAAGTTTGTCGTTACCTAGAGATCACCTAATGTGGTTTTACATAACTTATCAAGGGTTGTTTTCGATTTTAACTGTCCTAACTAGTGACCCCGCTATATTACATTTGCTGTTTTTGCTTTTCGAAAAATACTATATTTTTGCTTTCTGTCTCTCATCGTTGTGTCAGCAATCCACCGTAGGTAGATTGCCTACCTGATATACCTACTATTGCATACTGTCCGCAAATCCAATTCGTATTATCTTATTTTTAAAAATCGGAAAAGAAATGCAAATTTACTGGGCTGGTACCTAATAGGAATTTAAGAATACATAGTTATTTGAAAAAAAGCGGCCCACCGGGAAAACTCCCGAATTCCCGGTGGGCGGTGGCCCAATCCGCCCCTGATTGTGTGTCCTCGAGAGTATTATTATAATATAATGTTATTCCCTATATAATATCTATACACTTATCATAATAACAGAAAATCAATTCTTTCTGTTGTCGGCGGTCAGCGGAAGATCGTTGTAGCTTAATAAAATATAATATATTGCTACAATGACGAACAGTCCCGCCCGCCAGTGGCGTAACTAGATAAAAATTTAGATGGGGCAATAAAATTAATCTCACGTTCGGCCAAGGCCGTTCCTATAGTCATAATCGAGATTTCAAAAATATAATATTATTCAACAAGAGAAAATTAATATATATATATATAGTCATTTGAGGAAAAATATATTTTAATATTAAAATATTATGTTTAGAGCTGGGACGATAACATTTTTTTCCGATATCTGATATTCTGATCTATATTGACGATCCAAAACCAATAACCAATCCGATATTTTATTTCCATGAACCGATAAAAAAAACTTAAAAACCCGATGTATTTTTCAAAAACCAATACCCGATATAAAAAACCAATGTAAGTATGTAACTATCAAAACATATTAGGTACCTATCACACAATTTTTTTCTTACAATATGTGAGTGCGATATTCCTCCGTTCTATATTACTTTGTAATATTATATAATATTATATAGTTTCCGTCGACGACAATCGTTTACGAAATCGAATACCGTCATCGTCATCGTCTTATAATAGTATAATATTTTGTGCATTATCTTCATAGTCGATTGATTTTTATTTTTTGTTAACTATATTCATAGATACGGGTACAGACGTACAGTGACAATTATTAATATACTTTATCGATAATATCAATAACAAAACATAGAACGCTCGTAGACCTTCGCGGTCATGTACAAGTGTAATGTATATTATAATGTGATTATAATCTGAAAATGGTATAATATTTTTAGATATGAGTGATGTTGTAGTTATCTAATTACCTTATATTATATATTATTATGAGTACCATGCATGTTCGACGTTCGTATGTATGTATGTATGTATGTATGTATGTATGTATGTATGCAGTGGCGTCCGCAGGGGGGGGGGGCTAAAGGGCTAAATCCCCCCCCCCATTATCCGTATTATTATTACTTTTTCAAAAAAATATTAATCAAGTTAAACTGTCAACTATAGTAAGCAAGACGTAAATTTCAAATATGTCTTACCAGAATGAATTCATTTTTTAAAAAACGTTGTATTTGCATACCAATTTTCATAAATTATCTGTAATTTTTCGGTAAAAGTATGAACTACTTGTATGAAAGACCTTGTATTAAATTGTCTAGCCTTAGATATACATATTTTATATTTTATAAGTTTTGAACTACAAATTAACCGTGGTTTTGACGAAATTTGAACTTTAAATGCTTATAAAAAATAACCATGATGCCTATGTCTTGTTAATATTTTAGCTATACCTAATCAAAAAACTTACGCATTACATTTTTAAGCTTTTTGACCGGATAAAACGCGTCCTCCCTCCAGTACCCACCCCCTTACTGTGTAACCACCGCTTTTGTACATATATCCCCCGGTCGACTGTATAGGTATATGTAAATCTAAACTTCCGGTATACATATTATTATTAAGAGGACGAGGACCTTTTCGCGTAGTATTTGTACGTCCGCCTGATGCGGACCTGTGGGGTGCCGCGTGGGTGGTGGGTGGAGGTAACCAAATTAATAAACAAAAAAGAAACACTGGTGTAGTTCGGTTGATGGTTTTATTTAATTATTGTGCATAATGTTTCAATTGAATAAGTAACGGTATCGGTTGTCCGTCGGTTGCGGTGTCGTCAACGGAACTAGCGGGGACGTACGTGGTGTCCGTGTATTCCGGGTCGCTGAGAACTAGTGACTTGGACAAGCCGGTTCACCGAATGGCCGGCCGACGGTTCCTGGCGCGGGTGTCACGTGCCCGCGTCGTCCGTCGTCGATTGGCTGTCTGTTTGAGAAGCCACAGCCAGCGCGGCTTCCGCGTAAAGGCTGTTTGAATTCAAACTGCCATTACGCGGGACCGCGTCAGGCCTACGAGCCTTCAACCCTCCACTGCAGCCGATCGGCCTGCAAATACGATTTTGGAGTAAAAACTTTTACACACTCGCACCACCGACCCAAACGAGTTTTATCGTTACACTTTGAACGGCCAGCCACACATTTAGTAGCAGCGTGGTACCTGTATGGGCGACTACGAATTGGTTCCCAATTGTTGAATTGGTTCCCGGGTTGTCTACAGGTAACATACGAGTTGGTTCCCACAAGCTTTCATAAATAATTCATATAAGTTTGAATAGTTCAAACACTAATTATTTATTTTTAAAAACGATGTGCATTTTCTTTTTGTACAAGTCCAACGTTCCATATTTCCCGATAGTTCCTTTTGGAATCCGTATTTGAAACCCTTAATAACGAAGAGTTTTTTATTTTTTTCACTAAACATCACTTCCATTCTAACGCACGCACAACGCACTAGGTTAGTTGTGCCAAGACTGACGAAACATAATCAATCTATTAGATACAAAATTATATTTATAAACTTTCCCCAGACATCGTAAAACCTAATAAAATATTATAAGATTATCGATTGTGCATATTATACGTATCTTGTAACAGTGAGTTTGTATACTGATAAACTGATAAGTAATTTTATTCGGGAACCAATTCGAACAGTTGTATACTGGAAAGTATTTTTTGTCGGGAACCAATTCGTACACTTTAATTGAACCGGGAACCAATTCGACGTTTGCCACCTGTATATACTGTCGGTACAAGTTATGTTTTATTGCATACACATATTATACAGGTGTGTATATATATATATATAATATATAAAGAACACATACGACCAAAAGAGATATTATATTATATATACGTGTGTGTGAATTATGTATAGTAATCCGCAAATTCACCGTCGCTGCTGCAGTCAGTGGCGCCCAAGGGGGGTCAAGGTGGTTCAATTGAACCAGGTATATTTAGGGTGGGTTGTCCTTACTCCTTAGGTCAGGAAACATCACATGTTTTAGCATGCAAATATCATCGAGTGTGAAGTTGCGGTTATAAACTACAACACAGGTGACAGACACTGAGACACATAGCACACTGTGTTTACATTCTATAGCCTTTCTGATAGCAGTACTGTAGTGTTCAGTACTCACTACTCAGTAGAGTAGTATATCTAATAGTAGGTATAGATTATTTTTGCTCTCTCAGTTATATGGTTATATGACCGCCTAGCATTGATGACAGGGCGGAGTGGAATGAGCTGTTCATTAGTTTATAGGTCTATGGTTATAACAGTGGTTTTGGCTTATAAATTGATATTGATAAACATTTAACCTAGCCTGCAGTAGTATTAATGTATTATAGACATCAATTAATAACTATATAATATATTTTGTATATAATATATTATTCAAAACTATATTATATTTTGCACTATACCTATCGATAAAAGCAGCGCTTGCACCGTGCCATAAGTATGAATAATATTATTATAATATATAATACGGGTGGGGTTTTAAAATTCAAAAAAAAAATTTTATTTTTGTGTGCGACGAAAAAAAATCATACATAGTGGCTGATTTTATTATATTATTTTGACATAAGCACGAATCCTATAATTATGTGACTGCGACTTTTATACCAATAATAATAATTAATAATATGACTTCAAACATGTTCAGACATCGATAGAAAATCTAATTTACATTTTAAACTGTCTACGACGACTAATTTAATCACATGACAGTTTACACTCCAATTACGTTTGACGAAGGGTGCAAATTGCAGCACACAAATATTTCATGCTCAACGTTCTAATTATAAGTTATAACTACACAATACTATCGGTCTGTACGGAGGGTACCTAATGATATTATTGTAAAATGTAAATAATATAATACTACAACGCTGTACTTTCTTACATAGTGCTCGAATTAGAAAAACAACATGGGTTAAATGTCATATAGGTACCAATTGATGTGATCGGTGTGTTATAATTTATAACTGACTACTTTGTAAAAATATATATACCTAACGTGAGCTACCAATCATTAGCGACTGTACATAATATCATAACATGACAGTAATTAATACCTCACGTCAGGGGCGTCATTTCAACTTTTTTTTTGTTGGTGCCAAAAAGTTTGCAGGCCATTCAAATCATTACCAGGCCACATATTTTATTTTTATTTTTGAGGGGGAAAGGGGTCAAGTAGGGACAAAAACTGTAGAATATTTGGGCGTATGTAATTTGCTCCAAAAGCAAAAAAAAAAAAAAAAACAAATATGCAATTTGCGCCACATCTAAAATTGTATTTTGGTAATTTGCGCTACTTTTTAAGTTTGTAATTTGCGCCAAATGAAACTAAATAAAAAGGCAATATGTAATCTGCTCCATCGTTTACCTACAAAAATTGTAATTTGCGCCATAGTTCACCTTATTGAAATTGTAATTAGCGCCACAAGTAAAACGAACTCCATGTATATTAAATACCTAAGTAAATTTTCGTTTAGTAATAAAACATATAAAAATCAGTCATATTATAATTATAAATAAAAGTATTCAAGTAAAACGAATTCCATGTATATTAACTAAGTAAATCTTCGTTTAGTAATACAATTTTTGTAATATAACACATAATTTTTTAAATAAAATACCTAGCTTACTCACGTTTTTTATATTTATAGCTTGATGATGAAACAAAGCATTTTCTGTCAATTTTATTTTGTCTGTAGTCTTCATATATTTGTTGAAAAGTTTCCAAACGAATTTTATTTTTAGTAGAATTTCGTTTTTTAAGATGTATACTTTTAATTTTAATCAAAGTTTAGGTTTGAAATCTTTTCAGTATGTCCAAAAAGTAATCGGAGATCAATTACGTTTAATTACGTCTCTATTATCAGTAGAACACAACAATATTATATTGGACACACGTCGTTACGTATTATTGTATATCCTATGCGATATCAGTAAATATATCTGCTGGTAAATTCCAACAATATTGAAGTTGAAAGTGTGGTGCAACTGGTGCAAGGTACATAGGTATTCCATTTCGTTTTCTGTCGTGGCGCAAATTATCAAAATTAATTTGTATATGTGGCGCAAAATACATATTATATTTTTATATTTTGGTGCAAATTACATACGCCCTTAAATGTACCTTTTGATGGCGCAAATTACAGGTTATTAAATAGGTGCAAAATACCATCTCCCGAATATTTGTATACTTTATTTAATATGTCACTTATATTAGTATGAAAATATCTCAATATTGTTTCTATTTTTGACGAACTATGTGTAAGTATACTCTTAATGTATTTATTTTATATTGTGAATATCAGTGTACAGTGGTATTTGCATTTGGTAAATAAATGTATTGGTATATAACACTTTATAGTAAAATACCTAACTGAACCTAACCTACACATTTTTTCTCTCTGCATACTCAAAATATATAGTAGTAGCTAGTTAGCTTAATAAAACCAGAAATTTATTTTATGGGTACCTTTCTTCACAATATTTGTGTCATAATTTTATCAATTATAATTTTGTGGGACCACAAAACCACATCAAACATTCTTGGAAATTATTAGTGCAAAAATTTTTTTTTAATACTGAAAAAAATATAAAATTAAAACACATAGGTATATCAGCGCTTATATTTATTAATGGCAGGCCAAAGAAGGAGTTTTAAAAAAAGTTGGTGCAAATGTACACCCTGCACCCCCCCAAATGACGCCCCTGCCTCACGTTAAAATGTATTATAATAAAACGAAAAAATATTATTGTTTCACTCTCCCGATCGCAATACATCTATAAGTGAAAAAAGTTCCCATCGGAAAGTTTTTAAGGGGTAGTGCAAGAGGACGGTGTTGATCAAAGCATATTTAAAGACTGCAAGTCCGCCGTAAAGTTGATTATAAAACAAATTAAACGATGTGGGTACACGACGCACTATACATATGCGTGAAATGTATTGTATTTTATGATACAATATCACATAATATTGTGCATAGGGAAGTAGTAAGTTCTCGCCACGGAAACGAGCTCAACGAAATTAATCCATTTACCTCCTTACAATTTTTTACCGCTACCGCGATTCCGAGCGTGTTCCGTGTACCGCCAGGTTATTACATTATTACCACTCGTGGTTATGTGTGGTATGCGTAGGTAATATTATTACCTCGCGAGCGGTTCGACGCATAATGTTTACATGACGTACCTATACCTATATATTATACACAGCAGTATAATCTAATAATAATAATACTAATAATACGCTGATGTTCCGTCACGGATTCGAGTCACGAAGATTAAAAAATTATTTTTGATAATAATTTTGTATTAATTATAGGCGTGTTCCCGCTGCGGGTTTTTTTTTTACATATTTTTGGACATCCGTCTCTGCCAGACGAAAATCGTATATTTATACAACAATGATGGTGCGAACTGCGAATGAAAGGATAAGTCTGCGCGCAGGGTTTATGTTTGCGTTTGATAACTAGAATTTCATAGAAACGAGAGACGGCAGCAGCACGAGTGTAAACAATAGTGGCATTGTCTAATCCTGTATACCTGTGTTAATAATATAGTCATACAATGAAACGCGATTGTAAAAACACGCACTTAAATAAAAGCCCGTTTCGTCGACGGCAATACGTTTATTCGAAATAGTCCAATTAATATAATATTATATTAATACGTAAACAATTTTTCTCTCCGAAAACAAAAAAGAAAATTAAAAAAAAAAAATATTTTAATTCTACTAAAGACGTAACGTAACTATACGTACACGTTATTTACCTATATTGATTCGTTACTTTCGTTATACACTTATACCCGCAGAACAATCGACGTAAATGTACCTAATACTATAAACTAGATATCAGAACAAAGCTCGTTCTAACTCTACAGTGGCCATTAAGCCTCTACATTAAACCAAATCCGCAGTAGACACATATAAATAAAGTATATACGAGCAGATCAGTGGATATTACCAAGCTTAAGCGAGACAGATTATTGCTAGCAGCGAATGACGTAGGTAGGTAATTTTAGTATGTCATGCATATGTACTATATATTTTGTTCGACGGAGGATCTTCGCAGTCGTCAGTTTAAAGACGATTAAGTGTGTAGCTGAACGCCAACGATAGACGAAATTATTGTTAATCCGACCGAAAAACGGTCGTCTAATGTTCGCAGCAGTGGCCCCAAACTCTCGTAATAATAACCGTCTTCGTTGACTTTAGGACATTGGGTTAGTTTTTAATAAATCTCGAGTTGTGTCGTAATAGCAAGCTGCACTAGTTACGTTTTCATAATTTAAAAACTTCTTTATTTTTTTGTTGTGCTTTCCTCTAGTCGGATAAACTTTATAGTTAAGTATAATAACATAATATATACAATAATATATTTTTTTTGTATTTTCATCGAAGTTTATGATCAGAGCAATTTTTCTACCGGAAGAGTTGAAAAGTTACAAACATTTTATAAAATAACCCAAATAAAGGTCTGCAATTATTAGACTGGACAAAATAATAATTAAATTGTAACTAATTTTCAAGCCCCCCCCCCCCCATTGAATAATCCTGCGGACGCCACTGTATGTATGTATGTATGTATGTATTTATGTATGTATGTATGTATGTGTTTGAACTTCCCGCCACTTTCAGCGAAACTTTTGGTAACCGGTCCGCGAGACAGCGCCTCGTTGTCCCGCCATCCGACGTGAGTGTGTTTTCGACGCCGATAACGCGCACATTATTTCGTTTCGGCTCACCAATTATTGTCGCTTGATCTCGACGGGCCACAATTCATACCGTGGCCGGTAAACCGCATATCGTGGTGCACCGTCGATATTATTATTATTGTGTGCCGTGTGCGTATAATATCTAGAGATGTGAGTGGTGTAAATTTACCAGGTAAATTTTTACCGGTAAAAAAATTTACCGTAAATTTTACCAATTTTTTTTTTACCGGTAAATTATTTTTTACCAAAAAAAAATGTTGTGTGACCCCTCTAATCAAATGAAATCGAAAACGCCTAGTCTGCATTGTAAAGAGATATATTTTTTATCAAATGATAACAATACAATAATGAATAAAGTACTAATCACGGTTTAAGATAAATCTTAAACCGTGGTACTAATCATATTTTCTATTTGTTCGGTATACGGTCGGTCGTCAATCGTTATATTGTTATCAGTTGTCGCCTGTGTTGTTATGACTATTTGATATTTCTATTTTCAGATACATTTTCGAGTTTCTAGTCTCTAGACTCTATAGTCTATAGCGTATCAACAAAAATATTTTTACCAATTTCCACTTTCCAGTTGGCAAAATTACCTTAAAATTTTTTGGGTTGGACCAAAGTAGGTAAACCGAAAAAGGAACTTCTGTGATATTATCATTTGTAATATTAATATACTTGTTATAGTTTATATAGTTTGTTATAGACTATAAAATCAATATTCTGCCACCCCTACTATATATTAGAACATTAAATATCAGTAGGTAATTAGGAAAGATTTTATAGGGAGATACCAAGAATGCAGATAATGTGATATTGATAATATACTATTATTAATACAAAAGTTAGGTCTAAATATAAATGTTTTGACTTAAAAAGAAATAAAGGTTATGTGAATTTTGATAGTTTAGTTTAATTTAATTTAAATTATTTATTAATTGTAATATGAATAATTCAATATTCATATTTCATAAAATGTACTAATTACTAATGTCTAATACAGAACAATAGATATTTTAGGTTAATTTTTTAAGTTTTTTGTTAATTATTGTTATTATTAGAAAGAACTAGATTTAACAAGTAGGTATACAACATTAGCACCTAGTACAAATCGTATTAACTAATGTATAATATAAAAATAACAATGGCTCTAAGATTTAGCTATTTTACCATTTTTACCACATTATTGGTAAATTTACCGTAAAATTTACCGGTAAATTTACCGATATTTTTTTTTACGTAAATTCTCCATCTCTAATAATATCCCTCTTGCGACGCTGCTGTTAATGCCGTAATTACGTCGTAATCCGGTCATTTGCCATCGCCCGGAGCCGCCGCCGATACACTTCCGCGCCGACAGAAAATCACATATCATTGTTATTATTGCCCCTATCAATATTATTATTTAAGAAGAGGGTAGAGAGTAGAGACGTTTTCCCGGTCAACATATGCACATTTGTCGTGCCTTTTAATATATTATTGTCTTTTACCTACGACGTGTTACTATTTTATTTATATTGGTCACTGACCAACACACTCACGTCGGATGGCGGGACAACGAGGCGCTGTCTCGCGGACCGGTTACCAAAAGTTGCGCTGAAAGTGGCGGGAAGTTCAAGCACATACATACATACATACATATATACATACATACATACATACATACATAATGGTCACCTATCCCGTCCAACGCTGAACACCATTTTCTTTGATTCGAGGGACTGCCCGGCCAAATGCTGAGTAAATAGCTGGCATCCCGAACAGTATGTATGTATGTATGTATGTATGTATATATGATATAGTCATTACAAATGTACATCAGAATATTATATATATATATTTTTTTTTAAAGGGAAAATAAAAAGGGAGGTAATGTATTTGAAGGGGAAAACGTAAAATATATGTCGGTCACGACGGTCACGTGTGAGATCGGGTGGCAGTTGTGATGTTTGACGAGTTTATGTGTGTTGCGGGGGTCGTATCCCATTTCGCCGCCATTTAATTTTGCCGCGGTACCATTTCGCCGCCAAATTAATCCCATTTTGCCGCCGACCCATTTCGCCGCATAAAATTATTTTTGTCTTAGAACATGGTTATGAATTTGTGATTTGAAAAGTGGTAAATAGACACAGAGAAATATTTATCGTTTAACAAAAAATTTCAATACGTATATTATAAAACGTAAAGGTATAACAATTAATAGGTAATACTAAACTATAGGCAAGTATAATATATTATATAAATATATATTTTTCTTCTTAGTTGAGGTGTGGAAGAAAAGAGTTTTTACTAGTTCTGACAGTCATGATTATTATGCATTTATGCAAATATCAATGCGTTCAAATCACTGGTGTTATCTACCATGCATCACAATCTCATAGTTCACACTTCACGTCATTATAAATAGGAAAATTAAAAAAAAAAATAGTATAAAAAATCAAATTATTTTGCAGATTTGGGATAATATTATTATGAGTATTATCAATTGATGAATTAATGATTCATTTGAAAATATTATTATTACTTATTAACTACAAATAAAACAATGAATAATTGTTGAGTAATCTTAAGTTGAGAGTTAAAGAGTTACTTAAAAAATAAATTCGGCGAAATGGAACTGCGAAAAAATAAATTCGGCGAAACGGTACCGCGGCGAAATCAAATGGCGGCGAAATGGGAGCTGACCGTTGCGGGTTGTCAGCTATACTTAGTAATTTATTTATACTACTGTTATAGTACGCCCAAAAGGTATAAAGCCGCGGTTGCATAAATCCATTCACACACCTAGGTAGCAGTGAGTTTATTTCGACGATTTTTGAGGGGGTGGGGGCGTACATCGTTTCCCGAAACGGTTTTCCGAAACGGTTGTCATCGACACTGCGTAGTATAGGTACCTAGATGACACAACTGAAATTTCAATATTTGCATGGGACACAGTCCCTACCTAAAATCCCACGTATTGAAATCCGTGTCATGTGTCCGCACACATTGCCGAGTTGTTTTACAAACATTTATTATTCGGTAGGTAGCATATATGTGTATGTATTATGCACGTGTAGTACATGCGTGCAGGACGGAAATCCCTCTATATACACACTCGACACGAGCGTCATATATAATAATATTATGACGTTTTCACAGAGGGTGCCTCTAAACATTTTAACATGTACCTATATTGTATACATTTTAACATTATACGACCATTAAACGGTACAATAGGATTTCAAGTGCATAACAATGCGGGATGGTCGTATGTCGGCGGTAGCCGATGCATCGAAGATGTACAAATGTACAAATGCTGCCCCAACAATAAAAACCCTATTTTAAGGCGGCTACGAAACAGTATACGCGTGCACAAAAGACCGATATAATAATATTTGTGTAGGTACTCATATACCACTGGGGCCCAACCATCTGGCAGCAGCAGCAATAATAACAACAATGATATATTATACCCACGAACAGGGCCGGATCCTAGCTTTTTAACACCCGGGGAAAATTAAAAAAAATCCTGCCATCTCAGGGAGATGACTAGAATTAGTATTTTTTTTTACGAAAAATCAAGCACACTCACACAGTGTTGTGAGGAACTGAGGACCAATATTTACAAAACCTTTCGCAATATACTGGACCAATAATTTACTTACCACAAATAATTTAAACGATTTTAACTTAAAAATGAAATATTTTAAATTTTAAACTAATCAAGTAGGTAATATAGTTTTAGAAGCACTTCTTAATGGTGTATTTTAAGCTAAACCCACAGGGCAATATTTTTAAGTTTCAGGTTTAGAATAAATAATATTGATAATAATAACATGTATAAACTATTTATTAACAAATCTAAATTAGGTATCCAGTGCTTAGGTGCTTATTTAATATAAAACGCTTTATGTAAAAGAACAATATTTAATTTACAACATAACAATAATATACATTTTTCATTTTGAATATTTGTTACAATCAAAACTTAATATGTACCTAGGCACTGATAAAATACAATGAAACAAAAATGTAATTATGTACTGAAAATTCAAAATTGTAATAAAATGATTATAACACGATAAAGAAATTTACTTTATCATGGATTATCACTTATGGATTGAATGTACCTATGTACTAAAATAACTACATTCTACTTTTTATAAATTTCCAAAATAATAAGAACCCTGTTGTATATTTTACATCTTGAACTATAAAAAATAAATTAGACGAAAAAAACAGTTTATAATAAAAAAAACAAACCAAATAGAGTATAAATTTCCTTTTAAATTATTTTAATAATATAATATGTATAATAAAACATAGTATTCATTATTCAATCTGTCTTGGGCTACATATCAATAGTATAGTACTTTCGTTTTAATTATTTAATTACATTGTACTTTTGTATTATCAAGTTTATCAAGACAATTAATAGTTGTATACTTGTTTTTAAAAAGCAAACACAAATAACAAATTATATTCCATTTTGTGTTCTGTTACATTGATCTAGTCGCTATGGTGATATTTATAAAAAAGTTCAGTTTATCAAAAGGCATTTGTTAAATATAAAGACTTTTATAATCTTACAAACATCTAATTTAATAAATAATCTGAAAACAATTAAATCAGTAGTACTTAAGTAACATTTTATGTAGGTAGTAGGTACATAATTGTATGCAGTACCTATTTGAAAAAATATATAATTGTTAATTTAAAATTACATAACAATGAATTACAACTAATAGTACCATTTTTGAGATTAAGTTTTAAGTGACTATTTACATAATATATTATATGCAAGAAAACGATGTCATTTACCATACTTTATTAAGTCACTAATCGGAGGGTACATTAATCTATGATAGACTAAAGACGTGTACACTCCCGCCGACAGTTGCGGACGGGTATTTCCACTGCCTGTGTACCTATTTCATATTTGTCCTTTTTAATTTTTAAATCAATTTTATAAGTAGTTATTACTTATCTCAATTAAAAATAAAATTATTTTATTTTATTCGCATACCGAATATTAGTTATTACGTATTTCCTGTGAAGTATTATTTTGTGCCTAGTTTTGACTTTTGTTTTAAAGTCCATTTTCAATTTTCAATTTACAAATTTAAAACCTTAAAAATACGCCCACGAAAATTATACGCCCGGGGACAAATCCCCGACTTCCCCCCCCCCCCCTAGATCCGGCCCTGCCCACGAATAATAATAATTATATGAAAATTGATGTGGGGTATGGGGTTATTTTTTATATAAACGGCGGTTTTGTATCGTCGACGGTTACTTATTGTTCGTTTGACAATACTACCGCCGTACTCTTTGTTCGGGCGTTTCTTCCGCAAATCGATTACCATTGTGCCAGGGCCGCTCAAAGCTTTCGGTGGTGCTAACCGAATCCATTATTGTAATGGATTGTAATTAGGCTCACTCTCAGGACTCGGCACGGATATCTCAAGTGATATAATACTTATCATACTTTCTGGTGCATATATCATTATAGATCGGCGACGAGGCACCGAATTGAGGCCAGTTGACGAAAGACTGCAGCGCCGAGTACAGTCGGCACCGGTGCAATAACCAGATATGTCCACATTGTCAAATTTTTCAGGTGACAAAAAAACTTTCAATATTTGCTATTCAAATTAAATAATTATTAATTCAGGGCCTGCAAACTTCAAAATAGCGTTATGATTATAACATTATATTTGACAAAAAACGATTGAAAATTGTAAACGTTATTAAACGGAAGTTGGAAAGTGATTATAAAAAATAATTAAATACCGCAAGACAAAACACGACGATTAACAAAATGTATTATATATCATTAAACAAAACACAACTCAAAACGTAATTTATAGAATATCATTAAACGAAAAATAACGCAAAACGAAATATATTAAAATGTAATTATTTAAAAGGTCTATTGGTTTCGTAGAAACATTTATTCCATGAAAACAATCTAAGAGTCTATAAGAATTGATTATATTCCGTATCTGTGCCATTACCTACACTCATTAGTTATTATTTTTAAATTTAATAGGTATAACACTATTTTTGAATTACAAAACTTGTACAACGTTTTAATTCTGAATAACGATAAACGGGAAAATTGTGTAACGATTTAATTGTAAATAACATAACACGGAATTTTTTTTTCAAGTTCAAGCACTGTATTTATTATTAGTGTTTGAAGTAGGTATGAGAAATATTTAATTTTGAAATATTTCTCTAAGTTGTGAAATATTTCACAAAAACTTGAAACATTGAAATTTTTTTTAACACAAATAAAAACACAATTTATTTATTTTTTAACACAATGTTCAGTGTTCTAAATTCTAATGTCAGAATTTAGTAAGTATACAATATACATGTATAATATTGTACATTAAAATATTTAAAAATGTTGAATACCAATTTAAATGTATAATACCAAAGGTTAGGTATACATACAGGTACCATATAGTGATGAAGGTAATTTATGACAATTATATGTAAATATAAAACTTATTTAAAAATAAAACAAAATATATAAAAAATACTGAAATATTTCACATATTTTGAAATATTTCACGAAATATTTCATTTTTTTAAATTTCATAAAATGCTCAAACACTATTTATTATACAATGTCTATAATACACAATATCACATATGCCGCAGCCGTTTCAATTTCCGTGATAATATGTTTATAATATAACATTATACATATAACATATTATATACATCGTTTTACTCGACTTGGTATAGTTGTCACCACCTTTATCACATGTGCATCGTATATTATCACAGATTACCGTGCGTTAATGTGTTAATTATGATATAATACAAACATGCATTGTATAAACTGTATTACAATAACATCAGGAGGAGCAGTAGTAGGCAACTATGTCGTCAACATCGTTATAACATAATGTAAGTAAGATGTATGTAAGGCATAGGTAGTAACTAGTAGGTAGTTTGACAGATCATCGCCAGTATAAAGCGCACCATAATGTTTTACGTAAAGGCACCTTCGGTCACGAGGAAGGCGTCCCCGGTGACGTGTTCTGTCGGTTAGTTGGGTTGGCTCGAAAGTCCTCACCCTCAGCCGAAGCAATAGCATTTCCCCCCAAACGACCGAGGTTATTCATTTCGTTCATCAGGCTGAAATTCTGGACTGGCCTGATCAGGGGCGACGTGGTGAAGGCGGTCTAGAGGAGCCTCCAAATTTTGGGTAATGGGTATTAATTTTTAGCATATATATGTACATAATATACTATGGAACAAATGAAGTACTAATGTAAAAAAAGGTGGCAATAGTGGGTACCGCTCTGCTGTTCATTAAATGTCAAATGGGTAATTTTAATGGATGTGTTAAATTTAAATTAATTGATATAAAATCATTGTACACGAAAATCGAAACTGAAAGAAGATATAGTCTGCCTATATAAGTATTAATATAAGTATATTTTATAATATTTCTATTAAAGTAATTTATACTGACAAGTGACAGTATGTTAAATTTACTTTGTCAAAAACATTTAATTTGTTATACTCTAAAAGTTTTATCTACCTACGAATAATATTTTTCAATTACAAAAAAATAACTAAAAACGATATTTTTCGTTTAGGTACATACATAATTTTGTTCAAATTTGAACTTATAAAAAAAAAATGTTGAATATATTTTTAGAGATTTTGGTTACAATATCAATTACTTATGAATAACTGTTTTAATTTTTCAATCTTTAACTAAAAAAATTACCATTTTATACATTTTTAACTACAATATAATTTAAAATTTTTCGGCATTTTCTTTTCATCGATTACATTTGAAAATGTTTTATTAATTTCTAACTGAAAATTAATTTGCAAATTTTCGAGACTGATGAATTTCGTCAAAATTCTAACTTCAGACAGTCTTAAAAAATGATTGTGAACTTACGCTAAACTTTATTTTAATTCCACTATTAACAAATTACTTATGCGAAAGTATACCTAGGTACCTAAGTATATTGACCTAAAAACATTTTTTTTACCGACAGCACTTATACTAGCTAGCCAACAGTGTTGTAAAGTATTTGAGTAAAAGTATTTGAGTAAAAGTATTCAAATACTTTTTTCCGTATTGAATACTTTTTCAAATACTTTTATTTTTGAAGTATTTGAACGGTATTTTAAATACATTTTTTTACTATTGAATACTATTTTATTGAATACTTTTTTTATTCCTTCAACTTTTTATTCATTGTCAAATAATAATAATGTCTTAATAATATTATAATATATATTTATAATTTATGAACAATTCTATATTGGTTTTAGTTTTCATCTATTAATAGCTAATTAATATTAGTTACTCTGAGAAACCGTCTGTTTATCGTCGACACTCGACGACGATTGGAAGGGTCTAGGACATTTCGCCGCCACCGTTTCGCCGCCGGACATTTCGCCGCCACCGATTCGCCGCCGGACGTTTCGCCGCCGACCGATTCGCCGCCGGACGTTTCGCCGCCGGACATTTCGCCACCACCGTTTCGCCGCCGGACATTTCGCCGCCACCGTTTCGCCGCCGACCGATTCGCCGCCGGACGTTTCGCCACCACCGTTTCGCCGCCGGACATTTCGCCGCCACCGTTTCGCCGCCACCGATTCGCCGCCACCGTTTCGCCGCCAGACCAAAATTCCGACCAACCCTTCGAATTTTGAAAATATATTCACATTTTGTTTATTATAGCAATTTTATTGCATTTTTAATCATATTAAGCAATTACTTATTTATGTGTAGTGTACCTAAATCAAGTTTTAAAAACGAAAGGGGTATATGTCGTAAATTAGTAAAGATAAAATATCTATATTCTATGCTTTGTGAAATGTATAATGTATTAATATATTATACTATAGCCTTTTAATTTTTATCTTATTAAATAATTTATTTCGTTGATTATAGTAAGTCGAGGAGGATCTATATTATATTGTTCAGTCGTCTAGTGGTTGCAATAAAATATTATCGTGTAGGTACAATTTGTTTTAAGATGCAAGGGTCAGATTAATAATCAATATTCACAAGTCATACGACTACAACGCAAATGATTCTTCTGTATATTATAGTAGAGTAGTACTATTCAACGCACAAACAAATTCCTAAAATATAGGCTTTACAATATGTTCCGGGAGGAAGTGACCGACCGAGGTCATATGAAAGTATGTCAAAAATAATGAAAAATACCATTTAATAAGTGGATTTAACTTTTTATTTTTGATGTTATGGGCAATTAACTTTTTTTTATCAAAACCAAACCTATCAAGCATTTATTTATTTATCGTCAAAACTTTTCAACATTTTGACGAAATTTATTTCTATCTTATTACTCCTATCAACATACGCAATCGGACAATTATTTTTATTACATTAAAAAGTAAACATTTTTCGTCAAAAATTATTATTTTTTAAATTACTAGGTAGGTACTCCAAATAATTTGGTATTTACTACGGGTTGATTTTGAAATGTTATACTTTTTTCAATTTAATAAAAATAATTTGCACATTTCTAATTTAATTGAGTATGTTTGTTGATAAAGTAAATAGCTTTAAATAAATTAAAAAAATTCCTTCAAAATGTTGATGTTGAAAAGTTTTGAAGATTCATAAACAAATGTGTGAGAGGCATAGGCGTAATTTGGGGGGGTCTAGGGGGGCATAGCCCCCTCTAGTTTTATTTGAACTCCTCTAAGTTTTTAAATATATTCATTCTTAAATGCACCTAATAAAAAAATTATGCTGGTCTGTATTGATTTAATAAATTTAGCCCCCCCCCCAAATCAGTTGTCCAAATTGCGCATATGGTGAGAGGTTTAGTTTTGATAAAAAAAGTGAATTACCCATAACTTAAAAAATAAAAAAGTTAGATCAACTCTTTAAAGAGTATTTTTCATCATGTTTGGTATACTTTCATATTATGACTTCCCCCAGAACTCATTGTATAATAGAATATATTTACAATAATTATATTATATACCTATATTATATGTATTCAAATTTTTTTTTAAAAACAAAATTAAACTGTAGAGTTTAGACCATATTATAACTTATATACTCATAACGTTTACCTTATTATTTATATAATTAATATGTTATATTATATTTAATTAATTAGGTACATAATATGTAAAAACTAAAATACCATCCAATTAAACAGCAAACTAATCATAAATTTAGATTGTTATATAATTATACGTCATAAACCTATCTATTTAAGACAATAAGACTATATTATATATTAATTGTATGCACCTACCTATAATTATTAATACAACAGTATGGTATGAATTATAAATGTGACTTGTTACTGTTACAATTGCTTGTCGTGTAGTTTAAATATCTATAATTTTTACTGACTATTATATACTTTCAGGTTACTATTTTTTTTTTAAATGGTAGGCAGATCCGGCGCAAGGGCAGTGCCACCAGTGCACCTGCACAGGGCACCAGGCAAATGTAGGGCACCGCGAAAACAAAGCTCACTGCAGAAAAGCAAATAATTACTGAATAAATATTATATAATTATGAAAAGATAACATTTTAAAACTACTGTTGAAATAATAGTGATCTCCGTAGGTACGATTATACGTGTAACCAAACCTTTATTTAAAATTTAATTTTATATTTCTACAATAATTAAAAAATCCTCAAAAATGTTTAACAATATTTAATATTTACGATACATTTAAGAGCATCAACAACGTAAATCGTAATTAGGTACCTAGCTACTACCTACTGAATTAGTTACTTAAACGGTCTAATGTCTAAAGCTAAGCTAGCTAGTATGTAGGTACCATAGGCGTGCGCATAATTAAGTTTATATTGTAATAATTATTATTGTACATTTATACACGTGTATTGTGTATACAAAACTGATTTTGTATCACAAGAATATTAAAATAAACCTTTATAGTTTATTTATAAAAAACTTTTATGCAAAATATACAATCTTTTTACACCTATCAATGTTATTTATTTTATGAACCTACCTAACCTAACCTATCTAAGTCCAAAAATATAACTCTTTTCCATCAAACCTATTCCTATATATAAAGTGTTTACTATATAAATATATTAGTTAGTCTATCTAGATTCTAGACTATAATACCTTCATATTATACATAAAATAGCTTCACGAATATTTATTTTGTTAGGGGGGGGGCTGGAGAACGGCTTCTAGAGTGATAACCCCGGAGATTTAATCCCCGAAAAAAAAAAACTGTATAACAAAAATGATGTACACCTGCCTAAAACAGTAGTCAGTAAGACAGTCACACATATTCACGAGATTTCAATGTCTGTCTTTGTATGATTAAAAACAACAAGCCAATTTTTTTACTCATAGTACATATTTTGTAATACAATATCAATAATATATAAATATAAAATAAATAGTCAATTCTTTTAATCATACTAAATTTGTTTTGAAATGTCAATAATATACCTAACTACATAGTATATTATAATTTATAACCGTCGTTTTTATCGTATACAATAATTTATCATTGAATCCAAATTTAACATTATCTGTGGGGACATAAGTACACAGAGGCATGCTCAGGAATATTGAATAACCTCAGGGTTGGTTTGAAATTTGTTTCAAACTAAATATTTGTTAAATTTAGCGTTATAAATCTAGCTTAGGCGTTTAGCTCCCTCTCAAATTTTTTAATTTTTTTTTTGAACACCTATGTATTATTATTACAACCAGTTAAAATTATTGTGCAAAAATTAATTGCCGGAAATTATTAGTTTTTATGGTAGAGCATTACGAAGTTCCCGATTTTCAGTGTTTTTCGCTAACGAATTTTTAATTTTTTTTTAATACCTAATTAAAAATCAACGTTTTAAATATTATGGTGCAAAAATAATTCTGACACCCACCCGTGGTGGTTTTACATAACAAGTCGAGGGATGTATTCGATTTTAATTGACCACGCCGGTTGTATATGAAAATTTCAAAAACTTCTATTACTTATAACTTTAAAATAAGTCTGCCCGCAAAATTCAGACTTCCCCATCGTATTAGGTACGTTAAAACAAATAAAATTCAAAAAAGGATAAAACAGGAAAATAGAAATGTTTCAAATGTGCGGTAAAATATTGAGTTGTACGGATGCCTAAAACACCAAAAATTGTGAACTTTGAAAGGGGCTATAACTTATAAACTAATAAGTTTTGGCAATTATTTTTGGGTCATCATTCTTATTAACTCGTTGTAATACATAGGTTTCCAAAAAAAAAAAATGAAACAACTAGCGTGAGTGCTAAACTAGATTTGTTCCCAATAAATTATTATACTTATATGTAAGTAAATATATTATATTTGTAAATTGTTAATTTGAACCTCCCCTAACACCCCCCTCCTCACCCTTGAGCACGCCCATGTAAGTACATAACAATAATTGTTACATATTCCATACTAAATATTTATAAAAATTATTATGAGAGGCAGTGGCGTGGTATACGACATTTACCTAATGCAATTGCTTAGCCCTAGACATTAATTTTATATTTTTAAAAATTAAAATTTGCGTGAATGAATGTATAATTAATTTATTGTAGTATTTTGTTTATGATAAATTATTTATGACGTTCTATAAGAAAAATTCTAAATTAGCATGCATCTTTAAATTGATGTATTATGTACTAGGGGGTAGTGGGTGGGTTATTGTTTAAATATTTTGCTTAGGGTTTGTAATATGCTCGCCACGCCACTGATGAGAGGGACGTCTGATGTCATTTACTCATTTATATATAACACTTAATACATATTAGCACATATGCAACTACTGCAGAAGATCACTATTTTACGCTTAATCCAGCTATTCTATCAAAAGCAAAAATTAGTACTAAAATTAAACTTAGTTTGTTGTAACGGCATTAGAACCGTCTTAGTAACCAGTTTTACATTTATATTTAATTATTTATATTTTATATAATATACACCAAAGTTAGTTCCAGTTAGTCTAATATGGCTAGACATAATAATTGTAGACAGTATACAATATAAATTTATTTAGTTTACCAAGAACTCCTTAATTACTGTCTACGTCTGAGTACGTCCTATGGCAAGTACGATATTTTTGGAAGGGTACATAAAAGTGTACACTCTAGTTATTATTAATCAATATAGCTCGTCATTAGACTATTTCTTCTCCTAGCAAGAGGTTCTTAAATATAAAAGAGAAGTACCTAATAATATTTTTGAACATGGATTCTGAGGTCAAAAGCAACCGAAATTCTGATGTCAAGTGCCATAAAGGATTTCAGTATGTCTTTGACAAGTTGATAAACAATGGTACAACTAAATCTTACAGATGTCGTAGAAGAGACATAAATTGCAAAGGCCGTATCCATATCACACCTGGTGAAATACGTGTCGTGAATGGCCACGGTGGACATGATGAATCACCTACGAATGTAGAAGTAAGTACAAATTACAATGTCTTTTTTAATTTTTCTATAATGGGCTATTAGATCCCGGTCCCAGGGGCCAGAATGTTGACTTCATGAATGGTTATAGATTTGTATTTTTATTAATTTATTACAGTTCAATTTTACAAATTTACACACTCCTAGTTAGGTAACGATAAAATCGAAATTTTTTTCATGTTGCCATTCATAAAATAAAATAGTAGGAGCCAGATATTTTCATTAAATACTATAAAGGTAATTTCTAGTCATGCAATTTTCAAAACAATTTTAGATATTTACTAGAAATTTTTGATTATTTAAATTGTTTTCCCGGTATATTTCTAATTGCAATTTTTTTCCTTACTAAAATTTTTCAAGTTTTTATTTTTTTTTAATGACATACTCCAAATCAGAACAGTCTGACTACTCCGATGACTTAAAATCGTATTTTCGACAAATAGTTTGAGTTTAAGGTTTAGGTGAGCGGTGTTTAGTGGCAAGGGTTCATAATGTTGGTCCACTTCTCCACTCATATAAGCTTTAAACAGGTACTTAAAAGTTACGACTCATAATATAACACACCATTATTCATTATAGTACTGGGCAAAATATTCTGCTTTTGAGTATGCCATTATACAAATGCATGTTGTAAAAAAAAGTAAAACTTAACAAATGAGCAAATTAAAAATAGCAAAAAATATATTTTTAAGGAAAAAAAATGTATAATAATATTTAATATGTATAACGTAGTAGGTGAGGGGTGCTTTAAGAAGAAGTGCTTGTGTAATAATGAAGATTTTAATTTTGTATTCGTGTTTTAAGAGTGCGCTACACAGCATGCGTTCTCTCTGTCTTACAAACGCATAATATAGCAAATTTTACACTCAGCAGATCACATTTAGTTCTGTTAGTTTAAAAATTAGAGTGAATTGAGCTACAATTTGCTATGTTATGCATTTGTAAGACAGAAAGAATGCATGCAGTGTAGCGCCTTCTTAACATAGAAAGTCGTGAGGATGGGGTCCGTTTGTGATGACGTTGTGTTGTAGGTATGTATGTGGAGATTATAATGAAATGTAAGGGGCTCCTGTTGAGTTTGTAAGTGAGCTATAGAATTTTTTTGTTGAGGTTTTTATGTGGTTTTCTATTTCTTGAACTTAAGTCTGTGTAGGTTCAAATTTCTTACTAACCAGAGGGCTTGAAAATTTACAATGTTTCTTATAAGTGGATTTTATTGACATACAAAAATGTTGAAAATACATATTTACAATTTTTTATTATTAATAAGTTGTCAAAATGCACTCAAAATAATTTTTAGGATGCAATAGTACATTGCATTTAAATTTAACAGAATAATTAAACCAATACTAGCTACATAACCCCCTGTAATTTGCCCTTTTTGATTATTATATGTGTCATGGTTACTATTTTAAATTTTGATACTTAAATATAAAATATTATACATAATTTTATACACTATAGATTTATACAAATTTTCTTTACCTAATTAGGTAGCAGCTACATTAACAAAAATTAAAAAACGGGCATTTGAAACAATGGAAACCCCAGCTGTGGCAATTAACCAGTGTATAGGTAATACAATTAAATTAAAATAATCAGTACAAGGGGTGAACGCGGGAAAATATTTTGTGTGTGTGTTGTTAACCCCCCAAAGCCGCCTATGCGTTCGCCCCTGACCAGTACTATTTATAAAACTAACATACAACAATAGCCTTATATTTATATAGTTTAAAATAATTCACAAATAACTTATACACAATTTAGAGAGTATGACCATTGCTGGAAAAGGAGCACTAACAGCAATCGATAGTTTAAAAAAAACTGTCAGAAGGGTCAGATGTCGAAACGGTCCACAAATGCCTGTTGCTCCTCTGTCCTTGGTTGATTTGGTTATCCCAGACACCTTTAAGGAGTATGAAGTGGAACCTGGACAATTTGAAAACTTTTTACTGTGCGACACTGGGCCTGGACTCAACAGGATCTTAGTATTTGGTCGCCAGAGAGGTTTGGAAGTGAGATTCTATTCTATAAATATATAAAAAAAAAATTAATTTATAAATAAATGTTTAAATATTTCTTATAGGTACTTACAACATCTGATGAGTGGTTTGTTGATGGGACATTCAGTATTAGTCCAAACCTTTTCTCCCAAGTATTTGTGATACTAGGATGTCGGAATGGCGGAGTTCATCCCTGTCTTTATGCACTGCTGCCCAATAAAGAACAGGCAACCTACTGTACACTTTTAGTGGAACTAAAACGTTTAGTGCCTGCCATTAATGCCACAAGTATATCTGTGGATTTTGAAGTTGCGATCCACAATGCTTTTCGGACAGAGTTCCCGGCAATTGAAATACGTGGTTGTTTTTTCCATTTGCTAAAAAACTTGAAAAAACAAATTGGAGCTGCAGGGTTGATGGCGTATGTTAAATTATATATAATATAAATTAAAAATTGTAATACCTAACACTATATTATTTTTTTAGAGATTATAGAAATAATCCAGATTTCAATCTATGTGCACGGATGATTACAGCTTTAGCGTTTGTTCCTCCCGAAGATGTAGCTACTCGGTTTGAGCAACTAAGTGAAGAGCTGGAAACGTTATACCCGGCATTACAGCCAATTTTGGATTGGCTGGAAACATTTTATATTGGTATTTTAAGACGAGAGGGTGTGAGGAGGTCGCCAGTTTTCCCCATACCAACATGGAACCTATATAATAGAGTTCTGGCACAACAAATGGTATGTATTAGTTATTAGAAGAATACACTCATTAGATAATAATATATATTAATACATTCAAAAAAAATAAAACAAAAATAAATTTATCTTGTGGTTAATTTATACTCTTAAAATAATAAGTAAATAATATATTAAGCACATTTAATACAATAAAGCTCTTGGCAAGAATTTTGAATTTTTGTACATAGTTTATTTTTAGAATTTTAGAAATATTAGATTATCTTATTTAACAATTTAATAAATTATGTTAAGAGTATTAATTACATTAAAATGTTATTTTTATTTGTATAGGTTTTATACGCTTAGTTTGCAAATGTACATTTTATTCATATATGCTTTATTTCGTTTTAAAATTGCATTAAAAATTACCTATATTGATTAGCCATTTTGAAATATTAATGTAAGTTTTCATGCACAATTAACAGTGTAGTCCTAAGTCATAAAAATTCTACACACAACTATTGGAATGCAAATAAAAAAATAAAAAGTACTCCAACACAAAAAAGGTTTGGAGACCAATATTTAGAAACAATGAGTAAACTTTTAGTACCAAGATCAGTTGTTTGCATAAGTAACAATGTCTTACCAGTTTAAAGTTTAAATAGTCCCAAGTTGTATAACTTTATTGTACATAATTTTTTCAGATAATTCTATAATTTATAAAAGTATATTTGCATTTTTTTTTTTTAAGAAAAGAGAGCTTATTGAGTTACCAACATAAGGTTAAAAGTAATTTATTCTTCATACAGAGAGGATGTAAATATGGACCTCTAGGTTCTATGGTACTATAGTCTAATAGTCTATGAACCATTATCGCAATTTATTTATTAAACAACTAAATTGTATTTAAAACTAAACAGTTGATTGTACCTATTTCTATTTCATACAGACATACAGTGTACCTACCTAGTGAGCAGTGTTGCCAAGTACTAGTATTAAAAAAAACAAGTGGCCTAATAAAAATCAACCATTTCAAATTTCAAATAGAAAAAAATTTAAACCAATATATCATATATTTTTTAAATATTGATATAATAAATTAAAAGCATTTAAATTTTAAAATAAGAGTAGCACTTTTAATTTAAAAAAAAAATAATAAATAAATAAATGGCATTTTACCATTTACCATCACCTGTTTAGTAGTGAGTCATAACCATGGTTACTCATAAACAATCGTGGTTCCCAGCTCATCATTATCACTGTGCGCATAGATAATAGAATCTTCTATTATCTATGACCACGGACTAAGATATAACCACAGATATAAAATATCTGTGTATTTTATATCTGTGGATATAACTTAGTATCTTAGTCCGTGGTCCGTGTCTATGACTGCGTGAATTATTTTTATCATTATTTTGATAATCTGATTGTGCGAGCGTAAATTTGAATTATTATTTTTATTTGTTTTATGTAGAAATCACGATTAAAGATATACCTAATCTAAAATATATATCTTTAATTGTGGTAGAAATCATGAACAATGTAAATACATAGAAAGTTGTATTTTATAGTACAAACACAATTTAAAAAAGCAGGCAAGTGGGTGGCACTCTGCTGTACAGTAGGTTACAAGTGGGTGACAGTAATGGATGGTATTAAATTTTAATTCAATAATATTATATAATTGTAAACAACAAATGATTCTTAGCGAAAACGGTTTGTCAACCTAGGATATTTTATATAATAAATAAATAAATAAATAAAATATATTAATATGGTAGCCAGTAAGTTGAATTAATATTAGGTATACTTATTAGAAGTTCAAGTAACCCACTAATAATATTTTAAATTATAATACAAAACTAAAATCGTTCTTCTTTGTTTAAAGATCATGTTATCATGTTATTATCTAATATCGTCCAAACTTGAACTTTAAATAACTATAAAAAAAACTGTGTAATTACTAATATCTTTTTAGATTTTTTGGTTACAGTTTGAGCAAATCCTAAGCTATAAAAAATTTAACATTTTTTAAATTTTTAACTGCAAAATGATCTGTAATTTTTTATTTGAGAAATTTTGTTGACATTTGAACTTTAATATTCATAGTTGTTTACAGTTTTGGTTATAATACTATTTATTTACATTAAATTGTATACAAATTACGTTTAAGAGATCGTTATATACTTAATACAAACCTATATAGTAAAGTTATAACCAAAATGTCTACATAATGTATAAATAAATATATTTTGAATATAATACGTCTACAGTCAATACTGTATAATATGGAGGTGTTATAACTTATAGTCTAGCTAGACTAATATATTCATATAGTAAACACTATATATAAAGGAATAGGTTTGATGGAAAAGAATTATATTTTTGACTTAGATAGGTAGGTTCATAAAATAAATAACATTCATAGGTGTAAAAAGATTAAATACTTAACATAAAAGTTTTTTTATAAATAAAGGTTTGTGATACAAAATTAGTTTTGAATACACATGTATAATAATTGTGTACAGTGAATAACTATGTAGGTACTTACTACCTACTTAGTTACCTATATTTATAATTAATTCTGTCAGTCTGTTTATGCTTAGTTTAAATCAGAATGCTTCGATCAGCCGACATCAAAAATGCCTTGTTATCATCCTGGGCACATTATAGTATACCTACCATTTTGAAAAAAAATAGTAATTGGAACGTATAGTCAGTAAAAATCATAGATGTTTACATTACAGGACAAGCAATTTAACAGTAACAAGCCACATTTATAATGCATAACTCATCGCAGTGAAGCAGTATTATATCATACTGTTGTATTAATAAATTATATAAGTAGGTATTAGGTGCCTATAATTAATATATTATAATATATGCTCATAAATAAATTATATAGGTGCGTATAAATGTATAATTATGTAACAATCTATAAATGTGATTGATTTGATGTTTAATTGAACGGTATTTTTAATATTTACATATTAGGTACCTAAATACCTAACTAATTAAATATTTATTTATTAACGGGCTGAGCCCTATACAACAGTATAAGACATAACACATAAATATATAACTTATTAATTATATATTTTATACCTTTAAACAGGGATGGCCTAACAGGGATTATACGATTTTCACGGGGGGGTGAGATCAAGTATTTTCCGACTGAAATATAATTTATGCCGACTGTAAAAATGTCAACCCGTAATTTCTTAAAACAAACTATGTGAAGTACCTATAAAAATTCTTGGTTTTTCTATATAATGTGTTGAAATTTATATAATAGGTTAAATTTGATAAATATTATACAAAAAAACATAATAAAACATAATAGTACAACATAATAGTTCAACTAAAACATTTTGAATAGTTCTATGCTATAGTATGTTATATTACTAAGTAACAATTGTTACTTGTATATCATACAGCCACTAGCTGTACAGGTACAGGATTGTCTGGATTATTTAAACTTTAAAAATTGTGTATTATTAAATCAATATATGATAAGGGTTATAGGAAACAAAATCTAAAATAAAACTTTGGCATCTGAATGTTACACTTATGGAAGAATCTAGATAAACCACCACCGTGTAAAAATTGATCAGGAACATAATATATTAATATGTGCTTGCCAGTGGTTGTTTTTTTAAGTTACCGATTTGGGCTGGTCAAAACTTGTACCCCCCCTCTATTAAAAACTGAAATGACACCACTGACTGTAATAATAACCTATATAAATATATTGTTACCACCCACAGCCCACAGATAGGTGCTTGAGATGGCGATTAGCGATAGCATACCTATGTACGACGGTACTAAAAAAATTATTATAGGTATTATATACGTATAGGCGTATAGCAATCAGCAGTATTTTGATTTCTAAATCAGTAAACTCTTAAATTGTCAAGTGCGTATAGTTGAAAAACAAGGAATTCTACTTCCCCTTATTTGTATACTAACACTATTGTATGGAGTCAATAGTCATTGATTAAATAATAAATATCCACTTATATATTTAAATTTTTTTATAACGTAGTAAACTATTAACAGTGTCATCCACTGTAATTACCGATTTAGAAATCAACATACTACTGACTGCCAAGGACCCGTTATCGTTTTTATTATTAAAATTATAACCTAAGAAAATCTAGGAAAACAGTTTGTATAACAAGTCGTATAATTTCTGTCAGCTCTCTGTTATTAAGAAAATGCCGACTGATAGTTACGAAAAATGTAAAGGGGGGGGGGGGGGGTGACAACCCACCATACCCCCATTGCCGCCGGCCTTGCCTTTAAACCATAAGTTATTGAGGAAATAACTACCTAATAAGTAATGAGGTATTAATGATATTATATTATCATTGATATAAGAAAAACAATGTATCAGTCTATGATATTCCAGTTGATTATAAATACCAGTATTTATAATCAATGATATAACTATAAGTATATTTGATGATATTCCGAATAAAGTAATTTATATATAACGTATTAACGTCCATTTATGTGGAACCTTATTTTAAATTTTAAATCATTAGCTATAAAAGTTGAACATTTTATACATTTTTAAATTTTAAATTTGATACCTACATTTTGTCAACAATTGAACTTTAAATGCTAATAAAGAAAATTGTGCATATGTATTTTTAATATTTTTCAAATGTTATTGTAACAATATATTAGGAGCCTTTTATTAATTTTTTAAGCTTTTTGACCCAACAAATACAATTTTATATTCGTTTATAGAAAAAAAAAAATAAAAATATTGGAAACTGAATATGAACGTTATTAGCTGAAATCAATAAAAAATATTTTGAAAATTTATTATGTATAGACAATGTTAATATAAACATAAAGTGAAAATTTCTACGGTACCTAATTTGTTTTAGAGTTACACCAAAAATCAAAATCGATTTAGTTGAAAACCGATTTTGCGTATAATTCCTGTTTTTACTTAATTTTTTAATTGTTTTTTTCTGGCGCTGTTGAAAATACACATCATTGTAAAATCAATATATTTATATCTCTCCGCTCAGAATCTAATATATTCTATTATATAGCCTATATTTTAGGATTTTGTATATGTGTGTAGAATAGTATAGCCTTTAGGTATACGGTATACCTATATAATAGTAGAATACTAAAATCATTTGCGCTTAGCTGTATGAGTGTATGACTTGTCCGGCGCGGATCCAGAAGATTTTAACAGGGGGTATTCAAACAAACAAAAAAGGTGCTCTGCTGTACAGTAGGTTACAAGTGGGTCACTGTATAATGGATGGTATTAAATATGAATTCAATGATATAATATCATGGTATAAGAAAAACGATTCTGAACGGAGACAATGTCAGTCTAGGTATAAGACATATTATATAGGTACTTATCTATCGTATTAAAAAAAATTGACCTATAATAGGTACCTACCTATAATAAATTCCAAATTAATCATATCACAATATCCATTAGGTACTTTGGTACTTATAACGCATTAAACATCAACAACAAACCCTGATACTATCATAGATATATAATAGTGTACTTTAGAAGTTTCAAGTACCCACGAATAATATTATACAATCACAACAAAATAACTAAAATAGTTATTCTAGTTTTTTTTTATGCAATTTCGTCCAAATTTGAACTTAAAATGACTATAAAAATAAACTGTGCTTATGTATTTTTTTGATTTTTTGGTAACAGAATTAACTACTTATGTGGAATCTTGTTTTAAATTTTCAACCCTTAGATATAAAAGTTGAACATTTTATAAATTTTTAACTACAAAATAATTATTCAATTTTAAATTTGATAAATTTTGTCAAAATTCGATCTTTAAATGCTTATAAAAAAAAACTGTGCCTATGTATTTTTAATATTTTTCAACTTCTATTGTAACAATATATCAGGAGCCTTGTATTAAATTTTTACACTTTTTGGCCCAACAGATAAAACTTTATTGATATTTATAGAAAAAAAAACCCCAAAAAATTAAAAACTGTAAATGTCCGTACACAGCTCAAAAAAGTCAAAATATTTTCAAAATTGTATGGTGTATAGGAAATGCTAATATTCAGTGAAATTTTCATGTATCTATAGTTATTCATTATTGAATAACAACAAAATAAGGAAATCGCTACATGAGAAATCGAGTGAATATCAATGTTGTAAAAATTTGAATTTCAAACGCTCATAAAAATTTAATTTGACTTTCCGGTAGAGATTTTTTATTGATAAAGGTAGATAAACTTATGAGTAATCTTGTATTAAATTTTCAAATCTTAGATTTAAAAATAAAATTTTTATGTATTTCTAACTCAAAAATAATTGCAAATTTTCGTGATTTTTACGTATTTTGTCAAAATTGAACTTTAAATGCTTCTAAGAAAAAATTGTGACTGTATATTTAATATTTTTCAAATGTCATTGTAACAGTATATGAAGAGCCTTGTATTAAATTTTCAAGCTCTTTTACCCAACATTTAAAATTCTATTGGCAATCATAGAAAAAAAACTAAAACAACTGAAATTTCATTATGTCCGTAAAGCGTAAACAACTCAAAACAAGTCAAAATATTTTAATCGTGTGAATTTTATCGTATATAGAAATTAATGCTAATATAAACATTCAGTGAAAATTGCATGTATCTATGGTTATTTTTTTTAGAGTTACACCAAAAACCAAAATCGATTTTGTTGAAAACTGATATTTCTTATAAATTCCCATTTTTCCTTAGTTTTTATTTAGTTATTCTAGGCGCTTTTAAAACTATTGGAATTTTAAATTTTGACCTTCTGAATGAACCAAATATATTCACTTTCCCATCAATCGAGATAGGTACTGTTGAAAAAAATCGAATTAATTGTACTTCCCCAAACCCGGTGGGCGGTGATGATAGAAACAAAAAAAAAATTTAAAAATTTATAAAAAACAGAATCTAAAAAAAAATGGTTAGGTACACCTTTCTATTTTAAAATTTTGAATACAAATGTTTTTTATTAGTGGCTTGGAGTGCCTTGGACTTTTAGAGTGACAGGGGATGCCCGAGCACCCATAGCCACCCCCCCCCCCCTGAATCCGCCCAGGAAGTCAGAATATTGATTATTAATCTAGACCTTGCATCTTAAATCAAATTATTGTACCTACACGTAATATTTTATTGCAACCACTATATAGAAGTCTGAATATATAGATCCTCCCACACTCTATTCGACTTACTATAATCAACGAAATAAATTATTTAATAAGATAAAAGGCTATAGTATAATATATTAATATAAAAGCATAGAATATAGATATTTTATCTTTACTAATTTACGACATATAACCCTTTCGTTTTTAAAACTTGATTTAGGTACACTACACATAAATAAGTAATTGCTTAATATGATTAAAAATGCAATAAAATTGCTATAATAAACAAAATGTGAATATATTTTCAAAATTCGAAATTTTGGTCTGGCGGCGAATCGGTGGCGGCGAAACGGTGGCGGCGAAATGTCCGGCGGCGAAACGGTGGTGGCGAAATGTCCGGCGGCGAAACGTCCGGCGGCGAATCGGTCGGCGGCGAAACGTCCGGCGGCGAATCGGTGGCGGCGAAATGTCCGGCGGCGAAACGGTGGCGGCGAAATGTCCGGGTCCGGATTGGAACGGTACGTTTCGGTACCTACACCTACCAATATAATATATTATATTATTATCATAGCGAAATATAATACGAACATTAGGTAGGTAAGGTATGTCGTATACGTACGTATTTTTTTGTATTTGAAAATTATTTCAAATAATTATTAAACATTATTTATTAAATTTATATTAAAATATTTATTTATTTTTTATTATTAAACAATAATAATTAAACATTATGCAGTGACCCTCTTGTAACCTACTGAACAGCAGAGCGACATCCACTTACCCACCCTTTTTTCTTAATTTTTTTACTTTTTACCACGTTTTGAGAATTACTCGGGATTTTTTATTCATATCCCCTCCCCCCACCAAAAAAAAACTTACTTATAGATTCACTTTCCTGTAAGCAAACAAATGTTGAAGAAGAAAATTTGGATACCAACATTGTTTTGCTCCTCCCAGAATCTAAAAAAATAACTTAAATAAGAAAATAATTTAGAAGTTACTAATGAATATGACGTGTTATTTACTACAAGCGTTTTAAGAAATGTACCTACAGTATTTTTTTTTTTACCTATTTTTTATGTCTTATAAAATATTTTCTAGAAGAAAATCTTTGCTCCTTGTGTGAAAATCGTTTGCCACGTCACTGATGGTTGTTACTTCCATCGGACTTCCGGCAGCTAGGAACCACCGCCGGCGCCGTTGATGCCGCTGGATGAGCCTCTGAAAACGTTCAGCTCGCTGCAGCACAGTCTGCAGCTTAAGAGTAAACCATGGAATGCTGTTGAAAGAATGGCAAGAGAAAAATGTTTGAACACTGTTTAAAACTTCAAATTTGTATAGACGCGATGGTCTGCAATTATACAACTCACTAGTACTGCGTGATATATAAATAGGTAATTATGAGGTTAAGGGCACCAACAAGACCGTGAAAATGATTTCTAACTTTCCGGTTGACAATCAGTACCTACTTATGTATACGATTGGAAAATACCTACGCGGTGTCGACACAGTCATAACAAAACATACATGCACAGTAACTTTAACCTCGGACCCTCGGCTTATACAATTTTTTTTAATACATTTTTCAAGAAAGATTAAAGAATGAAAGAATACGAACAGGTAACCATTGAATCGGAGACACGGAATCACAATAATATTATATAACTGCGAACTGCGAAGGGCATACGCCGTGACTTTTCATATCACTCATTATTGGATCTATTATTAAAATGTTATATTTAAACTAAGCTGCAGTTGGAGACAATTACACGCTGCCGTGTAGTAGCTAGTATTTATTTTTCGCAACGGAATAATATTGACAAAACAACAGACGACATAATCGAGCACACAAAAACCATCGAAACTATATTCTATTTAGGGCTCTAAGGTATAAATCATAATATGCAATATTACTGTATGCGTATTAAAAACATATTGTTTCGAAGGACAATTAATATTTTGTTGATTAATATTTTTCTTATCATAAATATTAAAACATAAACGATTTAAATTTTAACAGAGAAATTGTCTCTACCTACCTGAGCGTCACCATTTTCGGCCAAAACTTACCGTTCCCTTTTCAGCCAGTAGCAACAGTTTTCTTTAAAATGTACGATTACAAAAACATTCATTTAAAATGAAGTTCAAACAGATATTAAATACATAAAAATTAAAAGTATCAACATTTTAAAAACCCTCGTGATCCAAAATAAGTAAAAACTACTAAATGAAGCTTACATTGAAGACAACAAAAAATGCTAAAATATTTCGTTATAAATTTGTCAAACAAATATCATACAACTATAAAAAATAAAACTTGATCTTAATTTTTGACATATTCATGAATGCATATTTTTTTTTTGATAATTATTATTATTATAAAAATACTGAAATACTGAATAGGTATTATAATTCTATATTCATTTTTATTCGATTAATGTAATGTGTCATAACAGTTTATTGCCAATTATTTTTTTTTATTTTTTTTTCACACAGTTGTAGGTAATAAACTAATAACTAATAATATAATAATAATTTGAAATTAACCCTTTCACTTCAATATCATTAAAAAAATTGTGTTTACTCATATATTTTATTTTAGAATTTTGGCTACAATATTCATTACTTATAAAATACCTTATTTTACATTTTCAATCCCTACTTATACAAATTGAATACTATATAAAATTAATAATTTGCAAATGTTTGTGATTTTGACGAATGTTGTCAAAATTTGAACTATAAATGTTTATAAAAAAAAGGTTATTGTTCGGGCTGCCAGCTATTTACTCAGCATTTGGCCGGGCAGACCCTTGAATAAAAGAAAATGGTGTTCAGCGTTGGACGGGATAGGTGACCAATATAATATATAAAATAATAATACGTCGTAAATACTAGACAATAATAAAATATGAATACGATAGAATATGTGTGTATGTATGTTGGCCGGGAAAACGTCTCTTCCCGGGTGCAACTCAAAACAATAATATTGATAGGCAATAACAACGATGACAATAGACAATAATAATGAGATTACCGGTCGGCACACGCGCCGCATATCGGGCATATGAATCGGCGACGGCTACGGCAAAATCTGCTGCGGCAAGGCGATGACACGCAGGTGAACGGGGGCTGGCGTCTACGGACGACGGCGAGTGATCGGATTACGTAATTCTCAAGTTACATAATCACTGCACTAAGAGCAGCGTCGCAAGAGGGATATACCCACACAATAATAATATTGACGGCGAACAACGATACGCGGTTTACGGGTCGCGGCACGAATTGTGGGAATCAGACTAATGAGCTGAAACGAAATAATAATACGTGCCCGAATAACGGCGGACCATACCGGTCGACGATAGTCGGTACGACGTCGAGAATGACGACAACGGCGTCGAAAACCCAATTACGTCGGATGGCGCGACAACGAAATAATAATACGAGGGCGAAACAATATGAAATGCGAACAGTGCCGCAACAACCACATGGACAGCCGGGGCAATGCCCCTGTACAGGTCCGCTAATTGTTGGCTCAAGGGGCCCTGCACCTATTTTAAATAATTGCATTGTAATTTAATGTTCAAATCAAATAGATCAAATAAAAATTTTTCATAATTTATTATAAATAAATAATTCACTACCTATAATTTGTTGTCGATGAACTGTGCTACTGTGCTACTGTTCATTAAGTCCTACGAATAAGAAAAAAAAATGATCACTGGTCTGAGGGACTTCACATTACATTTTTAAGCTTTTTTAAAAAAAATCACCATCATTATTCATTTTCGTATAGGTAACCTGTCAAAAAATATTATATACATAGGCATATTAGACCTCAGGGCCCCATACATTGACTTTGTCCGGGGAACCCCGAGAATCCTAATTGCGGCACTGAATGCGAACATGCGCGGATTAACCACACTACACGAGGTTTCCGCTAAACGGCTCCAAGACACACGCACTGTCAGCTCGATTCGAGAGTACGAAAAAGACAAGTTCAGTATCTGGCGGCGACTCGACCGGCGTCTTCGGGCCCCGCGCGATGCGCAGTCTCGCTGACCGGTTGCCAAATGCTCTCTGAAAGCGCCGGGAAGTTCAAACATACTCCAACATGGGAGGCGCAGCTTCACATCGATCTTTGAACGCGGCCGATACTGAGACCTAGTTTATACAGATTAAAAGGCTGAAAAATAACAAAAATATAAATGTAAATAAAACATAGACAAATTAAATATATCATAAAAGCAACAATTGTACCAAAATGTGAAAAGGGACACAATAATAATAATAGGTAATGCCAAGCACGTTAACAAGTGTAAATAGGGTCACGAATAAATAATACAAAAAATATAAACAAGTAGCGCAAACCAACAGCTGGTAAGGCGAATAATAATTCGACATAATAATATAATTAATAGTTCAGAATGAAATAAGTAATAATTGCAAAAAAAAATACAAAATAATAGGCCGTATGGCAATTCATCATTAAATAAGGGGACCTGTACCATTACCAGGTAATAAAACAAGCTTAGCTGCAGGCCGAGTGATCACACCGAGCGAGGTCAGAACGCGCACAACTCTCATCAGACCGTCCGTACCCGGTAGCACCTCGAGCACCCACCCAAGTCACCACTCCAAGGGAGGGGCTAGGCTGTTCCTGATGGTGACCATCTGTCCGACTTCGATGTTTGGTTGGTCACGTGTCCACTTTCCTCGTTCTTGCAGAGTGTGTAAATATTCCGTCGACCAACTGCGCCAGAAGTGCTGATGACAGTGGTCCGTGAGCGGACGTTCCAGACACTCAGCAGTACGCGGCGGGAGCGCTAACAGCGGCTGGCCGATCAAAAAATGGCATGCATATTCTCGGCATATCACGAGCCTATAATGTCAACAGCATTCCCACGGCGAGTGACTTGGCGAGTCGCGATCTTATACAAACCAATCAGAGCTCCCTTAAAATTATTTAAAATTTTCCACCAAATTACTCAGTTTAAAATTAGTACATTCTACCTAGTGCTCTAGAATGCAGACCAGACACAAATTTCTGCTGGTGCAATTGCGTATTTTTTCATGTTAAGCGGTGAGCATAGGTGCAAATAACGTTTGAGATTTGGTGAGGAATAAGGGTTAGCTTTCTAGGACTTTAGCAGTCCTACTATAATAATATTGTAAAAGTTTAAAAAAAAAAATTTGAAATGTTTGAGTATGGCTATTGACATTTTTTTTTGGGGGGGGGAGGGGCGAGCGCCCCAAATACCAAAAAGCTCTCCACCTATTATATATATACTGGGGGCATGCAATAAATTACAAAATCCCCATATACTACCTATAGGTAAAACTAGATATGTAAGCTTGAACATTATTTTTTTTATTGCAATTTTCTAAAAAATGTAATGTATTTTTCTTAATATAATTAATTTTGTGGTTGTAGGATTAGTATGTGAGTTGAATATTAATTATTTAATTAGGAATTAAACGACTATGGCTATTAAATAAAATTGAAATATACTTAAAGGTGTACAAAGGTGTTAACATACTTACAATCTAAATATTAAATAAAACATATTTATCAATTATAAATAGTTCTTAATTGTGGTCTTGTGTTAAAACTATAGATAACATTTAATTTGTAATAACTAATAACTACTCATAAAAAATAGTTTGTGGGAATAACTCAAATAATAAGTATCAAAAAATGGAAAATAAATAAATGTAGGAAAACGTTTATATACACTTTATTATACACTCGTCACTTATCTGAAGTAACATTACAAATTTTTTAACATAAGATTAAAATGCAAATTTATTACCGAGATAAAATTATTTGAATAATTATGGATTTCTTATATTAAGTTTAATAGTAGGTATACCTACTTAATTTTAAAATAATATTCAAATCGGTAAATGGCAATACAAGTCGGTACATAGTTTTAAACATAATTATGTAGGTTAAATATATTATAAACTTATAACTATATAATTTAAAGAGTTTAAAGAATTTATTTTATAAGAAATTAATATGAGAAATTATAACATTTTCATAATTTTCACTTTTCAATTTTCTTTTGAACCTAAACTTTTTATGAATATTTACATCACTAGGTAAAACAACGTAAAATATTTATTTTTTATTTTTTTTTTTTTTATTCAAACAAACATATTTTTATATATTTAAATATAAGTACATTACTTACTGTATAAATATTTATATCAGTGTGTAATTTTAAATTCTGAGCATACCGATTGATGTTTGATGTGTGTTTTGTTTTAATTTTTTTTATGTATGTTACACGACAAGTAACCTAAAGAATGCTTCAAATTTCGACTGAAGAATTTTCTGGGGGGAAAGTTAATCTAGTTGGTACTTACTAGAGGTCAAAAGAGGATTTTTCAAAAGCGTCGGGAAAAAACAAAAAAAAAAATTAAGGAAAAACAGCATTTTACGCAAAACCAGTTTTTGAAAAAATCGATTTTGGGTTTTGGTTTAACACTAAAAAAAACCCCTAATTTCATTTTCACCGAATAATATGACCATTTTATGTACCTACATGGAAACATTTTCAAAATATTTTGGCTTTTTTTTTTAGGCATAAGAAAATGTAGTTTTTTTTAAAAAATTACTGAGAAAAAATTTTCATTGTCAAATAACTTAAAAATATATTACAATTTACAAGGCTCATCATAAGTTGTTTTTAGTGAAAATTAAAAAAGTTGAGAATAAATCTACAATAATTTTTTATGAGTATTGAGCGTCTGAAATTTGAATTTTGACAAAATTCGTTAAAAATTAAAATCACAAAAATTTGCCAATTATTTTGTGTTAGAAAATTCATAACATTTTAGATTCTGAATGGAGCTATAAATGTATTGATTTTACAATGATGTATGTGTGTTTTTACTTTTTTTATTATTATTGTATTTTTTTTCTGAGTACTGTTTGGGACGGTAAAACTACTTAAATTTTCTTCAACAGTACCTTGTTCGATGGGAAAGTGAATCTAGTTGGTGAATTCAGGAGGTCAAAATTCCCAATAGTTTTCAAAAGCGCAGGAAAAAACCAAATAAAAATTAAGGAAAAACGAGAATTTTTATGCAAAATCGGTTTTTGACAAAATCGATTTTGGTTTTTGGTGTAACTCTAAGACAAATGAAAATAGATACATTAATATTGACTTGTTTTAAGCGGACAATTTCAAATATAAATTTTTTATTTTTTTTTCTAATAATTTCAACAAAATTTAATATACAAGGCTCTAATATACAGTTACAATGACATTTAAAAAATATTAAAAATCCATAATTACAATTTTTTTTAATGAGCATTTAAAGTTTGACAACATTTATCAAATTTAAATTTTAAAAATGATTTTTTAGTTAAAAATGTATTACATTATCAACTTTTATAGCTAAGGATTGAAAACTAACAAGGTTTCACATAACATTTTTATTTTTAAATTGTAGATTATGAGTGGGATTAAAGAATACAGTATTTATTTTACAATGATATTTATGTTCTTTTCTATCCGGGGAAATAAAACTGCGTCAATTTTCTATACAGCGCCATTTACTGTGAAAAAAATAATTCAAAAATATTTTTTTATTTTTTTTTTTAAATGTTGACTACATTTTTTTGATCTCAGGTCCTATACTCTTATAGTTTTAAAAATTTAGAACAAGGTTTCTCATAAGTTGTTATAATAGAAGTTAAAAATATTATAGATACACAGGCACGATTTCTTATGATAAGCATTTGACCCCCAAAAGTAGGTACTATGTAATTAAATTCACTTTCCTACCAGAATAAAGGGCACTGTATAGAAAATTGACGCAGTTTTATTTCCCCGGATAAAAAAAAAACATAAATATCATTGTAAAATAAATATTGTATTCTTTAATCCCACTCATAATCTAAAATTTAAAAATATAAAACGCGACGTAATAAAGTAACAATTCGATCTATATTATGGTAATCGGGATTGAGTGTGGGTTTCATTATTTAAATCCAAAAACTCTAGAACCTTATAATTTCCCCATTCCATGTTGATTAAGTTAAATTTATCTAATTTTTTTTAAATTTTTTTAGTTTAAAAAATCAAAAAAATGTATATGATGAGTGCCCATTTTCGCAATTCAAAACCCGCTCCGTTAAGGACAGCCCTTAATTCTACTTGAATACTGTTGTCCACAGTGTCGGCGCCGTAACAGATATCGTCTACATACGTCTGCAGGTGACGCAAAGGGTGACGAGGGTGGAAGTCGACATCAGGGACCTCTTGCAAAATATGTAGCGCGAGAAACGGCGCACGATTTACGCCACAAGTTACGGTATTCGACTCGTATTCGACGAACTCGATGTGCGGGGACGATCGCCATAGAATATGCTGATACGCTTGACATTGCGGAAGGACCGTAATCTGTCGGTAAGTTTCACAAATATCGGTGGTAAATGCGTGACGGAACAAACGAAGTCTCGTGAGCACATCTACGATGTCCTGTTGTGACTTTAGCCGCCCCGGGAATAAACATCAGAGAACACAGAGAGTGACAACTCTATGTGTTTGATGACGAACCATCAGCGACCGAAGCGGACTACACTACGCGGAATTTTTCATCGGCGACACACACGGCATCATGCGGAATAAAATACCGGCCAGGAGTAGACGCCACTGACAGGACGTGTCCCAGTGACAAGTATTCCGACATAAAATCGTTGTACTTAGTGCGCATCCGATCGTTCGTGCTTCGGCTCGAGATGATCGAATCGTTTGGCCTCGACAGCACGAGACCCGGGAAATAAATAATCATGCAACGGTAACGGCACATAGGCTAAAATATAATTTTTTTCGTACTACACATTTTATATTAAACTTTTAGTTACCGCGAGGGAGGGGCTTTGCACCCCACCAAAAAAAGTGTATTGAATCTATACACATAAACAATAAACATAGAGTAATCAATTTCTATTTTTCTTTATCTACAGAGTATAGACTACATCTCAAGTTAACGATTTATGTCCGTATATTGGTACGATAATTGATTCGGTATTATACATAATATTGCAATAAATGCACAGAACTATAATAATACTATACAATACCTATTATAGACGGTGAATTGCGAAATAAAAATCCCCGATTTTAGGAAAAAACATCCCAGACTTCAATAGTAGGTACTCACATAAAATTGATTGATTAAATGTTTTTTAAAAGCTAATTAATGTAATTACCACATTGTTAATATTTAATTATGAATAAACACAAAGTTTAGGAATAGCTATCATTAAAAAAATGATTGTATAATAAATAGTGTTCAAACATTAACAATAACATTATTTTGTTTTTGATTTGAAACAACATAGGTACCTAAATATGTTAATGGTTCTTTTAAAAAAATATAGGTAAATATCTACATTCAGTAACTATTGTTTGATAATTATTTTTAATTTGTATCGATTATTCGAAATATTTTTATTTTGTAATATTTTAAATATTGTATCTATGAGTAAAACTTGTAAAATCGACTCCTAATAATACGTAATAATTATTATTAATATTTAAAATTCTTATCTATCTATTTCCCAACGAAACATCAAATAATTTTTCAATTAATGAAGAAAAAAGTGTAAAAAAAAACTAGTATAGTAGTTATTACAGGCCATTACACACTTTTTAATTTCGTATTCCACACTTAGCATTTCGTACTACACAAAGTGTGTCGTACTACACACAATTTTAGTCCCTGCGGCGGAGTGAACGGCACACGAAACGGCAATGGAACTGAAAAACGGCCGGACTCGTCACGGACAACATTTTTGTAACGTGCCAACCACTTCAACTCAGTTCTGATGGTATTTTGAATTAAATAACAAGTTGATTTTATAATGATAGTTCAGTTGTATTTATTTAACACATAAAATAGACTAAGTCCAAATAATTAACTTATAAAAATGTGGTAAACGGGATGTGACTTAGTATCGACTTGGTGGCTGCTCTGCTGGTGCTCGTCGTCTCGGCTGGTGTTCGTCTGATGGACACTTGTCCATCGACGTACCTTGTCGGTTTTCCTAATAGATCCCTCCTATGGCATTTTTAGTATAAAATAGTCGCGTACACCTGACGTCATTTCGGGCGTCCTCTACGAAATAATGTTAATTGTGGATTATATGTTTCCAAAGTTATCTATTTGTGCTGTTTTACGGCTTTTTCGTCTTTCCTAGAATATGGAAACTTATATCTATCACGTGTTCTTATTGATGTGGCCGTCATTAATTAGTTCTCTTTGATATAACCGCTCGGATGCTGATATTATTACTATTACCGGGGTTACGCGCTCCCTGTAGCATTTACGTCTATTATTGAACATAATATATATATGTTATAATCGTACTTTACCTAATACCACATAATATAATATATTACTTACATATTATTACTATTATTAATATATACGTAGTCACAGCCCGTTACATTATCACGGAATACGGGTTCGCATTTGCCCGGCGTCGGTAAACTTCAACGGGGCTCGTCGATGTGCCAAAAACGGCCGATTAATAAATTGTTCTACGGACGTGAGTAGTGACACGACGGCGTTTGTTTGCGCGGGATCGGTATATCCGACGGCGACACTGAACCAACAAGGATCCGCCCGAAACACGAACTGAACGCGGCGGGCAACGAATTATTCACAACAACCTGACGCCCGTCAACAATGGATGAAAACAGGTCTGCACCTAATAATAGATCAACGGCGATATGGAAATCTGGGTCCTCCGCCAACGCCGAGTGCGAAAACTCGTCCCGTACAGACGGTTCCAACGAGTGCCGTGGGAGGTCACCGGTGATAGAACCCATGACTCGAACGCTAAAACCGGATCGGAGCGCGGCACAACATGGCAATCGACTCGGCCTTGCACCGTGACTACCGGCACGCCGGCCAAACCCGAAGTTGGTGCCGACCAAGTTGACCGACGGAGACCTAGTCGCTTCGCACATGGCTGCAGTGAAATCGTGTTTATTTGTGACGATGAATCGATAAACGAGCGGGCAGCTTGGAAACTTCCAGAACGATCACGTACCAGCGCCGTGCCAAGCACGACGGACGGCGACCCGAGCCCGGATAATAGCGATGTGGGGACGGCAGCTGACTCCTCCTCCTCCGACGACGGCGCAACGTCCGTAACCGTCGGATGCAGCAGACTATGATGACGCGCCCGGAGCCCGGCGTCTTCGGGCCGCCAGTCTCGAGCGGTAGCCAAATATTAAAATGTGTATACTATCTATAATAATCCTTAAAATATGGTTTACAATAAAAAACTATAAGTACCTACCTAATAATAGATGTAGTACCTACCTATTCACTAGTATCAGCAAGGCTGGGCATTAACGATTTTATAAGTTAAAGTTAAGTTACTTTTAACTAAGTTAATTAACGAGTTCCTTTTTTTTTAGAAGTAACTTCTAACCTAACGAGTTACATTTTCCCCACGTTTCAGACCACTGCGAGACGTAACAAAAAACCAATGGTAAGACATGCTAAGGCAATGCTGCGATTATTATTAACTAATATGAAGATAATACATTTTCCCCATGTTATTCAGTAACTTAACGAGCTAATTCATTTTATTGGGACGTTAAGTTAATTTTTCCCAAACCACATATTTAAAATTAATTCAAATTTGTAAAATTAATTTTAAAAAACCCGAAATATTAAATATATTTTAGTAAATAATCATTTATAATAATAGTAAGTTATTATATTGCATATTCACAGAAAATATTATATAACTATATTATAGACTTCTATAGAATTCTTACAATTAATTGCATAGTATTTGATATTATATTATATTATAATAAATAATTATGAATTTGATTATTATAATATTTAGTATAGTTGTGGACCATTTACGTTAACAAATACATAACAATAATTTAATTATTTTATTGGATTTCATCTTTGAATAAAATATAATATTCAAATATAAGTACCTACAGAACTTATTTTATTACAAACATTTATTTAAAAATTATAAGACATTTATTGATTTAATGAATTATTATGTTATTTGTTTTCTTTAAAAAAGGTAGGTAGGTATAATTATTAATTTTATTCAAAAAAAAAAAAAAACTAACTTATTTTTAACTAAGTTAAGTTACTTTTAACTTTAAACTTAACTTACATTTTTCTTTATTTACTTATCTTAATGAGTTAAAAAAAAAATAGTTAACTTGCCCACCCTTGCGAGTAGGTACCTATACAATAATTATTAACTATAAAATTAATTAGGTAATTGACAAAAAAAAAAAAAAAAATGTTATATTAATCTGTTATTCAGATCCCTGAGTATTAAAATTTATTTGTGAACCAAACATTTGTTTTCAAAATTCATATTTCATCAAACTCTGTTGAGCATATTATGTTTGTAAGGGCGGGATGTATAAGTAACAGCTAGTCTGAAAAATTTATAACCGGCCCTGTAATTTATATTCATTATAATATAAAGTTAATGATTGTGTTAAACTATGGTAGTGTTGTCTAAAGAAATATTAAATTATTGATAACCGTGATTACCAAATAAATTAAACCGCCAATATCTATGATAACATCAATGATATTTCATCGATCTGTAAGTTACCGAATCAAAATCTGATCTGTATAGCTTATAGGTCTGGTAATCGATAATTTACAGAACCATTAACACTATAGGGCGATATTCGGTTTTATTTACAGAACCGTTTACTGTTGCGATAACGGTTCAGTGAGTTGCTACAATACGTGCAACCCACCATAAGGGTTTTCTTTAACTTTTGAAATTTATTTTTCTTGATTATTTTTAAATATCATAATTTCATGCATTACAGTAAGATGTTGAACAAATCAACCAACTTTTCATGATCATTATATTTTTTTATGTTTTCATAATTCATTTTAAATATATCTTTAAGCCGAATCTCTGAATCTATTGTATTTTTTTTTTTTTATAGGTACCTAGTATTATAGTTGTAATAATTTAAAAGTTATATTTTATTTAGTGAATATGCTATAAACACAAAGGTCGAAAATAAAGCATTTTATTTGTGTGGGGTAAAACGGTAATTGTGGACTGCGTATGATGGGTATGGGTAACTTCTCAAAATAAAAACCAAATGATGTGAGTGCTATGCCGGGTGACGGCCTACTATTTGCAAAGTAATAAATAATTTAAATCTGGGGCAAAAATGTGCCGGCCGGCGTAGGGCTCTTAAAAACTTATTTTCCAATAATTTTAATATTACAACAATAATATAAATTAATAATTCAATAAAAACCGGTGATAATTGACGGTGGGGTGCGGGTGATGGTGAATTGACGGTGTGGTGCGGGTGATGGTGACTTGACGGTGTGGTAAAGGTATGGTGCCTGGTTGATAAAGTGATGGTGAGGTAAAAGTATGGTGCCTGGTTACAAAACTAATGCCTTCAATTTTCCCGTGTAGAAGGTACAAACAAAAATCACGTAACACGACGGCAAGACTGTTTCGCGGTAACGCACACGGTATCGGAACACGAACTTGACGTGTACGCGCATTGACGGCTAACCGGGAACAGCTTATCGCAGTGGTGTAGCAAGATAGGTCGGGCTGCAGTTTTTCTTATCACCGTTTGTTTTGGTATAGGACGTCTGAACACTGAACAATTTGTTTTAATAAATTCTGTGAGTACTTTTTCTTAATATAGGTACCTCATGAAATAAAAACATATCTTTTTTCATATTGTTTTTGAATGTTTAGGCTGTATGAATGTCATAGAGAATCTAAACCTAAAATGTTTATTACCAGTAAGGCTCGGACGTTGATGACCTTAAAAACATTAAAAAATTATCTAAAAAAAATGATGCAAATATGACATAAAAATGACAAATATCTGTTTTAAATTAAATAAAAATATATTTTTAAAAATATTTTACTCTATTTTACTATAAAATTCTATACACGTTTCACAAAGCCTACAAATTACTCAAAATATGACGAGAAAATAATAAAATGTAGGTACAATATTATTCACTATAACACGACAACGACGCGACGACGCGACTGTAATCGGCGAAATAAAATCGGATAGATAGTAATCTTAGTCAGTGGTAATTTCCAAGTTTTAAATTATCGGTATAATGGTTGACAAGAAACGATATGAAGTGAACTAGTGTGAAATCAGTAAATATGACTAAAATGTAATAAACACTAAAAAATGCAAAATGATTTCACCAAGTAAATTTTGTATTATATTATGGGGTCCCTTAAAAACCGATCCATGGGCATTCGGTGTGCCAGGCAGACACCGTGTGTGAGTGATACAAAACCAGCGTTTTAACATTCAAAATTCAAATATCGAATTCATTAACGACTTTAACAATTGGTTTTGTGTGGAGAAACAACCTGTTCAAAACATAAATATTTAAACCGCATACAATTTGACATACTTGTACAATAACATCGCCAATCCATAACATCCGTAATGTACTTATGTTGCCTATACAAAACGCCGAGTAAACCAGATAAAGGTAGGTTTTTTGTTTATTATTTACATTAGCGAGTTCTTTGTATATAACTGATTTAAACAATAATATACCTATTTAATATTACGAATTGTGTAATTTTCATAATATTCATAAAAATATAAAAGTCCACTACTAATGATTTATTTTGATGAACTCTAATAAATTATAAATAAAAAATATTCGACTTACATAAATAGGACTATAACGTGCACGAATATTAAGAAACCCCAAACAAAATATTATGTTCTATGTTTTTTTCAAACCTAGTTCGGGTAAAATCAAAATTATTATTAATTAAATAGTAAATTGAACAATTAGTTACTATGACGATTGACGTGGAAATTATTTTACCGAGGTTTTTCTCGGGTTTTCCGTACCCATTATCTAACATCCATCCTATCACCTATAGCTCTATCGCATCTATAAATATGTAAATTTACGATCAATTCTAAGTTTTAAATAACACGCTACAGAACCGCGTATGAACTATTAGTAGGTAGCTACGAGGAATCTGTGAGCAATAATATTATAAGTGACTAGTTGTGCATTCTATAGGTACTTATAGACGCATTAGTAATCCTCGGGAAGCTACTGTGCGGCATGGAAGTATCGTGTGGCTAGGGGGGGATCAACAATGGTTTCTACTTTCTATACAATGCTGCTCAATTATACTGCACCTATAATACATCCAGGGCGTTTATTCAGAAACTCCGGATTTAATTTTGATATCATTTTACTGGAAAATTTGTTTTGAACAAAAACATCGCATGAACGGCACGTAGCATATTATTTATTTATTATAATATAATCGAGCGTGCAATGATTGATTGACCAATCAACGTAGAGCGGATTCTGATCGGAGCGATACTATAGAGCCCCAAAACTATGATAGGTATAGTTATAGTGACTTGGCATTTTCATGGTACCTTTGTACCACCGTGTAAGGGGCACTAAGAAAAAAATATTCGTATATTCGCATTTTAAAGAGGTCCTGTGACGAATATTTTGAGATTCACCACGGAAATCGAAATAAAATGGTTGCCATTCAGACCATCGCCACTGGTTAAACACTGCACTGAAATCGAAATACACAGATATAACGCAGTGTATTTTACGTTAGTTTTTCATATTTTCCAGTGGACCAAGTCGGGGAGCAGCAGCAGCCAGTGTAGCATAACCTCTCGTATTATGTGATAATATATATCGTAATATATGTGAATATACGGAATATAACACATGTAGGACGTATTATTTTCAGATCGACTACACTGATAAGTTTCAATTCTGATCACAATATTGGCAATCATTCGCAGACACATCATCTCAGCCGGGTCGAGTTCATACCGATGACGCGACGAATTCTGAGCTGACCCGTGATAAAAATAAACCCACGAAATTCAAATCCAGTAATTTTTTTTTTATTGAAACACGCTATATATGCACAGTGACGTGAAAACAGTTGATTGTATATTGCGTGATTCGAGTTCTAAATTTCGTCGTACTGGTCAACACTTTATAAACATTACACCACACCTAAGGTTAAAAATTATAAAATAATGGTCACAACTACACCATCTTTTAGTACGTAATTTGTACGAATTTGTACGAGCTTCATTCGGCGTCATCATAGGTATTTGTAATATCGTGGGCTCAGAACCAAAAGGTGCTAAATCGATTTTTTCGAAAATCCACTTTTTTATATAAATGGGTTTATTGGTCAATGGTCTATAATCCAAACTCACATCCAACTTTTTAAGTACATTATTTAAGGAGTTATCCAGAACTAAAAGGTGCTAAATCGATCAAATTTACACCTTTGTTATTTGATAGCGATCTAGATAGCACCATTTGATTCTTGAGAATAGTGTTAAAACCAATAGGTTCTATCTATAAGAAGAAAAAAAATTAGTGACAACCAAAAAGTACAATCTCATATTCACTGTATTAACCATACAATAATAATATGATGGTACAATATTATTAATTATTGTACATTTTTATCAACAAAACAAAGATTTCTATAAATAACTTTAATAAATATACGGTACATTTACCTTAGTCCTTAGTCAATATTATTTTTATTTTGGTTTTATTTTAACGGGATGCCTCAACATTAATAATTCTGATCCAAGATCTTGTCAATTATTATCGTTATAATAGAAAAAAAATATGTTGTCATCGGGGTTACGAAACCGTACCAATAATTTAATGAAGCTAGCAGAAAAACAAGTTGACATTAACAACAAGTAAGTACCTATAAAATAATACCTAATATATAATTTAGAATTAGGTATAGGTAATAGGTATTCATTTTAAGTGAGATATTTACCTAGGTACTTAAAATATTTTATAGATATAAATTATATTTAATATAATATTACCAATACATTTAATTGAAACATAATGTTTAATATTATTGCAAAGGCTTAAAATTGCTTTTACAAATTAATGTAGCTAATTGCTTAGTACCTACTTATGTTCATTTGATGGCATTATAACCATTTAAAATTTTAAAAGTAGGTAACCCCTTCTACAGGTACGGTCATGTATATAGGTTAGGTTAGGTATCTATTCTACTCAAGTGAAAAGCCAATGCCATGTCATTATTTATTATTTCGAGGTTGGTAACATCATAGTGAAAACATACATTTAATTCAAAACCAAAAAGTTCTAACTAAGTGAAAAAAAAAATATTAACAACCAAAAGGTTCTATCCTAAGAACTTTTTGGTTCTTAACGGAAATTTTTTACATTTTTGTTTTTCTTACTTTACATTTTGATTTTAAGAAAACTAAATCGCTAGTGTTAACTCAGAACAACTTTGAGAATTTTTAGATGTGCTAATCATTAAAAATCATTCATTACGAAAAAAGATAATGCAGTTTTAAGTTGAAAATAGTTTAAAATGGCTATCCTGAACAATTTTATATTTTGAGATAGCACCTTTTGGTTCTGAGCCCACGATATTATAAAATGTAATTTTACTTAATTTCCATATTATATCACGTCTTTTAAAGATTTAATCATGACTAAATTTTTTTTTTTCAACTTAGCTTTTTTTTACACGGAGTTATAACGAAGTATTTTTGGTGTGATAAACATTACGCCACACCTAAGGTTAAAAATATATAAAATAATGCTCACAACTACACCATCTTTTAGTACGTAATTTGTACGAATTTGTACGACCGTTTTTAAAATTTGTACGAGCTTCGTTCGGTGTGCATCACAAATACTTAAAAACCACCGTCACCCCAGCCCCACCCCTCGTCTGAATTTCAGTGTTTTCGAATTTATTCCAGTGCCATATTTTAGTACGTTATTTGTATGAATTTGTATGACAGTTTTTTTTTCAATTGTTCGCTGTTTTGGTTTTAATGCGTTCCATTCAGATTTGAATTAGTCATATAATATAATTATATATTTTATAACAATTAACTGATATTTTAACTTACAATATATATTGTGCAATTTACGTTGATGCTCAAATTTAGTTATAATCATTGATCACTATCTGTAACGATTACAACTTACTAGTGTCACTATGGCACGCTTCTAGGCTAAACCAAAAAATAGCGATTAACAATGAAACAATAATTAGGTAATAAGTTCATTAGTCTTTAAAATTTAAATGTTTTTCAAACCACTGTGCGATAGACAATGGTTCATTATCATTTATCAATAATTTAAAATGGTACCTATAAATAAATTAACCCTACTTAAGAGATACCTGGAGGAGAGGTAACGATGTTTATATTCTCTACATAGTGATTATGATTGTGTACATAACACGCGTGTTATGAGCATTTTTAAAAAAAAAATTCGTGAAAGTTCAATGCGGTTTAGAATCGAAAAAACTGCTCTTTTGGAGATCGTCGAAGTTCAAATGAGAGTTGCCAGGCACTCGCGAGTTGCGATCGCGTAAGAAAAAAAGAAATATAAGGCCAATGCTAATTGGTGGTACAGTCGTTGCCAGCTGATAAATAGTGGTACTGCGTTGACGTAGTGATTAGGTACTTAAAGCAAAGCGTATTTCGTATTCGGATATTATAACCCACATTATAACAATAGTGGCGTCAATTAGTATAGCCGTATAGGTATACTCCATAGTAAGTTTCCATATTACATTAATGTATTAATATTGTCATTCCAAGTTGATGTCGTCAATTTTTATACATATTTGATAAATGACTTGGTGGGGCGCAAGGTACGGCCGAAAATCAAAACACACCTTGACTATTGCCTTTGCCGCCTTACCATTGTGTGTTTGACCCAAGAGAGTTGGCGTGTTTCAATAAAAAAAAATTAGCTCATTTGAATTTCGTGGGTTTATTTTTATCACGGGTCAGCTCAGAATTCGTCGCGTCATCGGTATGAACTCGACCCGGCTGAGATGATGTGTCTGCGAATGATTGCCAATATTGTGATCAGAATTGAAACTTATCAGTGTAGTCGATCTGAAAATAATACGTCCTACATGTGTTATATTCCGTATATTCACATATATTACGATATATATTATCACATAATACGAGAGGTTATGCTACACTGGCTGCTGCTGCTCCCCGACTTGGTCCACTGGAAAATATGAAAAACTAACGTAAAATACACTGCGTTATATCTGTGTATTTCGATTTCAGTGCAGTGTTTAACCAGTGGCGACGGTCTGAATGGCAACCATTTTATTTCGATTTCTGTGGTGAATCTCAAAATATTCGTCACAGGACCTCTTTATATACGAATATACGAATATTTTTTTCTTAGTGCCCCTTACACGGTGGTACAAAGGTACCATGAAAATGCCAAGTCACTATAACTATACCTATCATAGTTTTGGGGCTCTATAGTATCGCTCCGATCAGAATCCGCTCTACGTTGATTGGTCAATCAATCATTGCACGCTCGATTATATTATAATAAATAAATAATATGCTACGTGCCGTTCATGCGATGTTTTTGTTCAAAACAAATTTTCCATTAAAATGATATCAAAATTAAATCCGGAGTTTCTGAATAAACGCCCTGGATGTATTATAGGTGCAGTATAATTGAGCAGCATTGTATAGAAAGTAGAAACCATTGTTGATCCCCCCCTAGCCACACGATACTTCCATGCCGCACAGTAGCTTCCCGAGGATTACTAATGCGTCTATAAGTACCTATAGAATGCACAACTAGTCACTTATAATATTATTGTTCACAGATTCCTCGTAGCTACCTACTGATAGTTCATACGCGGTTCTGTAGAGTGTTATTTAAAACTTAAAATTGATCGTAAATTTACATATTTATAGATGCGATAGAGCTATGTCGTATATGTAGACATTCGTCACTATAATTACATATAATATAGGTGGGAACATTTTTATTATAAATTATTAACATAGGTCAGGCCAATGAAGCAAGATGTGCTGAGGCAGCAATAATTATTTTGCTATATAACACCACCGGACGCGCAGGCACGGGGAGTCCTGTTCTCGCTGGTGTTTCAGCGAGAACGCGGGTACAACAGTCGTGGTATAGACTAAGTGTTTTTAAATAATTATTGAATTATTTATATTTGTTTTACATTTTTAATAAAAGTGTTTCCGACCCGAAAATTATTTGTTTTGTTTGAGTAGCCGCGCAATTCTACGTACGCTTTAAATCCGATCTGAAACCGGTTAATTTATGGTCGTTGAAGATTGAAGTTTAAACAGTAAGGTAGCGATATCGACGTCTAAGAGAGCCAAACTGTAACCGGTTAATTTATGGTCTCTTGGTTGCTCAAGTGTCGATAGAGGTATATCACTGGAAAGTACATATACGACAGCTATAGGTGATATAGGATGGATGTTAGATAATGGGTATGGAAAACCCGAGAAAAACCTCGGTAAAATAATTTCCACGTCAATCGTCATAGTAACTAATTGTTCAATTTACTATTTAATTAATAATATTTTTGATTTTACCCGAACTAGGTTTGAAAAAAACATAGAACATAATATTTTGTTTGGTGTTTCTTAATATTCGTGCACGTTATAGTCCTATTTATGTAAGTCGAATATTTTTTATTTATAATTTATTAGAGTTCATCAAAATAAATCATTAGTAGTGGACTTTTATATTTTTATGAATATTATGAAAATTACACAATTCGTAATATTAAATAGGTATATAATTGTTTAAAACAATTTCACATTGCCACGTGCCTTCTAACATTAAATACGTTTACCTACATCTATTGTGATGATATATGTCAAAATTGATAAAATATTGTCAAGGTTAGATCGATTCAAATTATTAATAATTTATAATAATTTATAATTTAAATAATTTATTAATTATTATTATAAAAATATGATTTTGGATTATTTATTATGATTTTTTATACTATGATTTAAATATTTATATGATATGATATGATATTAAATTATAATTTTTTTTTAATAATATATCATATTAATTTTATACTACTATTTGATTTTCTTCACTGGCGGAGTTTACATAAACTCAATTTTACATGATTTTTTTCAGTGGCGGAGTTTACATGAACCCAATTTTACCTGTTTTATTTTCTGGCGGAGTTTACAGTAAAAAAAGGTACTTGTAGCGGAGTTTACATGCGCCCATCTGTAATATTTCGGTAAAAGTATGGACTACTTGTATAAAAGACCTTTTATTAAATTGCCTAGTCTCAGCTATACACATTTAATATTTTATAAGTTTTGAACTACAAATTAACTGTGGTTTTGACGAAATTTGAACTTTAAATTCTTATAAAAAAAAAAAAAAAAAATGATGCCTATGTATCGTTAATATTTTAGCTATAATAAAAACTTACGTATTTCATTTTTAAGCTTTTTGATCCGATGAATAATATTTTATTTACATTTATAGAAAAAAAAATGTTAACTTATCAAATACAATCCAAGTGAGGAAGGTATAAACACAGAATAGATATATAATCTATTCTGTGGTGTAACCAAGCAGGTTACCAAACAATTTTAAAAAATTTTCATTTTTGTTTCTCTAATTATTTTAAAAAGTATTGGGTATTTTCAATTTTGACCTCCTAAAAGTGCCAACTAGATCCAATTTGCTTAACAAAACATACACTCATCGAAGCTTATGATCAGAGCATTTTTTCTACCAGAAAAGTTGAAAAGTTACAAACATTTTAAAACACCTCAATAATTAATATCTGAAGTCATTAGACTGGACAAAACAAAAATTTCTAAATTTCAAGCCCCTCCCCCATTGAAAAATCCTGCGTACTCCGCTGTTGTTGTCAGTTTTGATATTAGAGTGAAATATCACTGACCTATTATCAAACTTTAGGTAACAATATTTTCTGTGTTCTCTGGTAGTATTTTAACGATATTCAAATTTTAAGTTATGAAAATATAAGGTATTAATATTTAAGATGGTCGCGGGCACTTTTATCAGGTGTCAAATTGTTTTTTTTTTTTTTTAAATTATATTTTCCAAATGGTTTTAGATCTGGGAATGTATGCCGTCGGTGAGCAACGATGTTCTCGAGTAATATTCGAAAATGTTGCTACCCGAATCGCCGTCGTCGATCGCAGCGCTAGTGTCGCGGTGTATTCGAGTACACTGTCCCTATTACAATATTATTAGGTATTACTATTAGATTCTGAATGGAATGATGTGTGTTTTTTTTTTAAAATTTTTTTTTTTTTGTGTCTGTGAACACGATAAGTAGTTGAAATAAACAGCCTTGTATATATGTGCATATATAACTATTATATAATACCATTATATATATTATATATATATATGTTACCGGAAAATATGACATTTAGTCAATGTTGACAGTGACTAGTCAATAAAGATAATACAATAATTGTCAGTTATTAAAATAATAAAATGTAATACTTAATTTGTTTTCTGACCATGAGGACATGGTGTGTCGTTAATCTACATTATATATTGTAACCACAGCCGTCCTATGTGATGATGTCTACCCACTTGCGTACCTGTCACCAAACCTAATATGTCCTATATTTTTAAGTCATTGGAGCAACTGCTAATATTTAAAATAATGTTAATATATTACATTTATACAAGGCTGGGCAAGTTAACGATTTTTTTTAACTCGTTAAGTTAAGTTAATATAAGAAAAAGTAAGTTAAGTTAAGTTAAAAGTTAATTAATGTTTTTTTTATAACTTCGTTAAGTTAAAAATTAATGAAAAAAAAATTAACTTAATTAAAATTTTAATTATTTTTGAATCTGTAAGAAAAATAGAGTGAAGTGTCGGTTAACGCTAACCGACTGATAACAGATTTTATTACCGGCAGAATCCAGCCGGTTAAGTGTCTGTTAACATTAACCGGACATTGTAAGAACGGCTCTAAATATGTTAAAAAATTAACTTATTAAGTTAAAATTAAGTTTCCAAAAAAAAGTAACGAGTTACTTAACTTAGTATTATTATTAACTTAACGTTTTAACTTAATTTTAATTTTTAACTCGTTAATGCCCAGCCTTGCATTTATATATAGTTGAATGAGTTCATAAATGAGAGTTTACAATATAGACTTTTACTAACATTACTTTTTAAGATAACTGATTACATGCAAAATATTATTTTAGTATTTATATATATATATTTAACAACAGAAATGCATAAAAAATTTAGTTACACTTACTGCAGTCAGTGAGTTGAACCCAAAAGGATTTCAACAATCATAATTTTTTTAGAGTTGCCATTTTTTATGGGGAACAAAGTTCAAGGAATCGGCTAGTTTATAATATTTTTTTTTCGAAAATAAATCATACAAAATAAAGACTCTTTTACATACCTACATCAATACATCATGGCAACCAATCGCATAAAAACAAAATTAAAATATTTATAGTCACATAATAATTATATGTAGGTACTAGGTACTATATATTATATTAAATTGATAAATAGTGGGTATAGGTTCTGAAATATATGATGGGCATTATATTATGGTTTATAACACCACAACACTTTCGCCAAATAATTAAAAACAAGTAAAGATACAAGTTTCTGGATTTCGCTCAGTTAAGGTCACAGCACTCGAACTTTCATAACATGTCACTGCGCATATACTATCCGACGATCTGCAGTTATTAGATAGGTATAATATGATAAAAAGTTAACATTTAACAGCAAATATTAATTTCTTTAATGTTTATTTTATTGTTTAATACCTAGTAAATCTAACTTAACTTAAATACCCAAATTTTAACTTCCTATATTATAATATATTATTTGGAAATAACAATGGAATGTTTAAATCCTAATAAGGTAAAAGAATATTTAGTACTTATTTACATCAGATTTTTGTGTCTGACATAAACATTTTATATGTTTAACATATCATTATTTATTTGTTAGTACTTTTTACTATTTATACTTAACGTTAATACATTTTTTTCACCATTTATATTTTTCTGAATTATTCAACTTCTTAATAATCTAAAAACAACAAATACCTTTCCTAGAGTTGTAGTGTGAATTTTAGCAATGTCCGTATTATAGGCTTTGCAGCGGCCCTTGTAGTTCAAATTGTATTTTATTAGTTGTATAAAATGTTGTAATTATATTATAACTACCTACGCATAAATATGTATATGTTTGTAATTTATTTATAATATTTTCCATTTTAGCGTATTTTTTCAACCGATATAGGAACTTATGTTATGAATTGAACGAACAAAAAAGTTATACAATTAATATGTAACGAAACTGAACAATAATTATTGTACAATGTACTACAATACTACAATATACTGTGATATAAACCCGTATAGGTACTCTATTATCTTCATATTAGTTAATAATAATTGCAGCATCGCCTTAGCATGTCTTACCATTGGTCTTTTGCTACGTCTCGCAGTGGTCTGAAACGTTATTTTAGGCTCTCAAAAGTCCTATTACAAAATGAGTTAAAAAAAAAAAAAAATTGTAAACTACATATCAATCATGTTCTTTAGCTCAAATATAAAATTTCACAATCATATATTTGTTTTAACCTGTTTAATAAGTATAATTAAAATATAATTTTAATAAATATAATTTTTTTTAATTTTAAATTTTATGTTATTTCCTTTAGGTGTATTAATGACATATAAAAAAAATATTTATTCAAATTGTTTTTTGTCGATAATACAAAGTTATTTGAAAATATTTTTAATTTTTTTTAATTTTTTTAATTTTGAGATTTTTTTTTGTATCTTAGCATGCCAATGAAAATTACTCAATTTTACACAAAATCTGATGAATACATAAACTAAAGAAAGCTCCCATTATCTTGGAAAAGTAATTTTTGGAAAAGTGAATTATTGCGTACAGAAATTATTTTCGTAAGGGTTATCTCAATATTTGCAACATAACATACATTTTGTACCTATTTAGTTTATTTATTTTGATATTTAATTTGGAATTTTCTTTTTATTATTATTTCATTGTAGTTGCATTAATAATATTAGGTAGATAAAAACATATATTTATCATAATTTTTTTTTTCAAACATCGAAAGTTATGTTTTTATTCATGTTTTTTCTATGATCGATATGAGCTGGCTGAAAGAGTCGAATAAATAAATAAATGTGCCGAAAAAAAAAAATATAAATACCATCTTTCTGTTTTGTTTAACATAATCAAAAATCAGTGGAAAACTATACCAATAATTATACCACTAATTAAATATATTGAAACTTATTTAGTCGATGATAGTCGCATATTTCATCTTGATGGTATTAAGATTAATTCCCAATATTTTCTTAAATCTGGTCGATAACATTATTGCATATAATCTTTATTTTACACAGAGGAACATATTGGAAAATAATTTTAAATCACCAAGACTTATTAGAAACAATGAGAATATGAGTAATAAAAATATGCCGGTCAGTAAATAAGTATTAATATTTTTTTTAAAACATGGTTAATACAGTCTGATATCTTTATCTTTTTTTATGATTTTCCATGATTTCCTTATTGAATATGTAGGGCCTTAGTCTCCAACGTCCTGGTTTCTCTTCTTTAGTAATATAGTGCTTCTAATTAGACATCAGTATTATTATCGTCCACTTATATTTCTAAAATAGTTAGCAGATTGACCACTAATGTGTGTACTCTTTTTGGAAAACTCTCGGGATATAATTTTTAGTCACTACTAGTGTATTGTTATGAAATATCTACTGTAATTAATAGGGGATCTGTGTGATTCATTTAAGCATTTAAATATAGTGTCAACGTCTTTTGTGAAAAGAAAACCAGTTCTACTATTTTTCTGAATTTCCAACGAAGACGCAGTAATTGCTTCTTATTGTATAGAACGTCTTTGGTTGATTTATGCTACTATCAGTTTCGTTGGTAATCCAGAAAAATAATAAAACAGATTGAAGAAAGTTTAGTAAAATTGAGTTGCTACAGTTTTTGTTGGGGCAGTTGATATATAGATGACATCATTATTCCCTCTCATTATACTTGACAGTATAAATTACTATTTTAAAATAGCAACTAAACATTTTTGATATAATTTAATGGGTACATAATATAAACCAATATTTTGTAAAATATAAAATCAAACTGGTCAATTAATAACGCCCAAATTGTTCAAAATGTTTTGAAAATAGTTTAGTTAATATGAGTTCTGGCTGTCAAGGGTTGGTAAAAAATCGTGATTTGCAAAGAACGAAAGTTAAAATTGAAGCTAAAAAAAATGTGGTGATAGGAGCGAAACCAAGAAATATCTGTGACAACCTTTTCATTATAGTTTATGAACAATAGTTAAGTATATAATAGTAAAGTTAATGAACTTAAGTTTATTTATGGAATATAAAAGTACAAATATAATAACAATTACATTTTAATGATTACATTTATACATAATATACCGAACAAATATTTTTAAGTATTTTTTATAACAATAATATTATTAGTAAATAGCTTATTTAGTCATAACTTAAAGTAAGGCTTACTGTTCTAACATATAATAGTTTTTTTTTTTTCAATAAATATAGATTACATTTTTTTTTTTCAGTTTATCATTTGTTGATTACCTTTTATAATTATTACGATTTATAACTAACAAATATATACCTAGATAATACTTAAATATTACATTGGAAACATATTTAAATCTTAAAATAATTATTATATTTACATATAGTACCGATATAATTTTTAGTAAAATAATTGTTTTGATTCTGTATAAAATTAAGTGATTATTTTTTACACAAAAACTCAATTTACTTATGTAATATTAAGTGAAAAGTACTCTGATTTGTGATTTAAATTATATAGTAACTAAAATGTAGTAAAACCTTACTACGGAAATATAAAAAAATCAGATATAAAGTATACATCTATTTTAACAATGAATATAATAAAGTAAATATTATAAATAGCTTTATTGTATAGAAATTACTTTATATAGAAACAAAAAAAGGTTTCGGCTATAGATAAAAATTTTAGCTTGCCCACAATTTTCTTGGAAATTAATAGAAGAATAAAATATACCCTATACCATACGAGTAATAAATGGTGAACATTTAAAATTTTTATACGTACGGATAGCTACACCTCAGCTTTAATTTACATACAGATATTTATACATGGGCATCAGTAAGAAGTCATTTTATCACCGATACTGAAGCTAAACTATTAACGAGATCAACCAAAAACATACTGATTGTATATACGGAAAAGAAATATCCTTAGCATGAAAAGATTATATCGTCCGTTTAGAAAATTTTCATGAATAGAATACCTTCATAAAAATATGTTATAAACAGTTACTGGGTGAAACTACTCCAAGTCGGAAAGAAAAATGTGGTTTCATCTGTATTCACTCTGGACGTTCTGTCCATATTGTGTTGAAGATTCCAGAACATTTGTTCTGCTATTCTGCTAAGAAGGCAAAGCCCAAATAGAAAACCTAAGACATGATGTTATGGAAATAGAAAATTGGAACTTGGCATATCTCAAGTTCTGTTGTAATGTCTAGGGTATTAGAGATTATTTTTTGCTAGTGACTCTTGCATGGTGATCAGTCTTGACAATATAAAAAATTATTTTCCAAGAGAAACGAGTTTTGAGGATTATTGCCAAGCAATAGGCATAATTCACTTCTCCTAGTTAATCAGGATAACTCTCTACCCATACCTCGACCAGAGCACCACAAGTGTTAGTGCGGATGTTAAGTCAATGATCTCTGTGGCCGCTGGGAATGTTAGGTCAAAGATCTCTGTTGCCGGAACAATTAGAATTGTCCCAGCATTCCTTAATGCATTGCGCTGTTGTAGCGTTGGAGGTTCAACGTTGGAGTATGAGACAGTATAACCGCTCATTGTCAAACAAACGACGGATGACATTTATTAACTACTTCTGAATTATGGTCGATGTAATCAACGGTGGTTAGAAGGTAGAATGATTGAGTAGAAGGAGCAGCGACCCTTACAGATTTCCATGAAATATTTTCATCTAAGAGTTGAGCGCATCTCTTGACTCTACATGAAGGAAACACCGTCTGGAATAGATCGTCCAATGTCACCATCCAATCTGAATATAGGATGTAATGTTTGGCGTTTATGCAGTGTATCATTCTCCCTTGATGTGTTGCCAATTGTGTCTACGTTAATATATATATATATATTATTTATTTATTAAATACAAATGGGTGTAAGTATTATACATATATAAAATAATTTTAAACAAAAAAGTATTGTATACCTCAAATAAGTCTAAATAGTTGTTTTTTGTGTTAATACTATTCTAAATTAAATTTAATAACATTCAGACCCGTTACTTATTGCTATATTGCAATTGTTCAAATAATAAATATTAATAGATTTGTAAGAATTTGAAAAATATTCTACAACTATTAAGTTTAAAAAAAATAACTTTATTACCAAGTATAAATACTGTAGGTAGGTACACACATTTAGTAGACAGAAAAACTACACAAATTGAAATAAATTATCAGCCTAGAGAAACTGATATGTATCTATTAATATGGAAAGTTGTGTTTAAATACAAAACATTATCAATAAAATTGTTATATTATTAATTTAAAGTTTCACAAATAGTATCTTATGCTATTTTATTTTATAAAGGTATATTTGTTTTTTAATATAAAGGTATGAAAAATAATATTATTTTATTATAGCCCCCAATAACGTTAGCCAATATTAAACATAATTTACCATGTATGGATGATTAGATGTGTTACCGGCCCACATCCGTCGGGGTATTCTCGTCAATTCCCCTTCAAAAGGAAGAGAATTCTCCTGCACAATGGGTGAAACTTTGATGGACGGTGGGGATTTTAGGTCAATGATCTCTGTCGACGAAACAATTACAGTTGGCCCAACATTCCTCAATGATTTGAGCTGTTGTATCTATTTGAAATTGGACCTCAAAGTGTTGGAGTATGACACAGTATTACTATAAACAAAAATAATTTTTTTCTGTTTTTAGACATTTACAAATTTGATTATATGTAATATTTTGATAATATTTACCCAATTACTGGCGCCGTGTTATTTGCGTTAACTAAAGGCATTAATGGTACAACATTACCCTTATTGTTTAACAAACTGCTGCATTGAGACATTATTGAACCCTAAAAATAAAAAAAAATATATAAAAAACTGTTAATTTAGGAACTAATATTATATAGTATATACCTCACAATGTAATATTAATAGTAGTAAAAATAAAACTGATCATTGAATTCAAACACTTTATTATTATCTTTCATTTTTAAATGCAATTTTGTCGGCAAAAATTAATTTAACCTGCTGTAGTACTAATTCCTAAAAGTAATATTCATTAATTTAATTCCATAACATCATCAAATATACTTAGTAATATTCAAGGTAATATTATAGACTGACAGAATCGTTTTTCGTATACAGTTATTTTATATTATAATCTTTAAATTTAACACATCAATTACAGTGACTCTGTAAAGACCTAATATGCCACTCCTTTAGTCTCTGAGATTTGTCGACTGAATTTAGTTAATAAGTAAAATAATTAAATAGTAACTACCAGTAATTACTGTATGTCTGTAATTCTGTTTACCTACTATTTAGTATTTTAACTATATTAAACTGAACATATTATATGTCAAGAAGTTATTCACCCACCTTGTCACCAGGCTATAAACCACCTACAAAAAGTATCCCTCTATTGATAAGTATCCGGCACCACTAGCTATTTGAGTTAACCTACAAAAATACTATTTATTTATTGAGAATACAGGCTGATAGATTACAGAGAAAAAATTGGTTTGTTAAAAAACGTGCACGACACTAGCACTACTGTGAACTGAAGTATAATTAAATGAAACAAATATAAGCAAAATTGAATATAAAAATATAAAAAGTATATAATTAATTTTTCCCATTTATATAATATTTTGTTGGGTACAAAATATATAATTATTAGTTAACACCTTTTCATTTATAGATCCATTACTTATTAGTATATTTTAATAAATAATGCTAATAATAATTATAACCATAAAATATATTATACTTTTGAATAAATTGTGAAAACACAAGCAGCAATATTTTAAAGGAGAAAAATATAAAACAAATTAAATATACTAAGTACATAATTCATACCATTTGGTTTACTGGCCATTAAATTTGATAGGTGTTCATTAATGACATAGTCTGTGTCCTGATGCCGTTAAAGTGTGGGGAATAGTGTTTTCAACAAGTTCTATTTCATTGAGTGCTCTGATCCAGGTATGGGTAGAATCTTCTCAATAATTGTTTATTTAAATTTATTTTGTATGTGTATAATACTTACACCCATTTGTATTTAATAAATAAATAATATATATATATATTTTAACGTAGACACAATTGGCAACACATCAAAGGAGAATGTTACACTGCATAAACGCCAAACATTACATCCTATATTCAGATTGGATGATAACATTGGACGATTTATTCCAGACGGTGTTGACTTCATGTAGAGTCAAGAGATGCGCTCAACTCTTAGACGAAAATGTATCATGGAAATCTGTAATCTTCCTTCTACTCAATCATTCTACCTTCTAACCACCGTTGATTACATCGACAATAATTCAGAAGTAGTTAATAAATGTCATCCGTCGTTTGTTTGACAATGAGCGGTTATACTGTCTCATACTCCAACGTTGAACCTCCAACGCCACAACTGCGCAATGCATTAAGGAATGTTGGGACAATTCTAATTGTTCCGGCAACAGAGATCTTTGACCTAACATTCCCAGCGGCCACAGAGATCATTGACTTAACATCCTCACTAACACAGGTGGTGCTCTGGTCGAGGTATGGGTAGAGAGTTATCCTGATTAACTAGGAGAAGTGAATTTTATTTTAATTATTGCTTGACAATAATCCTCAAAACTCGTTGCTCTTGGAAAATAATTTTTTATATTTTCAAGACTGATCACCATGCAAGAGTCACTAGCAAAAAATAATCTCTAATACCCTAGACATTACAACAGAACTTGAGATATGCCAAGTTCCAATTTTCTATTTCCATAACATCATGTCTTAGGTTTTCTATTTGGGCTTTGCCTTCTTAGCAGAATAGCAGAACAAATGTTCTGCTATCTTCAACACAATATGGACAGAACGTCCAGAGTGAATACAGATGAAACCAAATTTTTCTTTCCGACTTGGAGTAGTTTCACCCAGTAACTGTTTATAACATATTTTTATGAAGGTATTCTATTCATGAAAATTTTCTAAACGGACGATATAATCTTTTCATGCTAAGGATATTTCTTTTCCGTATATACAATCAGTATGTTTTTGGTTGATCTCGTTAATAGTTTAGCTTCAGTATCGGTGATAAAATGACTTCTTACTGATGCCCATGTATAAATATCTGTATGTAAATTAAAGCTGAGGTGTAGCCATCCGCACGTATAAAAACTTTAAATGTTCACCATTTATTACTCGTTTGATCTAGGGTATGTGGTATCCTTCTATTAATTTCCAAGAAAATTTTCCTAATTACATAAAAGAACATAAAATATAGTGTTTAAATAGGAAATTTAGAAATATGAATTAATTCCTAATTGCTTACCTTTTATACTCTCTAAATCTTCACAATATTTAGGTAATATTATTTTTTGATCGGTTTTTAGTATATTTTTTGCCACACTTATCCCTGTAATTTAATTATAATATTATGTTTTAATATAATTAAATAATAGGTAATATACTTAATGAAAAAAAAAATATTTTTTTAGAAAATAATTTATGGATTTTAATTATAAAAATGTTGAATAATTAAAATTACAAGAACATATTTTTATATATATATATACTTTTGCTGAAATCCATGCCATCTATCAACAAATATATAACATAATGCCCAAATATTGTTTAGAAATTATCATTATAAATTTTTATTACATAAAGAGAAAAAAAACTATACAATCTTAATGTTCTAAGTCTTATAACAATACAAGTTATCAACTTTTTAGAATTCATACTTTAATATTATAAATAGTGATTCTTATACATCCTACATTGAATACTGATAATTTATAATATAGATATAAAATTTAGGACACTCCTAGAGAAAGTAAAAAAAAATTGTGGGCAAGCTAAAATTTGAATCTATATAAAGTTATTTCTATACAATAAAGGTTGATATAATATTTACTTTATTGTATTAATTGTTAAAATAGATGTATACATTATATCTGATTTTTTTTATATCTCTATAGTAAGGTTTTACTAAATTTTAGTTACTATATAATACAAATCACATCTTATAATGAACAAGGTCACCCCCTAACCATGTTAGATATTCTCAAATTAATACTAGCCTTAACCCAAAATAATGTCAATAAATTTCTTATAGGTACTAAAGATGTAAACGCTTGATTAGCGAAGGTAAGATACAGTCCAATGGCGTCTTGTCGACTTTAGCCAAAAAAAAGTCTGTACCTAAAAATTTATGTAGCAAGCAAGCCTCACAAAAAAAAAATTTAAATAAAAATACTCTGTGAAACCTCTAAGACACGGTTCTGATCAATTAAATTGACGTGGAAAATACAGTATTCGAATACACAGTCACCGCACGAAACATTTAGCATATGTCTGCCTCCCCGGCGACTGTCGTTCGAATGTTGAATCCAAACGAGAGAAGATTTACAATATAATATTAATGTTATTATATAAATAAAACAATATTCATACCTGAGAGTTGTGTGTACAATTAAATTGAAACAACGTTGGTGCAAATGAAAAAACAAAACTTGCATACACGTTGAACAGACGTGAGTGAATGTTAACCAAAAATTCCAAAATGTCGGACAACAAAAGTAACAGACAGTTGTTGTCAACAAAACAACTAAAACGAGGGGAGGATCCATAGCGGCAACGTCGCACAAACGTTGCCAAATAACTTGGTGCGACGATGGCACTTATTACCATACTCCGGCAAGGAGAGTATCTTCGTTTTGCGCATGCGTACTGACGGCGGAAAGTGGATACCGTTCCGAGGGGCCACATTTCCCCCATTATTTCCGCGACTGCGGCGCGCCATGTGAAACATCAGTGAATACAGAGTGTACGCAGTGATGCCATACATTATACAGAGTGATGTAGTGCCTTACTTACAAACATGACAATTTTTTTTTTAATTGATACAATTTCATCGTTATTTAATAACGTTTTATCGTTGTATTACAACAATGTTATTATTATAAAATATTTTAATAGCTAGGTACACGTCATAAATATACAAAATAACTCATTATGTATATATATTATTATTATAAAATATTTTAGTACATAGGTACACGTCAGAAATATACAAAACAACTTATTATTATTATTGTACCTATACACTATTTAAAATTAATCGGAACAATCGGAAGAAGTATCTCGTGTAACTGTCATTACGTTAGATGTTCCTCCTTCTTCAAAATCTTCAGTAATGAAATCGATATTGAACAATTTATCTTCTTCTTTGATGGTAGTGTGTGTGACGAAATTGGCCCACATGTCTGGCGTGTTACGAGATTGACGGTATCGACCAGTAATTTTTATTATATTTTACGTGATTTTTCACAGCCGCCCACGCCAACTCTCTCTGGTCAAACTCACAATGGTAAGGCGGCAAAGGCAATAGTCAAGGTGTCTTTTGATTTTCGGCCGTACCTTGCGCCCCACCAAGTCATTTATCAAATATGTATAAAAATTGACGACATCAACTTGGAAAGACAATATTAATACATTAATGTAATATGGAAACTAACTATGGAGTATACGTACTCCACTATTGTTATGTGGGTTATAATATCCGAATACGAAATACGCTTTGCTTTAAGTACCTAATCACTACGTCAACGTCGTCAACGCAGTACCACGTTATCAGCTGGCAACGACTGTACCACCAATTAGCATTGGCCTTATGCTAATAGCCAATATGTAGGTAGCCACTCGAGAACATCATTTATTACCTACTTTATTCATTTAACATAATAATATCATGTACTTACCTACCAGCAATAAAGCAGCTACACAGTATTACAGTATAACATGGTTTTTTTTAGTCTGCAGTGTGAAAAGTAATTTTGCAGTGAAAATTGTTACCTTGTGCAGTGCAAAAAAAATAATTTCCGGGTGTTATATTTTATTGTAGGTATATTATAATTTATAATTTATAAACAATAATCGAGTAACTCCAAAAAAAAAAAAATGTTTCTATTAAAATTTAAAATTGTTAATATATAATTATATTATTCTTATTTCTTTATTACAACATATTTTTTTAAAAAACCAAAAAAAATATCTACCACCTTAACACATGCTTGTGGTGGTGGTAGAGAGTTTTATAACATAATATGAACAGTTTAATTATAAATAAAAAATGCGGACAAGAACTGAATAATTAATCTATACAATTAGAATACTTATAAGTTATAACTAATATTAAATTACCAGAATTCAATATAATTCCTTATTATTTATTCAAGTGTTGAAGATAACCAAATCTGAATTTTTTCTTTAATTCTATAGTTATCAATCTTGTAAAAAGATACTTTTAATTTGTATTTAAATAGAGATACAAATACATGAACTTAAAAAGTATTTAAATAGTATTTAAAGTAATTTTTTTAATAAGTATTTAAGAACAAATACAAATACTTAGAAAGTATTTAAACACAAATACTTATTTTAATACATTTGTTTTAAGTTTTACCTTTGGGTTCAATACTTTTTCTCAGATATTTTAACTTTAAATTTGACCATGAGATCAAACTCATTCAAACTGTACATATTAATTATTATTATATAGTTAATACTTAATAGTTCATATATTATAATGCATGTTCCATATTCTGGTACTAACCAAGGTAGGTACCTATATAATTGTATGATAAGTTAATAATCACCTAATGATCGTTTTAATTATTTATTGTATGAGAACTAAATAGATATTATAAGAACCTTTATCTCCACAACAAACCTAGCTTCTGGAGAAAATAATTTATATATAAATGCTATATTTCTGTAGTGAAAATATTTGTATTATTATGTATATATTACGTATGTATACTATTCAATTATTCAACAGGAAAAAAAATAAGATCATAGGTAAACGTAAAGTCGTAAACCGAATCAGCTGATCGAGTTTCGCTTCATTATTGTTCTATGTTTATAGTTTGGAGTTTCAAATAATTCACATCACAATAAACTAATATAGGCTTCAATGAAAAAAAAAAACAATAATATTTTGCATTTTGCATGTCGGGAATAAATTTACTAAATTTCAATGATATTACTCATGACTATATTATTATTTAGTCATGATATTACTTTTATTTCTGAGAAAAAATATAATAAATAATCATTTATTATTGAAAAAAAATCGATAAAGTATTTAAATAAAAGTATTTGATTTTCAAATACAAATACGTCCAAAACCGTATTTAAAATACTTTATTCAAAAAGTATTTAAAAGGTATTCTAAATACAATAAAATTATTTAAATACATTTACTCAAATACTTTTACTCAAATACTTTACAAGACTGATAGTTATACTCATGACTAAATAAACAGGCATGATCACTAGATTATTTCACGCATATTTTATACTTCCCCAGACTTGGAAGAAAAACTAATATCATAGAAAACTCTTAGAAAAAATTTTATTCCCACTACAATTACATAGGAATTTTACTGTTTCTGACAAGTCTGGGGAAAATGCGCAGTGATAGGAAAAATTGGTTTTTTGGTGATCATGCCAGTTTATTTAGTCATGGTTATACTATTCTCTTCTGTATAGAATAGGTCCCTTTTTATATCTACTGGCATTAAGCTGTAGTTTTTTTGACCTAGATAATCTATGCATTTATGACCAAACGCTTTTCTAAAATACTCCAATCTGACATCAAATGCCATATTTTCTTTTTAGATTTTGAGTGGAACGATGAATGTATTGATTTTACAATGATGTGTGTTTTTTTTTTGTGTCTGTGTACACGATAAGTAGTCGAAATAATGCTTCGATTTTCGACTTCAGTATCTTGTTCGATTGGAAAGTGAATATCGTTGGTGCATTAGGGAGGTCAAAATTTAAAATTTCCAGTACTTTTCAAAAGCGCCAAGAAAAACAAAAGAAAAATTAAGGAAAAACGGGAATTTTACGCAAAATCGATTTTTCAGAAAATTGAATTTGGTTTTTGGTGTAACTTTAAAACAAATGACCGTAGATACATGAAATTTTCACTGGTTGTTTATATTTGCATTTTCTATACACGATAACATTTTCAAAATATTTTGATTTATTTTGAACTGTTTAGGGACATTTTCATTTTTCATTTTTTTTTTAGTTTTTTTTCTAGAAATATCAATAAAATTTTATTTGTTGGTTAAAAAATATAATAATAGATGTTTATCTGTTTCTTAGCTAATGACTCATAAACTACAGGACCGTTTTCAATAAAAAATTATATCAATAGACTCGTTGACACTTGGAGGGTGTTTAAAGCGTATTTTTTTTAATGCCTATAATATGCTGAAGGGTAGCTTATTGATGAATTTTATTCTAGACGGGACACTGAATTAGAAACAAAATTAGAAGGTATTTAACGTAGATCCACAAATCATAATAAATTATAAAAAATATATAACTTTAAAATAATATTATCATCCTGACTATTTAATAACCCACAATATTATAAAAATAATCCCCCCCCTGGCCTTACACTACGTTTAACAAATTTTGAGGCCAATTTTTGTAGTTTTTGTACTTTTGGGCCCCTCCCCAAATTAAACCCTGGATCCACTACTGAAAGGCTCAAATATACTTAAAAATATTTGAATTCAATTAATATGAATAAGTATAAAATTAATAAGTTAATAAATATTGTAGGTATAGGTACCTAATATGGCTAATACAATAATACAGTACTTTTAAAAATGTATTATAAATTAATACCGTCTTACGTTTTAAATCAGAAAATGTGTCAATAATATCATTATATTTTAGTTGGTCAAGACATTTTTGTTTTATAGATATTATAGCTATAAGTAGGTTTTCTTTTTTGGACAGAGTGCTTCGAACATAGTATTTTTATAATTTTCAACATTGAAAATTAAATTTTAATCATTAACTCGTTTAAAATTTCATACATTAAATTGACTTCAACTAATATAGGTAGGTATATAGTAAAATTACAACAATTTAATGCTGTATTTACTGTATTATAAAGGTATGTGTTTTTATTTTAGTTTTAAATGTATTTTTATTATTTTATTGTTTTGACTCGCCAATGGTTATACTTTTTGGTCATAATAAAAAAATTAATCCAATCATTGTGAGTTTTTAAACATAAAAATAAATGTTTCTTAATGTCTAAAAAAAAATAAATCTTATGATTTAAAAATTTGTTATGCCCCTCAGTCGCCAAATTCCTGATCACGCCTATCATGGTACACAGTACGAAGACGGTGACGGAGTCGGGAGCACAATAACAGTATTATGATAATATTATCTATAATATTATTGTTGATGTGCTTGCAGAACACTGTGCTCCGCGACTAATTAATAAAAATTTGTGCAGTTGGTGATTAAAAGAATGTAGTACAAATATTAAGTATATTATCATTTTTTATATAGTGTACCTAATAGGGACTGGTTTCATTAAATTCAAATTAATATAGTAATATACCCAATTATGGATGAATTGGGCAGGTGGGCAAACCAGAGCTCCTCATATTTAGGTTTTGGCTATGAATATTAACTATCTAATAATAAATTAATAAACGGTTATATTTCACAAGTATGAAGTAGGTATGAATTTTTACATTACAATTTATATATTGAATATATACATAGTTAATGTATATATTTTATGATGAGGTATACTATATATAAATTGTGTTCTTACCTTATTTATTGATTTAATCATAAATCCCTAAATATTTATTTAATAGAAGTAGGTAAACTAAGTATAAAATATTGAATTATCCAACTCTACTATTAAAATTTTTTGTCTGATTAACAAATTTAAAGACTAGGTATATATAATATATAATATATATAGGTATACATATATATATATATATATTTAAGCATTAACGATAATATACTTATTTCATATTTCCTTTGTATAATAATATTATATGTGTTCAATTTGTTTAGTAATATTTACTATGTCAAGTAATAGAACCAAAAAGCGTAGGATCCGAGAAGGGCTTGACTCTGTTTTATATGAATTAGAAAATGTCAATGAAAATTGTGCAGAAAATAACACCGATTTTATAAATATTCAAAATGAAAATATTGCTGTTCAGTTACCTACCTAATACTTCTGAAATATGTCCAGCTAAGAATAAAAATATTTCAATTCAATTGAATAATCCTGAAACATCTATTCTAGATGGTACTGATAATTATTCCCATTGTAATCAATTATTAATACCTATTGGTGTACCTACTGCAGATCTATGCTCCGAAGTAAAATGTAGACTAGCTGAATTTGCAGTTAATTTTAATATTCCGCAAAATGCGATAAATGGATTATTGCCAATTTTTAAAAGTATACCTGGCCTTTCAGAAATGCCAATAGATGCACGATCAGTATTAAAAACATGAAAAGTATTAATTTATTTTATTTTTTATTGTTTAATAATTATAGGTATATAGGTACAATTAGAAATATTTGTTGTGCAAACATTATTTAAATGTTGATGTACATTTTTCAAATTTGTAGGTAAATACCTAAAGACTTAATTATGTTGACAGTTATATGTTTTGATGAAGAAAATTGTGTGGAAGTTGTCCCAAGTTATTGGTATAAGAATGGCTATTGTGCGTGGCCAAAGAGAAGTATAAGAAATCCGAAAAAATATGTTGTCCATCGTTCCGAACCAAATGAATTGGAATTTTACTATTTCAAGGCAAGGCCTATATCTAAAAATGATGGTAATTTTCTTGACTAATTATTTGTATAATTATATTGTAAATTGAAATGCTTATATTATTTTTATTATAATAGCTAGCCTAGAAGATGCACGTTCTAGACTAATAATAGCCCAAGAAACATCAGAGTTGTCAACTTATGAAGAAGATAAGTCAACTCGTAATCAACAACACTGTCGACCAACAAATGATATCATGGACTTAAAACAGCCGATAAAACAAAACCACCAAAGAGACCATCATACAATAGTAAAAATTGCCTGGAAATGCTATTGAAAATCCTCCTTCAGTAATCAATTTGAATAGTAGTGATAACAAAGGTGATTAATTTAATCAAAATAATTTATAAATTAAATAATTAGTATTATCCTTAATTATTTAGAAATTACTTAGATTTCTACTTTTTTCTAAAAACCATGTGATAAATGATTTTTATTTATATAGTGATATTGAGTAACGAAGACAACAATGATGACAGCAGTTATGACAACAGTGATATAGATAAAAGTTATAATCCAGAAAAACATTCAAAACATCTTAATACAGGTAAATAACCAAATTTAGTTTTCATCCATGTTTGCATTATAAATTGTTTGATTTTACATTGTGACTATTACAAATTACAATGCATGGAAATGATGAAACTATGAAACTAAAATACCTCACTAAATAGATTTAAAAATTCTAGATATTGTATAAAAATTATACCTAGGTATAAAAATTGTTTGTAAATTAAAAGCACTATTTATTTGTTCTCTCTGACCCATTATCGCAAATTTATGTTCAGCAACCAAACTTTTGTTGTTAGCTTAAGTATATAAGAGTGAATACTGACCTATTATTGAACTTACATTTATGAACATTATCTGTTTATTAAATTAATGTATTTATAATTTAATAACTCAATGTTTTCATGTTCAATTATATTTTTTTTAAGGTCATACTAATTATCAGATCTAAGGTTGTCCACCTTCAAAAGTTAAAAGAACACTTTTTGGACAACTCAACCATTCTCTTGAAGGTGCTTATTATACATTATACTTTAATATTTGATTTTAAATATTTAAACTATTGGTGTTGTATTATAGAGAGTGAGTGTTTATTATCTCCCAACAGCAGCAACAAAACGTCATCTGTTGCAAGGAAATTATCTGAGTTTCAAGACAAACCTTTTAAACCAAGCACATTTGTTGATAATGGTATTATTATATTATTATAAATAAGAGTCAAATTAGTATACTTTTATAATGATTTAGATGTATTGGAAATTAAGTCTTCAGAAAGAGCATATAAAACAACAGCCATATATATAATATATCTTCATCACCATTTAAAGTGTCATCGCCAGAAAACTACCAGATATTCACTCCTACTGTACATAAAGAAATATTGGCATTTTCAACTTCTGGGAACAATAATAATGGTTTGTATACATATACAAATAACTGGTTACAGACAACAGATGTTAATTTTTAATAAAGTAGTTCAAATTATTTAGAATATATTATCCTCAAAAATAAAAATTACTTAGGGAGACGTCAGACGTATACTTAAGGAAAAACAACTGTTTATACCTATTATATAAGTACTATTATGAATTCAGCTGTAAATCAATACTTTTTTCGTCTGATTTTAAATGCCATAATATTTACCTCCTGACTAACCTAATTTAAAAGTGCTCTATAACACTTTAAGTATAACATACAATTTTGTATTTAGCTTCCTGGTTATCTGAAACAAATTTATAACTCACATAGTTATCTCTAGGACCTCTTAAAAAAAAAAAAAATATTCAAATGATAGAAGTTATGAGCCCTGGTGATGAAGATTTACCAAACTAGGGGGGATGCTTTGGGTCCTTAGCACCCCCTAAGTCAAAATTAGCAGCCCATAAAAAATCATTTAAAAATTTGAAATTAAAAGTTGATAATTTATCGAATTACAATTATAACAGAATAGCATTGTTTATAATCAAAAATATTACTTTTTAGCTTTTAAATATGCACTTAAAAACTCCAAAATATGAGTTATAAATAGCATAACAAATCAGAAAATATGCATTTAACTTGAAAATATTAAAATTAATTAGAAAAAACTTAATTAATTAATTTTATTTATTAATTTTATTTTTTAAGACTGTTGGGCTCATAGACGTCAGGGACTGTCTATACTAGTTGAATTATAAACTGTTAACAAATATATTAAATTACTTAAATATGTTTGTAAAAGTGTACTTATAAGGTCTATTTATAATTTTCTAACCAAGTTAATCATTATTTTCAACATAATGTGATAATTTCCTATATTTTGTATAATATGTAGTTATATAATTATAAATATTATTATAATATACCCAAAAAAAGGGATTTCTAAATTAGGGAAATAGCAATAAAAACCCTAAATATTGTGCAAAAAAAAGCAAAATAATTTGTAAGTATTTGTGTGACATCAGAGAAGTGTGATACAATATATTTGTATCTTACTTTGGATGTTCTAGGACCAGGGTTGGCAAAAACCCGGGTTTTTTTCGAATAAAACCTCAAAAAACCCAATAACCAGATGGGTTTTAATAGATAAGTAATAATGGGTGGTTTTATCGGGTTTATGAACCGGGTTGTTCTGAAAATACCCATCCGTAAAATCGAAGTTTTTTTCCATGTAGGTATTAGCAGCAACGTTTTTTGATTTTCCCCTTATCTATTATTTTTTTACCAAGAATTTGTTATTTTGTTAATTGTAAATTTTTGTTTAGATTATTCATTAAGTATTTACAGGAAAGTTTTGTATTTAATACCTTATTACAAATAAAATATTGTTAACATTTCTATTGACCGTTGGTCTGTAATTCTTTCAATTTTTATTTTTAATTGTACCTAGGTACCTAATTAAAAAAAAATAATTATTAAATATTTTACAACTCAGTTAAATACTTTTTTTTTTATTTAACATAAATTTATACTTACAATCTGTATTCACAAGTTGTACAATAAGTAAATAGGATGTGGTTTGATTGACGGAGGGAGAAGTCAAAAAATGGTGGCACCCCGTAGCTTAATACTGAATTGGAAATATAAATAATACCCATAATTCATAAGCAAGGTAAATTTTTCTGAAAATTAACACAAATTAAAAAAAAATAAGAGTGAATTTCCATTTTATCCAGAAATGCAGCCTGGGTTTTTATGAGTTTTTTTCGAAATAATAAGTAGGTTTAATCTAGAAAATCAGTCCTGGTTTTTGTATAGGTTTTTTAAAATATCAAGTGGGTTTAACCCAGAAATGCAGCCCGGGTTTTCAAGCTGGGCTTTTTCTTTTCGTGGCAACCCTGTCCAGGACGAACCAAGAAAAATATGCATTTGCTAGAATTTCCAACCCTGCTTATAATATAACATTGTATCCCACCAAGTATGATTTTTGTTTTGTTTCTGTTTTTAAAAATAATCTGGACTGTACGGTGTTTGCTCGGAATTATGGTTTTTGTTTTGTTTTAGTGGTTGTGTTTACTTGTTTACATATTAGACAAATAATGGTGTTAGTTCCCATTGAGTCACAAAAAACCCTATAGCTAAGCACCCCCTTGTTCAAATGTCTAGTTGCGCCTTGTCGCGGACTACGACTGGGTGGTGTGTGCAGTCCGGACGTCGTAGGTTGACAGTAGTGGACGGTACACACTTAGTTCACTTATAAGATTACTAACACGTCGTGCTGATGCTGATGAACACAACACAAAGAGTGTCAAAGGGCGACGGTGTGGTTAACACCGTGCACGGGACGATATACGAATATGAACACTTATGTATAAGTTAAATTACAACGTGGCGACGGCGTACGTAGGCCGTGATTTTAAGGCGTTGACTAGGTTCGAGTTCGGTGACGGCGCGGTGAGTCCGGGATCTGGCGAAGATGGTCGTACTCACTTTTGAGCCGTGATTCGTGAAAACGATCGCGGTCGTTTTGGGTGCGTGATGCCGTTACGAAGGTCGGAGAACGAGAGAGATGCCGGCGGCCGGTACTCGTCCTATGCGACTTGCCTCCCCGTCCCGCCTTGCTTTTGCGGCGTGTAGGGAGAGTTGGCGATGTCGTGCTCGTAGCCCGTGGTGGAGGTTTGTGAAGTACAAATAGGTAGCTACGATACCTGTACTTTGTACTGGTCGTCGGTTGCGTACCGTATCATACCCCCTCGCCACACGGGGTACATTCGTACCGGTGCTGGCGACCATTGTGCGGTGTAGCTTGCGCTACCCCTTGCTTGTGCTTGGGGTAGGCTTGCCTTATCCGTGGCCCTTTACTCCCTGATTAGGGATGTTGCTGGGGTGAAGAAGGGTTGTGGATATACTGATTCCACTTCCGGTAGCCCCTCCATGAACTGACTTCGCCCTTTCAAGAACGCGTCGTCGGAACTTTGCTCCGTGTCCGTCGGTTGTTGGTGGAGGGCTTGGCTGGTTGTCCCTCCATGCTCCTCGGACGTTTCGTCCTTGGTTGCTGGGGGGTCAACCTCCATTGTCTCTAGAGGGGTTGGCTCGGTCGGTGGGCAGCTCGTAGTGTCCGGGTCCGAGGTTGGTAGGGGGCGCTTGGCAAGCCTATGTGCTTGCGTTGCCTGGAGGTTCCCGTTACAACCTCTTCTTGCTTAACTTTTGGAACTTTTTCTTTATCCGTGCCTGCTGCGCCTCCGTCCTTACCTTTACCACTGGTGTTGGGTTTCCCCCTACCATTCCGGGTACCGGTGCTGGCTCCCTAAATATTATTTTACTTCTCATTTATTTTACATATTATTAACACTTATAAGTTATAATTAACTAATTACGTAATTAATTTTAAATTTGTAAGTCACACCCATAATTGATCACAAGTGTGGCTCACTTCGGTATTATTCCTGATACTTTTAAAGAACCATACACATACACCCAAGTTACTATACTTACAGTTTGCATCCATTTTCAAACAGAAACATATACGAAATACAATTAATATAATTTAAAATAAAAGTTCATCGTAAATTAAGATTTGAAGGAACACACAACACAAAAATAAATGTTCTTTACATTTTTTGAAATGTTAATTATTGTTCACATAATGGAAAAAAAAATTTAATTTACGGATAAATGTGTGATATTACGTATGTAGTTTAACTGTTTAAGATGATAAAAGTATCATAATTTCAACGATTAGTTCTTTAAGCATTAAAAATCTTGAAATTTTTGTTAAACGGGACGTTATGGCGATTTAAATATAAAATTCAAATTCAAAAATATCTCTTTTAAGATTTTTAATATTTATAAAACTAAACGTTATATTGAAATTCTAATACTTGTATTGTCTTTAACACATATTACCACACATATAGACTTAAATTAAATTTTTAGGTTGGTAAATCGTGGTGTGAAGCGAGCAACTTTTACATGTATAAGTCTATGTTGTACGGGTAATTTAACCGTGTTGTATTGTTGCTGGCATACCTATATATTTTGTCATGAACGTTACGACTTACGACCACGATTAAAGATATACAGGTTGCACATCGCCTTATAATAAACGGCTTTCAGATTGATTTACAAAGTGACTATATAAAACACCTGTTAATAATGAACTTCTAGCGCTTGATGTCAACCATATGTGTCGGCATTTAGAACTAATTTTACACCTATATATCTATAATCGATTAATTGTAATACTACCACTTTGAGCGCTACTGGTTAATTTTTGCTAGTCATTTCATTCACGAATGGATCTTCGCAGGAAAAATCACAAATTATTCCAATATGGCGTCACTACACTGTTATCACAAAATAATATTAAAATATACTTGTAAACTATAAAGTCAATTATAATATTTGTTAAATTCAAATAATCGTCGTAAAAATTAAGTTCAATAATAGTTAAAATAAAAAAGGTAAATTTAAATTCATTGGCATTACGTAATTAATAATAATAAGTAAAATATTTGTTAAATTCAAATAATCTTCATAAAAATTAAGTTCAATAATAGTTTAAATAAATAAAGTAAATTAAAATTCATTGGCATTACATTGTTCTTTTTTTAAAAAAAAACTATGGTCATTTGAAGAGTGGATATTTAATACTTCACCACTTAAATCTTCCATTAACGAATCTCTTATTAGTTGGCTCTCATTTCTAGATAGTGTGATATCCATTAAATTATTTTTATTATTTTTTTTTTATTTTAAAACGGTTTTGTTTTTCTATGTTTTGTTTATTATTACTAGTATTAACTGGGGTAGTGTCTGAAGAAATAATGGACATTATTTTATCACAATATTTAATTATTGTCTTTTTGTTCTCTTCATTTAGATTCGATCGATTGTACATTTAGTTTACCTTCCATAGTATTGAAATTAAGTGATACCATTTCAATGTCCGTATTGTGTTCAAATGACAAATGTTTGAAATTCTTTCATTGTTTTGAATGATAGTTCACAATTTTCGTAAGAACATTTAATATGGCCTAATTGACTACCATTATGTGAATTTATGTGTTTAATTATTTTAATTTTTGAATTAAATGTTTTACCACAGTCATTACAAGTATAAATCTTTCCTTTACATTCCTTCCAAAAAAAAAAATATTGAATAATATACATTTTAAAAACAAAATGTTATATCAATGAAATACCTTTAATACAATATTGACGTGTTTTTTTTGCATATGTTTATTCAAATTATAAATTGTTGAGTACTTAGAATTACAGTAAAACACACATTACTAGAACTCATAATAAATAATAATAAATGTTAAAAAAAAATTAAGTAACCGTTCACTTAGTAGTTTGTATTATATTATAAATTGAAACAGTCATGGTATTGGTATTATGTACTTCTGTAAAACTGATAATGTACAATTATATTTCTCTTTTATCTCATAATAATTGGGTGTACCTATATATGTCTCTGTAATTTATAGTTTTGATGAAGTCACTCATTGTAAGCTTTATTATCTGGTTATGTTTGGGATTTCCTATTGTGCACAAATTGTATTCTATTATAAAAATAGAAAGCAAAGTATCCATACTAGAAAAAAAAATATGTAGTGTAACAATAATGTTATATCTGCTCTTGAATCAAACATTTTATAAGAAATCAGAAATGTGTACTTATTAATTTTGACTAAAAGGTACATTGTAACCGTTCATAACTTTTCGTAGACTCTAAATATTATACGATAATTGTTGCATATCGACATAATCGAGAGTATATGAAGTTAGTCAATAATACTAGTGTATCTATTATTAATATAAATTTTGGCTTTTACACGACCTACATATTGCCTATTATTGCTAGTTATTGATTTCAAAAGTTGGCGGTAAAAATTCAATGTTATTTTGTGATACCAGTGTAGTGACGCCATATTGGAATAATTTGTGATTTTTCCTTTCTAAGATCCATTCGTTTTCATTCACGCCTTATCAGATGCCGATGGGCAACCTATATATCTTTAACCATGGTTACGACGTTTAAGAGAAAATTATACGGTAAGGTGTGGGTGGCCACACTGCGCTTCTTCATTTTATTGCTTCTTTTTCACGGTGTCGGAGCGTCATGTTTTTTGTCATTTTTCGTTCGTTCGCGCCTAAACTGTGATCGTATAATATATTTTATATCGTTTTCCTGTATCGTCGCACATTTTCCCTAGACATTGAAAGAATAATATAAAATATTGCATAGTATAATATTATACATCTCGGTGGTCTGCAAGCACTTTTACATCATTATTACTACCTGTGTGTCTTCTTGTCAATTTTTTATATTATCCAGTAGCCATTTATAATTTATTAAATATTGGAGTATTCACTATTCCGGTATGTGTTGTAGGTTTCTGACTTGTGATTACGTTTCACTTTCACTACCTATATTCCAAATTTAAATATTTGTTACTTCACGTCTTCTCGATTTACTAAATATTAATAATAATATTAAATAAATCAGTGCGAGTTTTCTTAGTTATTATTTTAATTATTTAATTCAATTTTTTCAACGATGGCCGAAGTCGTAGATGACATAATTAAAACCTTAAACGGAACAAATGGTACGGACACGGAATCTGTAATAAAAATAATACCGGCCACCATCGAAGGTATGCTGATTGCAAACACCAGTTTAGCGGTCATGTCCTCAGTGCCTATTTTCTTTGCCTCGTTCCGATCAGTAGAACTACACATTAAAAATAAAGTTGGTATTTCAATTAACTTATTTTTAAATAGCCATTATGCTAATATCTTGATTTCTATTCCAGATGAAAAAAGAAATACCAGAGTCCATGGCAGAGCCCATGACAGAGTCTATGACAGAAAAAGGGGCTATGATGTTTCCAGTGACTTCTATTGGAAATATCTTTATGCTCTACATCATTATTAGTGTATGTAACATATAGTCTTACAGATAATAATATTATGTTAATTTGTTCATGCATTATTTATATTGAAAGTATATCTATCTTCTTTATTTTAAATATAGATATTTTCTAAGGAACACATAAATCTATTAGTGCCTTTAATTTTTTATCTTCTTGGAGTGGCAGCTATAAGTGGTATTTTAGGGTAAAGATCTATTACATTATTTATAAGATATTTAAATTACAAACTATTGCTACAATATATTTATTTTTTTTTACTTAGTACTAAATTCTACACCATGTTACCAAAAAGTATACCTAAAACGAAATACCAACTGCAGATTACAGAAGGCACTGGTGAAAAAAAATATGATTGGATAAATGTAAAATTTACACTACATGATGTGTTATTTTTTGTATTGTGTGCAATATTAGGAACGTTTTGTATAATTAGCAAGGTATTATTTTATTTCTGGTTATATCCTAGTATTAACATATCTATTTATATAATTTTTTTTAATTTTAGCATTGGATTGTAAACAATATATTTGGCTTGGTATTTGCTATAAATGGAATGGAATTCTTACACTTCAACACCATTAAAGTTGGATGTATCCTCTTATGTGGTCTATTTGTCTATGATATATTCTGGGAGTTTAATAGCAACATTATGGTTACTTTGGCCGAATCTTTGGATGGTCCTATCAAATGTTAGTTTTATAACTTTTAATACATCAATTTTACATGAATTATTCTAATTTTTACCCATACATAATGATACACTTTATTTCATTATAATTTATTAATACTTTATTGCAGTTGTATTCCCTCAGGATTTAATGGAAAATGGTATTTTGGATGCTAAAAACTTTGCTGTGTTGTACTTAGACGATATTGTTATCCCAGGAATATTTATTGCATTTATGTTAAGATTCGATCATAGGTATATACTTTTATTAAATTAGATTAATAAATTAAAGAGAATACATTTTAATAAAATTTTTTATTTTATAGCTTAAATCGTAAGACAAATACATATTTCATTGCGACATTTTTGGCATATTTTTTGGGATTACTTACCGCTGCATTTGTCATGCACGTATATAAATCAGATCATTCAGCTTTATTATACTCGGTACCTGCATGTTTAATTACTCCTATATTATTGGCTTTAGTATGTGGAGATCTGAAAACTTTATTCAGGTAATGTTAACATTAAAAGTATGCATATAAATAATTATTTAATATGTTATTAAGCATTACTATTATTGAGCTAGTATGTTTGATTTTATTTGAATTTTTAAATAATTTGTTTGAAGACAAGTATAAAAATCTTGAACAACTGATATTGTCATAATGTCTATAGTTGAATTAACTTTTGATGATGAATAAAATGTGGTATTTTGGCGACGGGCACAAAAGATTAAGCGCACCGGTGTCTGTGAGGACATTCAGTCTGGTGTTCAGGCTCTGTTATATGTTAAGTAGATATGTAGGTGGCGTTCCTGGGTAAATGGTGACAGAGCAGTTCGTGATTTAGTCGATGATACCTTATGTCAGTTGAGATGAACAACCATAGTGCTTGGTGCTTATGTGTGTCGCCACAGTATTTTAGTATTTTGAATTTTAAAACCATAATGACTTTATATTTGATAAAATATGCTCTTGTAAAGAATGTATTTTTATAAGAAAAAAATATATTAAAATAATAAACATATAAATATTTTACAGTTATGAAGATCATAAAATGGAACCAGAAAATTGAAATAATCTAAATGTAAATTTTACTATTTCTCTTGTTATATTAAATTTATGTTTTATTTCCTCGACGTTATTTTTTTTTTTTGAAATTTATAGTATTATCATAATTTCTAAATTAGAGGATCCATTATCCATTAAATTTGATATTGAGTGAGTATTAACTTTGAATACATCATACATGCCACTCAAAAACAAATTTTACAAATTTCCCAACAACTGAACATAAAATATAAAAATTATTTGTCGGGGCAATAAAAAATAAACTAAATTGATGTATTCAAATGAACTTATTCAGTTTATTATTATTTAAAATAAATTAATCTACCAATGTAATACATTATTGGTACACTACTTATATTATATTATTATATCATTATTCATTGTATTTAACTCTTCCTAATTATAATTTTATAAATGTCTTTTCATGTGATATACTTACTAATTCTATATATAAAACATGATTGTTAATGTGCAATTGGAATTCAGATAATTTTTTATAAATATTTACTAACTATTTTATTAGATCAATTCTAATATAATGCATGTTTTTTTCTCTGTTTTAATTAAATTAAAAAATTTATGTTTATGGTCTTCCAGCTTTAAATTAGTTTAATCTAAATTTTGTTTATAAAATTGTGTTTATATTTTCTTGGAGTGTTATTACTTATTACAATTTGTGATGTTTTTATCTATTAGTGAAATATACATTATACATTTTACCAATAGGTATTAATATTTTTATTGTTTGAAACTTTGAACCCAATGTGTAATTTATCTTAAGTTAAAATCTGTATAGTGATAATTTAAATAAAATTTTTTTAAATTTATTTGGAAACTTGTTGAATGTATTTTTTCTTAATATTTATTATTTAAAATAAATTATTATTACTATTAAATTGGTTTTAATAGTAATTTTTACTTCTGACATAATAATATGACCTGGTGATTTAATTCGATGAATTAAATAATAAATATAGGTAGTTATATATGTAACGTGTGTCCATAATACTAGGTACACTATATAACTCAGTCACCTACCTATATTACTCAATACGCTATATATATATTAGATTTCTGTCTGTGGGAGATTGATGATCCAACAGTCTAGATTCATGTTTTGCAAACATAATTCAAAAATATGAATAGACTAGAGTACTGAGTAATATGGGTAATTTAATTATATAGTATACGGTATACCCTGTTTTCGTGGACACTGGGTGTATATTATATAAAAAATATAATTACAACCCCTGAACCCACTATACGGCCTACACACAGTCTTCTATACTACCAACACCACTGTAGTTGATTGCTTTGAGATTTTGTATGTATAATTTGAAGATGGATGAGTTTTCTGAAGGTGGAGCTACAATTAAATTTATCGAAATGTTTAATATTGCATTTGATATGGTACTAAGTTCACGCTGGATTAATTGTATAGGTTATAAAAATCATTGTGTAAAGAGAATGTGAATAATATTTTTATATTTAAAGACAAATTCACCAATTACATTAAAAGTCTTATGGTAAAATAAATTGATGGATTTGTAAATATTTTAGATTCCAAAGGAAAAACGGGGTTTATATTATTTATTAGAGAATTACATAGTGCTTTAAAATTGTATAATAATTTTGTAGACTCAGACAAATTAGAACACTTAAAGTTGTACAAATGTAGTGAGGATCACATTGAATTGTTTTTTGGCACAGTAAGAGCATCAGGAAGTCATAATAATAATCCAACAGCACAACAGTTTCGAGCTGCATTTTGACTTATTTTGAGATGTTTAAGGACATTTTCAGCTTCCATTATTTTAGTTTTTTTTTTTCTATAAATAACAATAAAATTGTATTTGTTTGTTAAAAAAGCTTGAAAATGTAATAGAAGGCTCCTAGTATATAGTTTCAAAGCAGATGAAAAAAATTAAAAATCCATGGTCACAATTTTTTTTTAAAATCGAAGATTTGCAAATTATTTTGAGTTAGAAATTCATAAGAATTTTTCTTTTTAAATCTGAGATTTAAAAATGTAATACAAGATTATTCATAAGTTTGTCTATCTTTATCAAAAAAAAAAAAATGTCTTCATTTAAATCAAATTTAATTTTTATGAACGTTTGAAGTTCATATTTTTAATATATTGGATATTCACTCAATTTCTCATGAAGCGATTTAGTAATTTTTTTGTTATTCAAAAACAAATAATTGTAGATACATGAAAATTATACTGAATGTTTATATTTCTATATTCTATACACCGTTATTATGTTTTTTACATTATTTACTCCAAAAATATTGTTATTCAAAAAATTGTAAAAAAATTAACTACTTGACCTAAATAAACATTTTTTCATTGATATGTGTCAAAAATTTGATTTACACATTGACTATTTTGAATTATTCAATTTATATTAAATAATTTAATTTAAAGTTTGAAATTTTTGGATATTAAAAATTAAAAATTAAAACTGTTATACTGTATTTGTACCGCAAGCATCGATAAATTATATTTATATATGCAATACGCGAGTATATATATATATATGTTTAGATAAAAATATGTGTTTAAATATTGGATTGAAGCAAAAGATTTTTCATTTGTGAGCGTTTTTTTGTTACGCCTCATATAGGTACTAAATTTAGGAAACAAACAGCCATACTGAATACTGAATTTCATTAAGTGTTAAAGGAATAACAAGTAGTTACAATAAGCAATAGAAGAAATTCATAGTTAGGTCATATTTATTTCTGAAATCAACCCATGGATAATAACAACTAGGTAATTTGTTTACCTGTTTATACAGTAAGTTCTACCTATATACTAGTAGTATACTAGTACTAGTAAGTAGTAGTATAGGTAGTATAATACTACCTATAGCAAGCTAGAAATGGATGGTCAGAAATACGGTGGACTACAAAAATGTATTTGTACAAATAGGTACAGCTGATTAAATTGTGTAGTACTATTAAATTAAATATTTTATCAAGAGTTTTATAATTAATTCTTTATTGCATTGCATTGACTATATTTTCCCTTCATAAACTAAGCTGTACATTATACACAGGCACAATATTTTTTGCTGTTGAACTTTGGTTTTTAATATATATCGGTCAGTCTCCAGGTCTCCTATCTTTCAAAGGTGGCAACCCTATTTGCAGCTAGTCTATTCATGTGACAATATAGTTGGAAAAAAATAATTAGTAGAATAAAACTTAAACCATAGGTACTATCTAGGTACCTAGGTATATAAAGTTCAAATAATAATCATTGTTCTATATCTTTCATTGTAGTCTATCTCTGATCAAGGTACCTAATACCATAGTTAGGAAGTCAAAGATTAAACATTTATTTGTTATTTCATTCTAAATAATAGTAAATAGACATAGGTACCTCAGTGAGGCACTAAGAAAAGTGTGTAATTGTATGAAGCATAAATTAAAAACCAAAATGAAGAAAAAATCAAAATGTTTAAATGTTATTTTTAACTATTATGTTACAAAGTGTTTTCACCTTCACCATTAAATATTTACTAATGGTACAATTGTGGCAGTACAAAATAAAACAGATACCTAACTTGTAATAGTGTATAATAATTAATAGTAATATATTAGGTATACAGGGATGGGCAAGATACACAAAAATCAGTATCGGGATACTAGTTACTAGATACTTGGATTTTGAGTATCTAGATATTAGATACTTACATTTTAAGTATTTAGATACTTGATACTCGATACTTACATTTTAAATATTTAGATATTCAATATATTTAAAAATGTTAGTCATAGCCTATGACGCATACTATTTTTTTTTTATTTTTTTTATACAAAATTATATAGCTTTTGAATCTAGACAAATGCATTTAACTTTAAAATTCCAAATATTAGTTAAGTAAATAAATAAATAATAATAAAAAGGTGTTCTGCTGTACAGTAGGTTACAAGTGGGTCACTGTATAATGGATAGTATTAAATTTGAATTCAATGATATAATATTATTGTATAAGAAAAACGATTCTGAGCGGAGACGGTATGGCAGTCTAGGTATAAGACATATTATATACTTATCCATGGTATTAAAAAAAATTGACCTATAATAAGTACATACAATAAATTGTTTGGAGAATTTGGTCCAAGGATACTTCACTCTGGGTAATATATTGGTCGTTTTATTTGTTCACAAAAAAATAATGTAACGACCAACGACTGTGTTGTGGACAGTATGTGTGCGAGTTATCTGACGAGATCACAACACACAATGTCATGCTATCGTCACATGCTAGATTGTCCTCATTTTATTTTGCATTATGTTCACTCTTTATTGAGAATAGTAACATTTTTAATCGTTGACAGTTCTATGATGGCATGAAGAAACGGTCAACATTCTGAAATGATTTATTACTGTCTTGAGCTACCAGTTTAAGCATCAAAATCCTGGCTAAGCGAGTTTGACCAGTCACACAAATTGCCAGTAAGAACTAATTGTTCTTCTGATATTTTATTGTCTAATGGATGACTATAATTCCAACTAATTGATGAATAATGAATCTTGAGCAAACTTATGATTTAGGTATTTAAATAAATAAGTAACACAACTATATGATTTTGTAAATACTGTAATATAACTATAATATACAATATATTAAATAAATTAAATAAATTAAATAAATTAAATAAAAACACATTATGATTCTAAATTAATAAATATTATTAACATTTTCAGTTGGAGCAGAAATTGAATAAATTGAACATACAAAAGCAACTAGACATGAAGAAATCACATTTTGGAAAAGAATATTAAAAAGTATTCAATGGTAATAGATTAATTGTTAGGGGAATACCATAAAACCATAATATAAATAATTATAAATAAATAAATAAAATATATATTTTTGCCCTCCCCCCCTAACATTTTACCTAAAATTTACCTTATTTTACCCCCCGAATTTGGTGCAATAACCAGTTATGATTTGGACGTAACTTGTTATTGCACCGACTAAAAATTAACATATTTGCTAGTTTTGTAAAATATTGTAATATTGGCATAAATATTGAAGCAATTTAAATCTTATCTATCATATTCAATTTATTGAATTCCAAATAATATTATAACACTTCAACCTTCTCTAATAAATTTCAATAACTAAAATTTAAGATTTTTTTTGCCTCCTGAAAAATTTGACAATGTGGACGTTGAGAGGAAAATTTTGAGGAAAATATATGGAACAATATTTAATTCAGGGATATTCGAAAGAAGACAGTAAGTTCTCTTTCGGCTTAACATATCAACAAAATATAACAGAGTGATATTTTAGGTTTGTAGAATCTTCCTGTTAAATTACAGTGAAACTTCACTCTGATGCGAGACCTCGACTCGAGAGTTCAAGAATTGACGCCCAACATTGACAAACTGGCCAACAATTATATATCAAATGTCAAGAGATACTCTGTAGAAAAAAAGAATGAAACCATGCAGCATACCTGGTTATTGCACCGGTGCCTTCAATTATGACTTAAAACTAGTTCACATTTAACATTTTTGTAAATTTTGGCCTACAGTTATTACGTTAATTGTTAATATTGAATGTTAACTAAACATCTATACTTATGCATGAGCAACGTTGAATATCGTTTATTTTAAATTTATGAAAACTAAATTTTAACGAAAAATTTAGAGGTTCTCTCGATAAACTGAATTAATATTTTATAGTGAACTTGATTAAACAAAATTACTATGGCCGTAATTTGCAGAATAGTATTGAATATAATTAAATGTATACTCAATGATACATATAATAATAGTATCCATATTAAGGCTGTCTTATAATTTTAGAACAACAATTTAGGTACCTGTTGCATATTCAGCATTTACATTGTATACTAAACGTTTATATTAATAATAATAATCATAAGTATCATATTACGATCGGTGAGGATTGTCCATCGGTCATTAGCAAGTAGACAATTTTATATGTACGTCAGTTCGTTTTATACTTTTCACAATAAAAGACTATAATATACGTTTGTGTTATTATTCATATTAACAATACACAACAAATTGGCGACGAAGATAAAAATGTTGAAACTCATCTCATATTAAATTAAAATATTTATAAAATGGGTGAGGATAACAAAAATATTACTCAATTCCATAATATAATAGGTTCACCAGGAACATTTGAATCTGGAAACGACATAACAATATTTGAATCAAGACTTACAAATTTTTTCATTGCAAACGGAATAAGTAACGAAGTCCAGAAGAGAGCTATACTACTATCTTCAATTAGTGAGGAAGTTCACAAAATATTATTCAGTTTATGCGTTCCAGCCAAACCAGACGTTCAGACATACGACACACTATTAGGTTTGTTAAACAATTATTACAAGCCAGTGAAATCGTACTTCGCATCAAGATATGCATTCTACAACGCAAAGCAGAGACCAGACGAAACTGTAGCTGAATGGGGAGCAAGAGTAAAGAACCTAGCATCAAAATGTAATTTTTCAACGGAATTACAAATTGTAATCCGTGACATTTTTGTTGTTGGTATGAACGCGGAACCAATTCAAGATCGATTACTAGAGGAAGATGCCTCAAAAATAAGCATCACATATTTGCACCTTATGGAAATTTCTGCTGCAAAAGAATCTACAATCAACAATAAAACCGGATGGATAAAGGAAGAAGCTGACTTCGAATATCAAAAACAAAGCCAGCAAGCAAAATCAGCCAAGCAGTCAATCACGGAAAAATCAAAATGTGGAACATGCGGTCGATCAAACCACACACAAAAAGAATGCCGATACAAGGACTACAGTTGTAATATTTGCAATATCAAAGGCCATTTGGCTCCTATGTGTAAAAGTAAGAACAATAAACCAAAGTATGATAACCGTTCACACAATAAATTTTTATCCGAAAATTCTGGTAATAACACGAATGAAAATATTCATGATCGCGTACAATTTATCTGACACTTTTTTTAATATGATTGAAAATAACTTTCAAAATAAAGTAAAACCGTACATTATCAATTTATTAATAGAAAATAAAGATTTAAAATTTGAAATAGATACGGGGGCTGTGCATAGTGTAATGTCAAAACAATTATATGATACAAGTTTTAATAATTTAACTTTATTTCCAAACGATATTTCCCTACGCGATTACGTCGGAAATGATATAAGCCCAATAGGAAAATTAATAGTAAATGTTAAATATTTGAAAAAGTCTTTTAAAATGTGCATTTACGTAATTCAAAACGGAGGACCGCCATTAATTGGTAGAAATGATTTATGATTAAAAATAATAAACTATTCTCCCATTTATAACACTATAAATGTAAACGAAAATATAGAGAATATATTAAAAAATTTCGAGCATTTATTCAAAAATGAAATCGGCACCTTTAATAAATACCAAATATCGCTAAACATTAAAAAGGTGGCAATACCCAAGTTTTTCAAGCCAAGGTCAATTCCTTTAGCACTAAAATCTAAGGTAGAGTCGGAAATTGATCGTTTAATAGATAAGTATCATCCTTGATAAGTGATATATGGCGTAACGAATAGATTCCTAACGATTGGAAGACAGGAATCACTTGCACAATCTTTAAAAAGGGAGATATCGGAATAGTGTATAGACTCGAGAGTTCAAGAACTGATGCCCAACATTGACAAACTGGCCAACGATTATACATCAAATGTCAAGAGATACTCGGTAGAAAAAAGGAATGAAACTATCCAGCAATCAATGTGGCATTGACAAAGCGAAAGAATATGGTGGGGATAAAGTTCAACTGCCGATAGAAAACTAAGGACAAAGAAGTTAAAAATAATAGCGCATCAAGTGAGGAAGAAATCGTTACTCAAACATCTGAAAAAAAACAATTGAAAAATTGATTTATGAGGAATCCGTGGTTTAACCAGATATGCGAAAATGTCTTGCAGCGTAGGAAGCAAGCGAGGGAAGTTTGGTTAAAGGATATTCAAAATGAAGAAAAATTCTCTAGATATAAAACAAGACTAAAAGGACAAACTGGCCAACGATTATACATCAAATGTCAAGAGATACTCGGTAGAAAAAAGGAATGAAACTATCCAGCATACAATGTGGCTTTGACAAAGCAAAAGAATATGGTGGGGATAAAGTTCAACTGCCGATAGAAAACTAAAGACAAAGAAGTTAAAAATAATAGCGCATCAAGTGAGGAAGAAATCGTTACTCAAACATATGAAAAAAAACAATTGAAAAATTGATTTATGAGGAATCCGTGGTTTAACCAGATATGCGAAAATGCCCTGCAGCGTAGGAAGCAAGCGAGGGAAGTTTGGTTAAAGGATAGTCAAAATGAAGAAAAATTCTCTAGATATAAAACAAGACTAAAAGGAGCAACCAAAATTATAAGATGCGAGAAACAAAAATTTATCATATACATATAGAGAAGTGCGGACCAGGACTATAAAAATCATAGGACACGAGACCTATACAAGAAGATCAGCTCTTTAAGCAAGGATTTTAAACCCTTGAAGAAGAAAAGAAATGTTTTTAAGAAACGAAAATGACTTTGTTGACGGATAGAGACGACATAGTCGAGGAATGGGCTCAATACTTCAACCAGCTGCTAAACTGTAGAGAACACACTAATCCATTCCTCTTTAAGAACAAAGAACCGAATAGGAAAGATCATCCCGAACCTACGATAGAGGAAATTGAGAAACAAATAAAAACCCTAAAAAAACCACAAGTCGCTCGGTGAAGATGGGATTACTGGAGAGCTACTTAAAACAGGTGCTGATAATCTTGTTAAATATATTCATCGATTAATAAGTTTAATATGGCAAAAAGAAGAGATACCAAAGGAATGGAAAACAGCCTTAGTCTATCCCATCCACAAGAAAGGAGACAAACAAATATGCAACAATTATAGAGGGATTGCCCTGCTTAATGTAACGTATAAGATTTTATCTTACTGCATACTTGACAGAATAAAACCTCGGCCGAAGAGATTATAGGAGACTACCAGGCCGGTTTCAGGCAAAACCGCTCCACGATAGATCAAATCTTCATTCTACGTCAGGTGTTACAAAAAACTTGGGAGTATGACAAAAGCGTACATATGGTTTTCATTGATTACAAAAGAGTGTATGATTCAATACATAGAGCGTCCCTAATCAAGACTTTAGAAGAGTTCGGAATGCACAGTAAGTTGCAGTAAGTTACTCACAGCCTTGTCGAGTGCAGTATTAGTCACACTGACATAAAGGTAAAAGTAGGACAAACCATATCGAAAACAGTTCAAGTGACAACTGGACTAAGGCAGCGTGACGCCATATCACCGGTTTTTTCAACATAGTATTAGAAAAAGTAGTTAGAGAAGCAGCCTTAGATAAGGAAGGAGTAAAACTAGAGAAAATAACATTGGAATATTGGCATATGCAGACGATATAGTCTTGATGGTTTAAAAGATAAACTTAAAGAACAATCAAAAAAACTCATAAATGCTGCTAAACGTGTAGGCCTAGAGACTAATGCTGAGAAAACTGAGTATATGGTTGTGCAAAGACATGAACAAATAGGCTGTCGTAACGAGGTGCTAGAAGTCGAAAACTACAAATTCAAAAAAGTGCAGCAGTTCAAATACCTTGGCACACTAATTACACAGTAGAATTAAATAGCAAGAATACAAGCTGCCAATAAATGTTATTTTCGCCTGACAAAGTTACTAAGATCTAGAGTAATCTCCAAAAATCTGAAGCCCCAAATATACCAGACACTTATCAAGCCAGTGGTGACTATAGGTCGGAAACTTGGACCATGAGGAAAAAAGACGAAAATGCTCTTTTAGTGTTTGAAAGAAAGGTATTGAGGAAAATTTATGGACCATGTATAGACGAACCTACAGGTGAATGGAGAATACGTAAAAACAAGGAACTTCAAGATTTGTATCAAAGACCAAGCATTAAAGAAGATACACCAAAAGATGACTGAAGTGGGCAGGACATTCTTGGAGAAAAACCTGGTCATTGATAAAAATAGTACAAGAGAATGCACCGAAAGGAAAACGACCACTTGGAAGGCCGAGGTTGCGCTGGGAAGATAGAATCAAAGAAGACATAGAGAAAGTGAGACCAGGATTGGATTGGAAGGCGTTAGCTTTAAATAGGGAAACATGGAGACAAATCTGTTGGACGACATGGTCTTGAAGGCCGAAGTCACGGAAGAGAAAAAAAAGAAAAAAATCTTTTTCATTGGTATATGACTACAGTACTGCAGAGGATATTATAAGAAACTTTCCCTAGGCAAAATTATGAAATACAATTTTGTGCAGTGCCAGATTTTTATAGTTAGAACTTAAAATAAAAATTAGATTCCAAAAAGTATCAAACAAAACATGACATTACAATTACACATGATTTAAAAGTACCAATGGTAATACCAACACAATGAATTAAACTTAAGAAAATATTGATTTGCTACCTAAACCGCATTTTTAGGACTCTGTTACATCTTTCTATTACACTTCTTACATGCATTTGGTTTTTGTTGTAATTTTCTTCAGCTGCTGTTGTTGGTTGAGCAATTGGCGTTAGGAGCCATGGGCGTAGAGGATAACCAGAATCACCTATCAAAATATATAAAAAAGTTTGTAATAATTATACTTAAGATATACATATTGTTCTAATTAATTTTTTTGTCAACTGCTTGTATCAAAAGACCACTTTGAGTTGTGAGAAAATTAATAATAATTAATAATAATTATCTTCCTAGTAGGTACACAAATTATTATGGTTAGCTAGTAATTAGTATTATTAAATAAAACTTACCTAATAAAAAGTAGTCACTATAATCATGTGTATGTAGTTCTTCGAGCATGTTTGAAACATTGCTGTTGTTCCATATGTGGACATCGTTAGTACTTCCGGGAAACAGTGCGTTTACGTTCAGTACTTTTAGATTTGAATCACATACCTATATTTAAAAAGTTAAGCATTGTGTGGTTACTTTGGAAACATAATTTATGATTTACTAGTAATTTTATAATAGTAGGCAATCCTACTTACTAGATGAACATTAATTGAATGGTAACTCTTGCGGTTGACATACATATATTCTGGATATCGATTTTCAACAAGATCCAAATTTTTCGAAGGAGATACAATAGCTATGTGGGTACAATCTAAATGGCCTACTGACGTTTGATATGACCCGGTAGCAAAAAAATTTAAAGCTACTAAAACCTAAAAAAAAGATTATTATTAGACTTTAGAGTACAAATGACAATAAAGATAAAATCCAGTTTAACGCTCACACAAATTCTTTTTTTTCCGAATCCCATGTATTTCAATGTGGGTATCGTAAATTTAAATTAAAAAATTTGAATGTACACTAAACTAGATAAATAATTATACATTTTTACTTTACTTTTGTTTGAATATCGATAGAGGATAATCGGCTATCAACAACAATGTACGGTTTCAATAAATTAATTAAATACCGCGTTGTTTCTTTTGATAGCCGAAAATTCTTAATGAACAGTCAATCAGTCGACGCAAAAGCATCACAAGTTGGTCTTTGAAAATTGTTTCTTGTGTAATTCATTTGTTCATTGATGTTGACGAAATATGCCATAAAATCGAAACCATTGCACGCCACTATTGTTTCTATGGGTAGAGTAGGTACTTGAGTCGTCGTCAGTCGTGTACCTACTAGGATGACGTGTAGTTTCTAAATATTATTTCGTTTCATAACAAAATGTCGGCCTCCGCGGAGGGCACGCCGACAACAATTTTCGTGATAAAACAATATTATAATGCGACAAAGGATGTTATCACCCTTCAAGACCCAGTCGACAAATTGTCGAATGAATATTTGTTCGACAAAATTGTTTAACTTTTCGAAAACAACATTCTTTTTAATTCGTGCGACGAACGTGTTTATCGCATACGACAAATGGTCGAATGATTTCGAGGTTAGGTCCCTCTTGTCCCACTTATTGCTCCTCGCTCGTCGTCTGGCGTCTGTCCGCTCCTCACCGCTCCCTCCGTTCAAAAAACAGCTAACCGGCGTTACCCACGTCGCGGTCGAAGAAGTCGCCATCGTTTCAGTCATGACAAAATAGATTTCGTCATGGTTTCAGTGGCCACGTACTCATGGATCCCCCGCCGAGTGGCCGACACTTTTTGTTAAAACGAACAAACCTATTACTCCGGCATGTCTTCAAGGCGAGTGTCAACTAATGTTTACGAGCGTACAAGGCCGTCCACTGCGCGTTCACTTTGTTCGCCTTCACTCGGTTTTTACCCGTGGATTCCATCGTTTGCGCTCGCTGTTCCCATATTATCGTCGAGACGGACCGCGCGATCGCGTGACGGACCTGTGTACATTTTCGCGAAATCGAAATTAAAAACGTGACCCGCACACCATCGTTCTAAATGGCGTCGCCGCCGCCGCCACCGCTATCGTCCAAATATTTTGTGCTGGTTACGGAATAACGTTTGACAAAATATCACGAAAACCATTTGGATTATACGGTGTGGATAAACGATATTCCGATCGCGATTCTCAACTGTTCACGTTCTAATGTTTACACTTGCGTTGTTGCGCACAGCCCGAAGAACGACATTGAGGTTTTGAGAACACGCGTACCCACCTACGTTGCCACCGACAAACTGTTAGCGCGCGCCGCGCGCAGCGCCCTCGTCCGCGTCCGCTTACAAATCAAAATCAAAAACATTATTTAGATTTATATATACAGGGCGCCCGGTTCGATAATGGAGCACCGGGTTACACTGTAAATATAAATAAAAATATGATAATGCACAGAATTTAATCGGCTATACGAATTACGAATACCTATAGTCGTATAATAATAATATAATATAGTTATTAGTTTTAGTTAATAGTTAATACCACGGTTTAAGATATCTTAACACGTCACGTTATATTATGTTGATTATTAATGATTTTTTACCTTCTACAAATACATTCTACCGTTTGGATATTTAGCATTTATTGAGGCCAATGTGAGTGGCGGCGCCAGAACTTTAATACCAGGTGGGCCAAGCTGGGGCCCAAATTTTTTAGGGAAGGCCAAATTGTTGACTTGATATATATATATGTATATAAACAATAGTGATGACAGGCAAATGCACAGAGGGGTGAGGGGGAGGGTCAACTTCCAATTTTTTTTACACTTCATCGTGTAAACTTACTAAAACAATGATTTGTAAACATGTATTGTATTAATAGTATTTATTTCCTAACAAAATATATATTCATGTAAACACTTTTTAATTTTTATACTCCCTAACCCATAATTACACTCAATACCAATGAATATTTAATAATAATTTATTATTTTCGTATTCAGCCGCTGGAAAATACACGTTATTACTTATTTATGAGGCTTGAAAGCATATTATAGTGCGTATAGTTTTCAACCCATTCAAAATGTTGTTCACGCCATCTATTATGACTTAATATTTTCATATTTTAATAAATCATGATTTATACATGAGATATTTATTAGTATTCTAATATGATTAAATTTAATTTTTGGAGTGGGCCACAGGGGGGGCCGGAGACTTTTTAAGTTACAAAATAATCAACATAATTTGTGTCTTTGTAGACCTCAAAACAACTTTCAAATTCCTCAAACGATTTAAAAGTGTCTAGGAGTTTCATACTTATATTATAATAAACTTTAAATAACTTTTGAAAAACAAAACACACACTTTGAAAACTAAAAATACTGTGAATAAACTTCTATAGGTAACTGTGAAAAAACTCGTATAGGTACTTGTCATGAGGTTATACAATTTAAGGGAAAGGTTAGTAAAGGCCAAATAAACAATTAAAGTTTTCCTAATAAAATAACTATTATTATATATTTATAGTGTGACCCGGTGCTCCATTTTCTATCCGGGCGCCCGGCGTTCTAGACACAGCGTACATTGTAATATGTGGTCAAACTTACACATCTCCTGATACATAATTTCTAAAAGGTATATTAGAAGTACATTTTATATATTATTGTGTAAGATCGAACAGTTAATTTAAGTTTAACATATTCTATCTAATCTAGCCCTCTGCAATATATTTTTTGGGAAACATTTGTTACTTTTGTTTGTCTTTCAAACGGCAATTACATATAGTAATGGGTTCCCATTCACCTAACCTCACCTAACCTGTTGCTAGTTTAATACACAACTTTCGTTTTACCCATTAGTATTGTGGTGCTGCTATATATTTATGCTCTATTATGTCTGGGATCTTTTTTTAATGGAAATTATCGGATTCCTATCTTATTGACTAACTTATTTTTGGGTATTTATTTTGTTTTGTAAGTTGTTTATAATTTTTATTTTAAGGTTTTCTTCATTTTTATTTTTATTTCAATACAAACATACCTGCATATTATTAACTATTTAAATAACAAACAATAATATGTAACTAAAATGGTATAATCAATGATCAATTCTTTTTTTCAAGTATTTAATCACTTAAATACAATTATTGATGATGAAATTGAAAATAAAAAAGACCTATCTTGTGCTCATTTATTCATTAGATAGTAGATACCACTTATATGGGTAGGTATGGAGGTGCTAATTACATTTTAGGATGGATGTATATAGTATGCACTGTACTGTGTATACTCTAATCTAAATATCCCGGAATAGATAAAATATATACCTCACAAAATATATTGATCAATTAAAATATCCTTTTTAATAATTTGTTAATAAATAATAATATTAAATAATTTTTTATGTTATTATCATATATACCTAGTTAATGTGTTTTTGATATTCGGAGTGTGATTTCAATACTAAATTTTGAATAGCGAATAAAAAATAATTCAAAATATTACTACACTGTCCCAAAATTTCAAATTGTTGGAACAAACAAGAATTTGAATAAATCTTAGATTATCTATGACTACACTAGTACTCTACCAATAACATTTAAGCACACTTATAAACATTTTACCTATTTGTTGAGTACAACTTAAATTAAACTAAGTTCCTATATTGAAACTATTAAATATTTTAGACCAATCCTAAAACTTTGGAAGGTATTGAATATCAATATTTTTTTTTATACAATTTTATGATACAACTATAGGATAATAAACTTTTGTTTTTCCGAAAAACCAAGTATAAAGAACAAAGCTTACTATGATAAATCATGCCAATAGGTATAGTTATTTGTGTGATTCTTCTGAAACTGTTTCTTCAACATCTTGAAATCAATTACAGTGAGTGTTAATACAATTTGTTTCCTTATTCACAGTGTCAGTGTTGTATAAAAATACTTTTAAAAAGTTTTTGAGTAGTATATTTTATTATACTATTAAAAAATAGTATTTAAAATATAACTAAAAATTTTTTTTGTTATGCGTTTAATATTTGATTATTAAATACTGTTTATTTTTATCAATTAGTACCTACATTTTATTAACTTACATAATTTGGGTTTTTTTTTATCAAATTTCTTCATTTTAAATACAGTTTGTTATACCTCCAGTACCCTTTTAAATTGCAAATATCAGTAAAGCTTTGTTTTAGGGTTTTGTCAGTTAAATTTAAATTACATATTTACAAAATAATAGTTAAACAAAAATAATTATTATAGCACTATATTATGGAAACTTGTATAAGTTAGAGATATTGTTGTACTATATTATTTATTAATATTAACAATGTATAATAATATATTTGTTATGTTCGTCTTATAAGTCCGCAAATTTTACATTTAGCAGATCAAGTTTAGCTCCGTTAGTTTAAAAATTAGAGTGAATTGACCTTTTATAAAATGTCAAGGTAATATTGGAATCGTCTAGGCTTTTTTTTATATTTTAATTTTAAAGAGATTTATAAATATTTTAAAATGGTAAATTGTTTTTCTATTTTAAAATACTCATAACTTGCTTTAAAATTAAAATATAATAAAAATCCTATGAGATAACCTAGATAATAACCTTACTTTTCAATTGTATAAGAGGTCTATTCACTCTAATTTTTAAACTAATGCAGCTAACTGTGATCTGCTAAGCATACAATTTGGTAAGTTACAAACTTGTAGGACTTAGACAACGAATATCTGTGTAGTATTCTCTTGAATTAAAAGTAAAAATATTGATGTACTTATAATTTATTTGAATTAATGTTTATTGCTGACAAACTAAAAGTATTGGCCTACGGATTGACGTGATGATTTTTGGTATCATCAGTAGCAAAGTTATTTAAAATCAATGATACATATCTTTTATATATTATTATTAACATATTAATGTTATTTTGTTCCATAAAGAGTGGCTGTGGACGTACACTTTCAAAATCAACAATTACAAATAGTGGTTCATTACAAGCTCTTCGTCAAGAGATCAGGCTTGAGAAGGACGAAGAAATTGACAATATTGACACAGTGAATGATATTTCTGACACAATATCAATTGCACAAATTACTCGTTCCGCTGTATTCTTTATTGAAGTCAGAAGAAAATTGTGGATCAAGTTATTTGTGCGACTGATTCTAGTGGCCAGTTGAAATTTTTGATGAAGTGGAGAGGAATAGAAAAATTCGATTTAATGCCTGCTAAACTTTTGTGAGGAAAAAATTACATGGAATTCCGTCTCTTGAAATATAACTGGTGTTTAACTATTATAATATGAATAAGGATTACATGCGTTGAAAAAATAACATTTATTTTATATAAAATCCTATTTTCAATTATTTTATTTTTTGATTATATGTGGCAGTTAAGCCTTACAAATATAAATATCAGTTTATCTATTGTAATAGTTAAATGTTAGTAACTAAATATAATTTCAAGAAATGGAATTTTTTTTTTGTATTTAAGATTGATAAAATTTAACGATACTATTTATTGTTATTAATATTATCGGTTTATATAATTAATATTAATAAATAACTTATTCATTTTGAAATTTTTCATTATTTTTTTGTTTAAATTATAATGTTATATTGAATTATTTTATCTTAAAGGCAAAAATTATATGTTAATTTAAGTTTATTTTTTTGTTCAAATATTGGCCTTAAACATTCTTGATTTGTTTTTTTTAAACATTAAAGTATTTTCCACCATATTATTTTATCTTTTATTATAACTTTTAAAGATAAGTTAAAATTAATAATATATTTCAAGAATTCCCATTTCAAATCTATTCTATTTCTGATTATCTATGTTAATAGTAGTTTTTTTTTTTATTTCATCAAGGTGAAAAATTGTATATACATTAAAATAAATATTTGTAAATAATTTTTATAATGTATTCACCACTAAAACGTTTATTGATTATACAGACTACAGTTGAATATAAATATAAATATTTTTGCGCATGTAAACTCCGCCACAAAAATTTTATTTTAGTGTAAACTCTGATAGGAAAATAAAACAGGTAAAAATGGGTTCATGTAAACTCTGCCAGTAAAAAGATTAAGTAACAGTGTACACTATACAATTTATGTAATATACTGATTATTATTAAACAAAAAACCATAGTTGTATAATAATAATTATCTTTATTAAATACGGATATGCCAAAAAATATATAAAAACTTAAAAATAAAAATAATAATTGTTCAAACAAATCATACAAATTGCAATGGCACGTATTATGTTAAAAAATAATGATAGACTGATTGTAATAACTAATAATATTCAAAAAATATGGAGGTATATTATATTATTATGACATTATATGTTATTATACTTACAATATTTTGAACTGTGAACTAAAATTATAAGATACACTTTTGGTAGGCATTCAAACCATTAAGGGGACGTTACAGTGACATTTGTTGTCTCCGTCTTACAAGTGCATAACAGCAAATGTTACGCTCAGCAAAACACGTTTATCTCCCGTTAGTTTAAAAATTAGAGCAAATTGACCTCTTATAAAATTTAAAGGTAAGATTATTATCTAGATAATTACATAGGATTTTTATTATAATTTAATTAATTTTAAAGCTAGTTATGTGTATTTTAAAATTGTAAATTGTTTGTATATCTTAAAATACTCATAACTCGCATTAAAATTAAAATACAAAAAGCCTATGTAATCGTCTAGATACTAATCTTACTTTTAAATTTTATAAGAGGTTAATTTAATATAATTTTTAAACTAAGGGGAGATAAACGTGTTTAGCTGAACGTTAAATTTGCCATGTTACGCACTTGTAAGACGGAGAAAACAAATGTAAATGTGACGGCCCCTTAAGTCTATTATAAATCAATCATTATAAGTTATAACTGTTTAGTATTTATAGCTTTCTCTACACTATATTTTTTTTTCATTTTGAATTTTTGAGTTTACTAGTAGAGCAATATCATTTGGTTTTACATAATAAAGCCTTAATTCTGGGGGAGTTTCCATATACCCATTACAGGTAAGAAAATAAAACTGGCGGAGTTTACATTAGACCTTTTTAACTAACCGGTAGTCTAGTGGAGCTTACAATCGCCCAAATATTTCATGTATCTACGGAATTTATTATAGATATACACCACAATTAAAAATCAATATTGTTAAAATTTTCTGTATTTCCTTATTTTAGATTCTGAGTGGAGCCTAATTAATTAATTTAATATTAAAAAAAAATAATAAAAACCAATTTTTAAAATTAATTAATTAACAACAGTAAATAAAATAAAAAATATAGGAAGAGTACTATAAGATTGCCTATAAACTAAACTCTGGCATAGTTTATAGAATATAATATTTTATGGTACATAATATTAATGAATTATATATATATATATGAAAAATGTAATCTATAGTAATATATAAAGCTGTAGAGTTTGTTGGTTTGAAAGCGCTAATCACAGGAACTATTGGTTCGAATTGAAAAATTATTTTTTTGTTGGATAGTCCATTCATCGAGGAAGGCTTTAGGCTATAAAACATCACGCTATGACAAATTAGTAGAAGCCTGGGGAAGTGCTCAAACAGGGATTTTTGTTTATAAATGGTTGCCATTGGTTAATCGGGCAGACCAGGTACAAGCATGCATCAAATCGAATTTTGGAGCATTGCCTACCAGGGTGGTTGAGTTGCACTTACTGCAATGAGTTACACCCAAAAGGAGTTGAACAATGACAATTTTTTTAAGGGTTGCCATTTTCTTCGGGTCACGAAGTGCGCATGGCCAGCTAGTACATAATAAAGTTATAAAATTAAAAATTGTGTGTTATCTTATTAAATGTGGCAACACAGTAAAACAATAATACTTAAAAATTTTTTAGGAAAATCAGTTTAAATAAGATAAAATAAAATTAATAAAAAAAGAATATATATATAATATAACATATATATATAATTACTATAGTAGGTACTACTACAATATATTGTCACATATTGATGATACGTTTAATGATAAAATATAACATATAACATGTAAGTATATAACATTATTAACATCGCAGTAGATAGGTACCTACTATAAGCTTGTGTATAAATTGTCGTTGACATATTATATAGCTTACCTAATTGAGTAGGTAAACCATTAGGTAGTTTTTAAATAACTACAATAAATCGTCAACAATAAATATATTATAAAGACTTGCGTTGCAGCGTGCGTTCGACACCAAGGTAGTCGCAATACTCTAAGTACCAATATTTTTATGTCTCATTACACCATAGCCTAAATAAAACTCAATAAGATCCTAGTAACTCACCTATTTACACATATAATCACTAACCGATTCCATTAGCTGCTCAAATATTTCTTGGATCATTTTTCAATACTTTTGTAAAAAAATTTAATCTTGATGTCGTTTTTCCTGGTTCTTATTTCTAGTTGGTTAATGTAAAGTTTGCAGCCAAACATTTCCCAGAGCAATTGTTGGGTATGAATCATTTAATGTTGATGGGTTCTTAAGGCTAATAGATTGAAAAATAATTTCGTAATGGGTATTGGGTTGTACTGCAATTTATTTATAAATTTAAATTCACCGTGCATATTATAGTATTATACGAAAACATAGTGAAACAGTCGAGTAAAAAATAATCCTAAAAAATTAAGTTTTCAAAGTATCGCATTAAAGTATCGAATATTTTCTGACAAAATTATTTTGTGAAATACTCGATACATAGTCTAAAAATGTATGGCGATACAGTATACTCGATAGTTCATATAATTGTATCGAGATACAAGATACAATTTTATCTAAGATACAAATCGAAGATACTGCCCAACAATGTCGCTATCCTTATAGTCTAAGCTGGCATTTCTACGTGATGACTCCAGCAACGTAACCAAAGCAGCTGAATTGACTCTTTTGTAATAGGTACTCCAACTAAAATTTGTAATAAAAAAAAAATTATTCTATATTTATGTTCAAATCAGTTAAGTTACTAAACAAGACATACAGCTAAATTGACTCATATATTTAGTTTTAAATGTTCAGACTTTAAAATTCTATTTACTTCATCATACTCTGGCCATTTATCAACTTGTATTTCAATAACCTAAAAAAAAAAATTTTAATTTTGAATTTGTTATTTATTCAAAATTGTACAGACATATAAAACATTTTTTTTTTTTTTACAAATTTATACAGTTATTTTATTACTTAACAATTCTTTATTTTTATATGATTATATATAATAATAATTGGTGTGGTTAATTGTGTCGAAATGCATTTTACTGCTCACCCATCAATGCAGTGTTTAAGGTACCTTAATAATGTAAAATAAAATAAACAGCAATAACATGGAAGTTGACATATTATATAGCTTACCTACCTAATTGAGTATGTAAACCATAAGTTTTTTAATAGCTATGACATTTAAATTCATATATCTGTTACCGTTTTTATTCATTTAATTTATGTTACACATAATATGTGACTTATTAATTAAAATATTATTAGGTATCCACCGAGAAGTCTGGACTCTGGAGAACCACGAGTTTAGCGACTGGAGCCGGCAGAAGAAGGGAGCCACTATACTTGTTATATAACTGTTGTCTGTTCGCACGGTTTATTAAGTTCAAACCTAAGTTAAATCATTTAAATTTGTTTAAAAAAAAGTCTAATCCAATTTTTAAATCCATTCATGTAATATTTATAATGCGTAGATATACACATCAACATATTATTATGTATATGGCTACGTAAGTTGAATTAGATTTTTTTAAGCAGCACAAATCAAACAAATGTTCAATTTGTTTTCGTGAGGGAACTTACATATTACATTGTGTAACCTCTTACCTGCTATGTTCGTGTGAGAAATTACTAAATCTCTGTAAGTATACTCTAAAAAAAATATTAATAAATGTCCCCTCCGGCAGTCCGGAGATGGTATAGTCGAAACCATAACATAATATTATAGTGAGTGTGTCTGCATCGTAACGAAAATCTCTGACAAATTGTAATAAAATGCGGTTGTGATAAATATGAATTTAAAATATATTCCTCTCGAAACCAAATGCAATTTATTATAGGTATTAACTTGTCAATAAATTATTTATTATTATTATTCTATACGGGTACCTGTAATGGTACCATAATATAATGGAAGTAAATATTATGCTTGTTCCTTAAAACAAAAATACCACCAAATGTCCACCTATGTGTACATAATGGCGCACACTAGTTGCCTCCTAATATTGTAGAAACATATGAAATTATCAAATATTTGTTTGTGTAAATTTCATATATTATACTTACTTAAGACTGATGTTTTTTAACTGAAATATATATATTTTTAAAAACCTTATGACTTAATATAAAACAATGAAAATGTACCATTTATAAATAATTATTAATTTTAGGTTACCTAATTACATTAGGTCATGTAATTTAGTGTTTCTGAAATATAGTTCTAATTATTATTATTTTTTTTTTCTAAGATAGTGATGAAGTTTATGAACCACTACTTAATTCTATACGGGAGCCAATTAATGTGATAATTCTTGTTAAAAACTATCGAAAAATTACAAAAAACTGCTAAAAATGAGATTTTAATCATTTCTATCGCTTTGTATTCTATCACCATGGAAACAAATAAAAATAAAAATTTTAGTTATTTTATTAAATTAATTCAGCTTATAGGCTATAATAAAATATAATTAAAATATAAAATATGCAGACTGACAAACCGTCTCCGCTCAGAATTGTTTTTTGTATACAATGGTATGATATCATCGAATTAAAATTTAATACAATCCATTAAACAGTGGTCCACTTGTAACCTACTGTACAACAGAGCGACATCCACTAACTAGCTTTTTTTTTTAATTATATCAATATTATATAACAATTATTTATTATTATTATAATTGTTTTAAAATATTTGTTTGATATATGATAGTAAAATTAATAATCATTGTTTTTAAAAAAAAAATATCATAATCTAAAAATAAAAAAACAATACTATAAATTATTATAACTAGCAAATAGGTAATAGTAAAATTATAATTTATAGTTTATAAAAAATAATATTAGTTTGTTAATAATAAAAATCATGCTTCACATTGCCCGAGCAATGTCCGGTATTCCATATTGCCCGTAATATATTCACTCTCTCAAAATATCAATACATTAATAAGCTCATCGATGCTGTTGTAGGTCCGATTTGTACTTTCAAATCGACAAATCTTTATTGATTGTTTAGACACCAATATAATGTATTGTAATCAACTGCAAACCAAAAAACAAATCCATGTTAGCACTAAGACGTGAAATGACAAAATTGATTGATATCAAAATTGTGCAAAATAAATCAATATATTATTTATTATTTTTTTATTTAATTATGTATTACAAGTGAATACAAATATATTTGATATTTAAAAGCATAATAAATAATGACCATAGGTAGGTACTATTATTATACATTCATTCTACTGTGCACAATGTCTGCTTGGCCTTGGCCGCTGGGCAGAGAAAGCAGCCCGACAACTCCATTGTTTTTTAGTCTCTCAAACATTTTTTTATATGCTTGGCTTGTGCCTGGTCTATAGAGGGAGAAGGACCCCGTAAAGTTATTATCAAAATATTTAACAGCACCCAATATTTCTTTACATGGTTACTTTAATAGTACAAGTGTCAAGTAATAAGTAGGAGGAGGTTTTTTTTCGACGAATTGACTTACTGCAAGTTAAGTTAAGTTACTTTTATATATCTTCTTAAAAACAATAGGCTTAGACGAGGCCACCTCTCACCCGATCATGAAAATGTTGCATACAAAAATATGTATTATATACCTACAATACCATATATCTACTTATACCTATATATATATATATATCTTTATATTTTTATAAATAAAAAACAATGTCGAAAATTGGATATTTAATTTTAAAAGTTTATCGTAATTTTGTTTTTGTGTAATTAATAATAATAATTTATTATTTTGTAGTTTCAAATATTTCAAAAATGTCATTGTTTAATATTAAGGAAATTACTATTTAAGGATGGTGTCGTTATAATACATACCCATGTTTTTTCAAATAGGAATCCTCTTCTTTTTTAGACTATTTTAAAAATTTAGCATATTTTTTTTTTCGAGAATTTTGATGCATCTATATCAAAATTTGAAGTAGTAGTTTTTGAGTTATATTACTTTGTGTACTAAGAAAAATATGTATATGGAAATTAGCTAAGTAGATTTGAATATGTTAGTAGCTAGTACTAACTACCATTGGTTTATCAAGATAATTTATTTGTAAAATTTATTAAGTAGGTAGGTATACTGAATAGTGAATAGGTACGTACCTACTACATCTAATATTAAGTAGGTACTTATACCTACTTTTCTATATTCTACAAACTTATAAATTATATAAATAACATTTTTAAAATTCAAAATTAACTTAATTTGAAATATTAAAAATAATATAAGTTGATTTTAAGTTTACATAGATAGAAATGAGTTAAGTTTAAACTTTAAGTTAAGTTAATCAAAACAGCAAACTAATAAGTTAAGTTAATAAGTTCAAATTAACTTAACTTTTAACTTATTAAATCGTTAATACCCTTGCTTAGAAAGGTTCTAAAGAAAAACAATAATGTGAAAATGTACATCGTTGTTATATTTGTATTGAAAAATTAAAATGAGAAATAATAATTTGTTTAATTTATCACGTAAAGTATACAAATATTGCAAACATTACAAAATTGTTATCTGAATCTATTCCTATTTCCAGATTTTCAGGAGACCAAAATATGTCCCAAGTCAATAACCTACTACTAAAACCTAAAAAAAAAAAAGGTTATTATTAGTCTTTTGAGCACAAATGACAATATAGATCAAATCCAGTGTTTAGAGTTCACACAAATTCTTTTTTTCCGAATCCCATGTATTTCAATGTGGATATCGATAATTTAAATTAAAAAACTTGAATGTACACTAAATGTTCGACATGAAAATGCATATAGTCGTTCTGGTTGTGACCAGGTGCAGCTGCGGGCGAACTATCCTACAAGATAATATTGTTTTTATTATTTGTCCTTGACCCTTGTAACAACAGCAACATCATATTGTGGTGCTGTAAGCTATACTAGAAAGTCACGGGAAGAGATAGCTGTGGCCAGCCATGTCGTGTCATCGACACGTCGTCTCGGACGTGGCGCTATGCCAGGCGGTGCAGCCAGCCGGGGCAGAGCCAACGACTAGAGGTGATATAAGGTAATATACCGAATAAAAGTGATCGAGACCTGTATTATTTATTATATTATTACAGCGCGAGTGTGAATACTGTGATTTCGTGAATGCATTTAGTCTGAGACCTCGTAGTCGACACTCGACAAGATTATTCCAACGTTGCCTATTATTTTGTTCCAACGTTGCAGTCTGCGTTCTCTTGCACATACTTCTCGACTGTGAATGCTTAATACAAGGAATGCGTATTATGCATAGACCTATAAACTAATGGACAGCGGATGCCACTCCGCTCTGCCATAAATGCCAAGTGATCATATGACCATATAACTGAGAGAGAAAGAACATAAAGTAGTTCCACATAAATCCCACATAAGGAACTGTATAAATTATAAAATTAATCGGTCCCGACTACCTACCAGAAAACATCTTATCATTCCTTAAGGCATCAAAATTAGAAAATAAGATATGACAATAATTAGAAATAAGACACTAATATTGTAAAAACTTTTTTTTTCTCTTCAAAAGTTTATAATATGTAATTGTTTATATCACAAAAGCTAATAACCTATGCGGTCAATAAAAAAAAAAAAAAAAAATTATAAAATCAACGGTGTCATTTTATTTATTAAAAAAAATGTGTTTGATAATTTTAAATTAAGTAACAATCAATCAAAATTAATGCTGTAAGATTAAGTTTTAACTTACTACCTATATACGTATAATTCATAAATATTTTTATATCTTTATGAAAGAAAACATGTCACAAAAATACTTAATAACTAATAAGAAGGTGAGATAAAAAATGTATAAATGAAAATATTTTGCCCTCCCCTTGACAAATTCCTGAGGACTCCCTATTCTATTGCTCCTACTCTCTCCGCGCTGTGTAAAATGTGGCGAGAACCACCCTACTCCAACTTGCAAGAAATATCAAACTCCCCACCACCTGCGCGTTGTGCAATGAAAACCACCCTGCCAACTACAAAGGCTGCACTGACACACTGTCCACAAACACCTTCAAAATCACCGAAGCTGGTCATCAAGCTCGACAAACCTTAACCAGATTCACCAGAAAAATGCTTATAAAAAAAAATTGTGAATATGGATTTTTAAATTTTTTCATCTTGAAACAATATACTATAGTAGCCTTCTATACAATTTTCAAGTTTTTTTAACCAACAAGTAAACATAGTGGTTACCATTTGAAATAATAAAAACGATTTTATTATTGGTAGGTCCAACTACGTGTTTAAAAATGTTATAAAAAAAGGTGCTCTGCTGTACAGTAGGTTACAAAGTGGGTCACTGTATAATGGATGGTATTAAATTTGAATTCAATTATATAATATCATTGTATAAGAAAAACGATTCTGAGCGGAGACGGTATGTCAGTCTAGGTATAAGACATATTATATACTTATCTATAGTATTAAAAAAAATTGACCTATAATAGGTAAATATAATAAATTCAAAATTAACCATATCACAATATTCATTAGATACTTATAACGCGTTATACATCAACAACAAACTCTTATACTATTATAGATATATAATAGTGTACGTGTACAGTGTACTTTAGAAGTTTCAAGTACCCACAAATAATATTATACAATCACAACAAAATAACTCAAATAGTTCTTCTAGGTTTTTTATTATGTAATTTCGTCCAAATTTGAACTTAAAAGGACTATAAAAATAAACCGTGCTAATGTACAGATTTAACTACTAACGTGGAATCTTGTTTTAAATGTTCAATCCTCAGATATAAAAGTTGAACATTTTATAAATTTTTAACTACAAAATAATTATTCAATTTTAAATTTGATAAATTTTGTCAAAATTCAATCCTTAAATGCTTATAAAAAAATATTGTAACTATGTATTTTTAATATTTTTCAACTGATATTGTAACAATATATCAGGAGCCTTGTATTACATTTTTACACTTTTTGGCTAAACAGATAAAACTTTATTGATATTTATAGAAAAAAAAACTAAAAAATTGAAAACTGAAAATGTCCGTAAACAGTTTAAAAAGAGTCAAAATATTTTCAAAATTGTACGGTGTATAGGAAATGCCAATATGAACATTCAGTGAAATTTTCATGTATCTACAGTTATTCGTTTTTGAATTACAACAAAATAAGGAAATCGCTACATGAGAAATCGAGTGAATATCCAATGTTATTATTTGAATTATTTGAATTTCAAACGCTCATAAAAATTTAATTTGACTTTATATAGACATTTTTTTTTTTTTTTTGATAAAGGTAGATAATCTTATAAGCAATCTTGTATTACATTTTAAAATCTTAGATTTTATACCATTGAATTCAAATTTAATACCATCCATTACAGTGATCCACTTGTAACCTACTGTACAGCAGAGCGACATCTACTTACCCACTTTTTTTATATTGTATTAGGTACCTATACTCTATTTATTGACTTATTAATTTGTCAATATTATTATATTAAGTTAATGTTAATGACTTGTTGTGTTATTTATTAATCTAGTTATTCATATTGTTGTAGGCACAAGGTACTTACTATATTTGTAAGTCTAATTGAGCTTTGCCCCTTTATACCTATTTGTAATACAATATTCAACGGCCCACTGATGATAATGACATTTTCAAATCGTCAAGATGGCCCTGAAAATATTTATAGTGTATACTCTATACCTACATACGATCACTATACCGGAGATCGATCTAAACGAAACTCATCCGTTTTAACATAAGCACCGACCACGAAATACTAAATGACTAAATGAGTAATTATTAAAACAAAAAAGAAACCAAATCAAAAAACAAATAATATTGGTCCGGGTTTTCAACGAGCTTAAATCGTTGTAGTGGACGGGTGTACTGACGGGCGAGTCTACGACACACAATACATGTAGAGCCCATATACGCGATATTTAATCTAAGTATCTAAGTGTTTCATTTCTCTTGGCAACCACAGGAATAGCCGTAAGCTTCAGAGACCTCGGGCTTCTTAGAGCTGAAACAGATGCACGCGACTCTGCTGCAGATTTCTGATAATCTCCAATGAGCGGAAAAAAATAGTCAGATATTATATTCTTACGTGAAGTTCATATTCGATCTAAGAGGTATTTTATACAATTATGTTACATTCGTACAGGCCGGGTACGAACAGAAATAGTATGTGCGAATGTGCGCCCGGTTACCAGAATTCTTCGTGCGCGCTCTGTATACCTACACACCGACCGACCTGGGTGTCTATTTTGTACGCCATACGAATATTGCTCGTACATACGATTGTTCGTACACATTTTTTTCGTATACGAACATGATTTGGTGTTTTATACAATCATACGAAACTAAGATAATATACGAATCATTGGCCATACGGATGTTTTTCGTACTATATTTATATTCGTACGTATGACGTCATTATATTATAATGACGTTTATCCGTATTTTAATTTCGAACCTATACGAACAGCATTTTAAAATACGTATACCTACATGGCTACATCGTATAGTCGTCCATACATTTAAACGAATTATGGTGGAATTCTATCTTACTATATAATACTATAGGAACAATAATTTAATATATTATAATATTATTATGTTCAAAATTCAGTTTATACCTCAGTTTGTACCTATATGCTATAAAAATAAGAATTAACAAACTTTTCGTTGAATTGTTAGGCCTCTTGATGTGGCTGACGGTTCCATGTAAGGATATACCGTATTAATGAAACGTTTCATTAAATTTTTTGATAGTCGATACGTCATAATAAATTTCCTTTTCTGAAAATTCTATATAATTTTAAAACATTAAATTTACTTATATTTTCAAACTTTATATCATGATACTGAAAAATAAAATTTGAATTGTAAGAACTTACCTTCAAAAGGGTTTCTATTAGTATACACTTGTCTATGGAATTCGGCAGCATATTCTTCGACAATTTCTAATGCTTCTATAGCGGCTAGATTTTCGATCAAGTCAAAGTCATCCATATCGTCAATAAATGAAGAATTTAACTAATTGTATAATATTATGTCGCAAGAATTCTAAATTGATAAAAAAACCGTTTTTAAAAATCTACAGCGATGCAAATGATTATGCAGCTATGATATTAATTAATTGAATTGAGATAATATTTATTTTGTTGTAGTATCTATAGGAAAACCGGCTTTCACATACCCTACCACCATACGTAGTAATCATACTAAAACCAGTCGTACATACGAGCGATTTCGTCGTACGAATAAAGTTACAAAATACCGTACGTACGTACGTAATTTCGTATGGACAATGTACAAAATACCATTTTCGTGAACCATACGTACAATTTACGTATGAACGGGAGTCAGTCGTACGTATGATAAGTTTTCGTATACGAAAGTAGTTACAAAATACCGAATTGGAATTTCATACGAAAAATGTGCAATTTTCGTATACGAACTACATTCGTATGGGCTCCCAAAATAGACCCCCCGTGTTGAATGTGTGTACAGTGGCGTCCACAGGATTTTTCAATGGGGGGGGGGCTTGAAAATTAGTTACAAATTTATTTTTATTTTGTCCAGTCTAATAATTTCAGACGTTTATTTGAGGTATTTTAAAACGTTTGTAACTTTTCAACTTTTCTAGTAGAAAAATGCTCTTATCATAAACTTCGATGCCCAGTGTATGTTTTTGGAAGCAAATTGGATCTAGTTGGTACTTTTAGGAGGTCGAAATTGAATCTTATCAGTGCTTTTAAAAATACCTAATTGGAGAAAAAAAAATGAAAACTTATTTAAATTGTTTGGTAACAATAGCTTGGTTTATGGTTATACCGTCCTCACTTGGATTGTATTTGATAAATTTAATTTTTTTTTTTTTATAAATGTCAATAAAAAATTATTTATCCGGTCAAAAAGCTTAAAAATGTAATACGTAAGTTTTTTTATTTTAGCTAAAATATTAACGATAGATATGCATTTAAAGTTCAAAACAATTTAACCACAGTTAATTTGTAGTTAAAAACTTTTAAAATATTAAAATATATGTGTAGCTAAGGCTAGACAATTTAATACAAGGTCTTTTCATACAAGTAGTTCCTACTTTTACTTAAAATTACAGATAATTTATGAAAATTGGTATGCAAATACAATGTTTTTTCAAAAATGAATTCATTATTCTGGTAACTGGGAAGACATATATGAAATGTACGTCTTACTTACTATATAGTTGACAGTTTAAATTTGATTAATATTTTTTTCAAAAAGTAATAATAATACGGGCAATGGGGGGGCTTCAGCCCGTTAGCCCCCCTGCGGACGCCACTGTGTGTGTATTTATGTATAGCACTCAACAGGAAGTGGACAGGTTCGCCGAGCAAATCCTGTGAGTGCTAGAGTGTGGGTGGGTGTGTAAATGTGTGTATGTTTGTGTGAGTGTGTAGGCTTACAATTAGGTAATTAAAAATAAAATGGTAACACGTTTTAGGTAAATAAGTTGCTGTTCAATACACAATATGAATCGAGCTTACAAATATAGAAGAGATCACAGCAACAAAATAATAGGTTTTTTTAAATATAATATACAGGCCCGTGAGCAACCCCCCCCCCCCCATGGCCGAAAAAATCGTGTTTTTCATTTTTGATGTATTACCTATGTATCATATTTTCTAATCTTATTTGTAATAAATAATAATGCATAACATAATAGTACAATACTATAATAATATAATATAGTGTTGTCTTCATGTTTGCTGTTTATCGACTTTCGTAATCGTTGCCGTTATCGATAAAATATAATGACAATAAATGTATGAATATAAGTATAGAGCATACATGCCACACAACAATATTTTATTCGACCCCAATTAGTAGAACACGAGATTACACGATAACGGATTTCGGGTATTTTAAAAGTTGTTTATAATCATAGTTCATACACAACGATTGTAAGCTCACAGTGAGACGTTAGTTATAGTGTTATACAAACACGCCGTTAGAAATAACATCAAAATGGACATTCGAACGTTTTTCAAAAAACCACGGCTAAAAAATGATGAGATAATAAGTACATTAAAATTAATTATAATTACTAATAATTCAAATCATTTTTAAAAATTAAATTGGACTACTATTATAGTATAGAGGTATGTTTATTTTTCGCGTGTGCTATAGAACATAATATAGTCATCCCGTTCGTGATTTGAAATCTATTGTTAATTGTTGTCGAAATATTTTATATAATACATTTTATTAAATGCAATATTTAAATCTATAAACACAATTATTCAATTAATCTGATTAATTTTTACATTTTATTTACAGGAAAATAGTTTTAATAACCAGTCACAACCAACTGAACCAGCGAGAAATGCATCTCCAGAAACAAATGTATCAGTGTCACTTCCAGAGATTGTGCACCAACATGACATAGGATTATATGTGAATAAACCTGCAACTGAAACTATTGACTTGTTTCCGGGACTTCAAAATTTGATTTGGACTCCTCCAGAAGACTATAAATGTACACATTTAACATAGGTACTTACAAAATTAATAATAAATATAAATATGTTATAATACTATTTTCTGATTATTGATGTATCTATGTTATACATTTTTTTTTCAAAACACCCCCCATTCTAAAATCCTACGCACGGGCCTGATACTATATAGTATAATAACTCACAGTTTGTGGAGAGCAGACTGGCCAGCCGGTCCTAGCTATATAATAATATAAAGGTTCACACACACACACACACACACACACACACACACACACAAAATAGAAAGGTATAACAATAATAATAATAATACGCGACTTACACACTATGTCGGAACAATAATAAAGGGTGGCGATTCGCGCCTGTGCAGGTAATATAAAAGTAATACGACGTAATATAAAGATATACAACTGTGGCGATAAGCGCCCACAAAAACATTATAATATACATGGCAATTCGCGCCCACAGACAATAAGATATTAGTGGCGATTCGAGCCCACGATAGAATACAATTATTATATAAAAATGGGCGATTCGCGCTTACAACTATTTAGAAAAAGGAACTGCGATTCGCGCACCTAATAACATAGGCGGACCCAGGGTTTTACATTTGATTGTGCCCAGCCTTTTTTCTAGTTGTTTTTTTATAATACAGAGCTGAGGCTATAGACAAATTAACCCGCAATATGACTTTTTTTACCTCATAAATGTCTGCCACATGACACTATATAAAATACACTAAAGTTAATAATATATTTCAAGTATCCAGCCCTTGTTCTCTAACCAATACTCTAACCTATTGTATCATATAATATTTACCTATATGGCTAATGGCTATTAGCTAATAGAATAATATGCAATATGACTACCTACATTTTCAAATTGCCAACTCATAGAACTATAAAGAATATTGAATTAATCTCACAAGACATAACCTATTACATTTGTAAAGTTAAATACCTATATTATATAATTTGTAAAGTGACTCTAATAAATGTTTAGGTACTTTATAGTTTAAACCATTTATAACAAGTAATCATAAATGATAATATACCTAGCTAAAAGCTGAAATTTATTTAATGTTGATTTTTTGGAAAGTGACACAATATTTTTAAATCCTGCTATGAGAATGTAATGTGGGCCCCATCTGGGAAATGGCACACCAAATATATGAGGTACAACTAAATACTAAATAGTCAGTCAAACGTTCAACACCTTTGCAAATTATTTTAATATTATACACTAATACACTGCATTGTACAATATAGTGTTTACTTGACAGTTGACATTAAGGCATTAGGTATAATATTACTCATATCTATTATTACCTATATACCAATATTGGTAGTATTACATTTTAAATAGTTAGGTATGCATTCAAGAACTTATGGTATAGCATAAAACCACCACTGAAAAACACAAAGGTACATTCTAATTTTAGATCCAACCTTTATTTTTTATTTTACACAATAATATATAGGTACAATCTGTACATTAACTACCTATGCACAATTAGCATAAGGGTTTCAAAATGTATGAATACGTGATAAGAAGCCACCCACAAGTGGCACTTGGCTGGATGTTGAAAGATCCAAACTTGAAAGTTGAAACGTGTGTTAATTGAATTTATTATTGTTTGGATTTAATCTGGTGATATAATAAAAGTTCTATTGCTAATGGCCATTGTTGCCGATACTTTAGACCAATAAAAAAAGAAAAAAAGTTATATTTTATTGACAAAAAATAAAATAAAATGTATTAAAAGATATTGGTTTTAATATTGAAATGGTGTTGTTTTTTTAGTTTTTACACAGATGAAAAATGAAAATTAATTTAATAATTACCAAGAAAGACCCATACATTTGGATGTGCAATGGAAAGAATGAAAGATTTTCAAACATTGATAGAAAAATTGTTCATCAATCAAATAAGTTATAAATCAGGGTTCAGATTGATGTCTATGCTTCGGTAATAATAATCTTGACAGTTATTACTACCAAAATGTGTTGCAACACTTTTGAATTAGCTTTGATGGTTATAACCCTATACCAAAATGTAATTAAAAGTACCCTAAACCAACATGTTCAAAACTAAAAATTATATTGGATAATAACAATAAAACAGATATTGTGTAATTAATAATGTGATGTGAAACTTAATCATGATGAATTAATATTGAATCATAAATTACATCTGTATCGGACAATACACAAACCCATGTTATTGAAACAATCCACAGAAAACAATCTCATTCAACAAAACGGCTAATCAAAAGACTATATTGTAATAAATAATTTCTTAACTAAAACCACAAGGACAACAAGTAAAAGAAAACTAAGCAAGGATCGTTGGTTATCAACAAAACAAGAACAAATCCCATAATTTAATTAATTTTAATCTGATAGGTGCATAATAATTATTAGAAAAATTGATGCATTTTTTTTTTTTGCTCTCCTGGCCACAAATGTGTTTAATTAGCATGTGAATCTGAACAACTAATTTTTATTTTGCATTTTTTAGTGTTTATTACTTTTTAGTCATTTTTACTGATTTCACACTAGTTCACTTCATATCGGTTCTTGTCAACCATTATACCGATAATTTAAAACTTGGAAATTACCACTACGGACTAAGATTAATATCTATCCGATTTTATTTCGCCGATTACAGTCGCGCCGTCGTCGCGTCGTTGTCGTGTTATAGTGAATAATATTGTACCTACATTTTATTATTTTTCCGTCATATTTTGAGTAATTTGTAGGCTTTGTTAAACGTGTACAGAATTCTATAGTAAAATAGAGTAAAATATTTTTTAAAATATATTTTTATTCATTTAAAACAAATATTTGTCATTTTTATGTCATATTTGCATTTTTTTTTTTAAGATTCTTTTTTAATGTTTTTACGTCCGAGCCTTACTAATAATAAACATTTTAGTTTTAGATTCTCTATGAAATTTATACAGCCTAAACTTTCTAAAACCATATGAAAAGAGATATGTTTTTATTTCATGAGGTAGCTAGGTATTAAGAAATATTATGAAAAAGTATTCTGTAGTAAGCCAGTTACTACGGAGTAATACCAATTTCATAAGTACCTACATAGTTATTATTATAATATACGATGGACCGGCATAACTAGGTAATAAGAAATTAGGATTCAGAAATAGGCGTAGTAACATTTGACAGAAACAAATACCAATTCCACAGGTGCATAGTTATGATACTATACGGTAGACCGGCATAACCGGGAGATTAGGGGACATAAAGGACACCAGCTGGGTTCAAAAAATAAGCGGATGAAATATTTTACAGAAAAAACTGAATACGACGAAATCAAAATATAAAAGAGTAAAAAAGATTATTTTATAATAATCATAATGTAGAAATACATGCAGTCGTAAATGCGTAGGCTGGAATAGTGATCACACAAACACATCCGTGAGAACCGAGATGTCGTATATGTAGGCAAGGGGTACGGGGAACCTCATATATAAGGGAGCCCGAATCGACCTGTTTTCAGACGTGTATTACCACACATTAGTGCAAACACCTTCACGTCACTCTGAACAATATTATTTTGGACTTAGAAAAATTATCGAGCGCTATAATAAAATTCACAATATACAACAACTGTCTTATTATTCATTCACCAACCACGACTACAACATTGAAGGAAGTGTCTGCGACCTGTACATTAACGTACTGGTAGCTATTTATCTACTATTATCACAACGATAGTAGGTACCGAGCACCAAGATCGTTACAATTCACAGAATCTATTAAAACAAACAAAATGCTTTATTTTCTACCTTTGTATTTATTGCATATTCACTAAATATAATATAACTTTTAAATTATTACAACTATAATACTAGGTACCTATAAAAAAAAAAAATACAATAGATTCAGAGATTCAGTAGAAAGCATGAAAAAATGTATTGATAATGAAAAGTTGGTTGCTTTGTTCAACATCTTACTATAATGCATGATATTATGATATTTAAAAATAATCAAGAAAAATAAATTTCAAAAGTTTTTAAGAAAATCCTTATGGTGGGTTGCACGTATTGTAGCAACTCACTGAACCGTTATCGAAACTGTAAACTGTTCTGTAAATAAAACTGAATATCGCCCCATGCATAGTGTTAATGGTTCTGTAAACTATCGATTACCAGATCTATAAACTACAGATCGGATATTGATTCGGTAACTTACAGATCGATGAAATATCATTGATGTAATAAAAAGGAAAGGTTAGGTTTCCTTCTGTTTAACGTAAGGAGACAAGCTCACTGAATAGCTCAGGACGGAGGGTTAAAAAATAGGCGGATGTAATATTTTACCGAAGCACTGAACACGACGATATTCAAATATAAAAGAATAAAATGATTATTTTAATAGACCATATATTTTTATTTAATAATACGCAGAATAGATTGGAAAATCGTGAATGCGTGGGCTAGAATGATGACCACACAAATTACATCCGTGAGAACCGATATACAGTATCTATAGACAAGGGGTACGGGGAACCTCATATATAAGGGAGCCCGAATCGGCCTGTATTCAGACGTGTACGACCACCCATTAGAGCAAGCACCTTCACGCCACTCTGTATAACATTACTTGGACTTTGAAGTACTAATAATAAATTCACATTATAGGTACATTTATGTGCAGATAAAGCCGGGTTCATACTTAATGTAACCACACGGTCAAAAGTTGAATATATTCAACTATGCGGTATCGTTTGGTAACTGAGGTAACCGTGATTATATTACACGACAAGGTGTAGTGTGAACCCGCCTTTATAATAAATATATTTAATCATCTACCACGACGACATCATCAGCAGAAGTATCTGCTACCTGCAATGTTAATGTTCTAGTAGCCACTTGTCTATTATCTTACTACAATAGTAGACACTAAGCTACCAGCACATTACAATACATCCCGCCCTTACAAACATAATATGCTCAACAGAGTTTGATGAAATATGAATTTTGAAAACAAATGTTTAGTTCTTAATACTTAGGGATCTGTTCTAGAAACTTGAATAACCCATCAATATAACATTTTTTTTTTTTTGTCAATTAGTAGGTGTATTGTCAGAAGATTAACAGATTAAGTAGGTATTAAATAAATAAATTAAATTTTAAGAACAATAAAACAATAAATTAATTTTATAGTTAATAATTATTGTACAGGTACTTACTCGCAAGGCTGGACAAGTTAACTATTTATTTTAACTCGTTAATTTAATAAAGAAAAATGTAAGTTAATTTTAAAGTTAAAAGTTAACTTTATTTTTTTTAACTTGTAAAAGTTACAAGTTAATTAGAAAATAAAAGTAACTTAACTTGGTTAAAAATAAGTTCCTTTTTTTTAAAAAAAAATAAAATTAATGATTATACCTACCTACCTTATTTAAAGAATACAAATAACATATAATAATTCAATAAATGAATAAATGTCTTACAATTTTTAAATAAATGTTTGTTATAAAATATAAGTTACTGTAGGTACTTATATTTGTATATTATACTTTACTCAATGATGAAATCCAATAAAATAATAAATTAAATTATTGTTATGTATTTGTTGACGTAACTGGTCCACAACTATAGGTACTAAATATTTTAATAATCAAATTCATTTTTATTTATTAGTTAGAATATAATATAATATCAAATATTATGCAATTAAGAGTAAGAATTTAGAAATACGTAAATACGATGAACTACCACGCTACTACGCGGGCATTATACTATTATTTACACCGATGGCCAAAGTTATCGCTGTAATTCTATGAATAAATACAAATATAATAATTAATAATATTAATAACGATAAGGTATAGCGTATAGGTTAGGTTATAATATGTCGTGTATGGGTAGGAACTGAGTAAATTGTTATATTTTTCTTGCGTGTCAACGTGGACGTGAACTAATTCGTTTTTTTAATAAACGTTCCGAACATTGTTGTAGTAAGTATACCTATGGATGTGCTCGAGACGAGGGACCGTCTGCGGTCAAGGTTAGACAGGCGATAAAAGGAAACAACGACGATGACTATTGAACGACGAACTGGTTCGACTTGAAAATGCATAGTCGTTCTGGTTGCACACCAGGTGCAGCTGCGCGAGAACTATCATACATGATAATATTGTTTTTATTATTTGTCCTTGACCCTTGTAACAACAGCAACATCATATTGTGGTGCTGTAAGCTATACTAGAAAGTCACGAGAGAAAGTCAAGAGAGAGCTGCAGTGGCCAGCCATGTCGGGTCATCGACACGTCGCCTCGGACGTGGCGCTATGCCAGGCGGTGCAGCCAGCCGCGGCAGAGCCAACGACTAGAGGTGATATAAGGTAATATACCGAATAAAAGTGATCGAGACCTGAAAATTGTTATCTGAATCTATTCCTATTTCCAGATTTTCAGGAGACCAAAATATGTCCCAAGTCAAAAACCTACTACTAAAACCTAAAAAAAAAAAAAGATTATTATTAGTCTTTTGAGCACAAATTACAATAAAGATTAAATCCAGTGTTTAGAGCTCACACAAATTCTTTTTTTCCGAATCCCATGTATTTCAATGTGGATATCGAAAATTTAAATTAAAAACTTGAATGTACACTAAATGTTCGACATGAAAATTCATATAGTCGTTCTGGTTGTGACCAGATGCAGCTGTGGGCGAACTATCCTACAAGATAATATTGTTTTTATTATTTGTCCTTGACCTTTGTAACAACAGCAGTATCATATTGTGGTGCTGTAAGCTATACTAGAAAGTCACGGGAAGAGAGAGCTGCAGTGGCCAGCCATGTCGGGTCATCGACACGTCGCCTCGGACTCGGCGCCGTGCCAGGCGGTGCAGCCAGCCGCGGCAGAGTGAACGACTAGAGGTGATATTAGGTAATATACCTTATAGGAGTGATCGAGACCTGTATTATTTGTTATATTATTACAAAGTGAGTGTGAATACTGTGATTTCGTGAATGCATTTAGTCTGAGACCCCGTAGTCGACACTCCGACACTCGACAAGATTATTCCAACGTTGCCTATTATTTTGTTCCAACGTTGCAGTCTGCGTTCTCTTGCACATACTTCTCGGCACTGAACGCTTAATACACGGAATGCGTAATAGACCTATAATTTATAGGCTTGCGCACGGGTGTGGCGTATAGGGCTATAACCACACCTGAAACTTTTTATTTAGGTAGGTACTAAGTACTTAGTTAAAAATTGTCAATAACTCACTTTTTTGGAAATTTAGATTTTTTTATCAATTTTACCATACAAATTGTCGGGACTGGTACTCATGAGTCATGATAATAAATATATTATTGCCATAGATAGAAGAATTATGCAATAGAAGAATTATGCAATAGAAGAATTATGTTACGCACACAGACTAAGATATCTTAGTTCGTGGTTATGCAATAATAAAATTTACGGATGATAAGAGTGGTTATACGGGTATATGCAGCTGGTATAATATCTAGGTATTAACCATACAGCTGGTATGGTCTTGTGGTGATCTTTCGGACAACTGCCCCCAACCCGTTGTAAGTTGTTTATGCTAACTTATTTGTTTAAAATTGTTTTTCTTTGGCGGTAAGTTCATTATTAAAAATGTAAATGAAATGTCTTGAAATAATGATTTTTGTGACGACCAAACAGCGTTATCGGGTAAAAGTTTAATATGTTATGACATCAAAATCAATGAGGTGTTTTTAATGTTTATGAAGGTAATGAAATAATAAAATAATCAACAATTGGAAACAAAAATTTGGTACAAATAAATTTACTTTTTTTTCTGTGCCCACTAAAGGGTTAACTCATACATTGTTTGTACTAGTTGTAGTGTACATCAGTTTTTATAATAAATGTTATTTCTACTTACCTATGTTTTGTATAATATCTATTTTATTATTATTTTTTTTTTAAGACGAGATTTTATAAGGGGGTGGGTGATCAAAAAAAAATTAAAGCCACACCTAAAATAGGAGTCTGCGCACGCCGATGCCTATAAACTAATGGACAGCGGATGCCACTCCGCTCTGCCATAAATGCCGGGTGATCATATGACCATACAACTGAGAGAGAAAGAACATAAAGTAGTTCCACATAAATCCCACATAAGGAACTGTATAAATTAGAAAATCAACCGTGTCATTTTATTTATTAAAAAAAATGTGTTCGATAATTTAAAATTACATAACAATCAATTAAAATTAATGCTGTGAGATTACATTTTAACTTACTATAAACGTATAATTCATAAATATTTTTACGTTCCTTGTCTATATGAAAGAAAACATGTCACAAAAATACTTAATAATTAAAAAGATAGCGAGACAAAAAATGAAAAAATGAAAATACTTTAAAAATGTTATAAAAAAAGGTGCCCTGCTGTACAGTAGGTTACAAATGGGTCACTGTATAATAGATGGTATTAAATTTGAATTCAATGATATAGTATCATAGTATAAGAAAAACGATTCTGAGCGGAGACGGTATGTCAATCTAGGTATAAGACATATTATTACATACTTATCTATAGTATTAAAAAAAATTGACTTATATAGGTAAATATTGTAGTAAGCAAGTTACTACCTAACAATAATACCAATTCCACAGGTACATAATTAGTATAATATACTGTAGATCGGCAGAAATCGGATATAAGAAAAGGAAATAGGATTTCCTACTGGTTAACATAAGGAGACAGGCTCACTGAATAATATAATGACTCAGGAAGCACTGCACACGACGATATTCAAATATAAAATATAAAAGAGTAGAATGATTATTTTAATGAAATAGACCATAGATTAACATTTTAGTAATAAGCAAAATTATATTGGGAAGTCATAAAATGCGTGGGCTGGAACGATGACCACACAAATCACATCCGAGATACAGTATCTATAGGCGAGGGGTACGGGGAACCTCATATATAAGGGAGCCCGAATCGGCCTGTTTTCAGACGTGTACTACCACCCATTAGTGCAAGCACCTTCACGTCACTTTGTACAATATTATTTTGGACTTAGTAAAATTATCGAAGTGTAATAATAAAACTCACAATATTATATTATACAACATCGGTTCTCTTATTTATTTAACAACCACGACTACAGCATCGGAAGAAGTGTCTGCGACCTGTACATTAACGTACTGGTAGCCACTTATCTACTATTATCACTACGGTAGTAGGTACCAAGCACCAAGATCGTTACAATATAATAAATTCCAAATTAACCATATCACAATATTCATTAGGTACTTATAACGCGTTATACATCAACAACAAACATTGATACTATCATAGATATATAATAGTGTACTTTAGAAGTTTCAAGTACCCCCGAATAATATTATACAATCACAACAAAATAATTAAAATATTTATTCTAGGTTTTTATTCTGTGATTTCGTCCAAATTTGAACTTAAAAGGAATATAAAAATAAACTGTGATAATGTAGTATTTAGATTTTTTGGTAACAGAATTAACTACTTATGTGGAATCTTATTTTAAATTATCAATCATTAGATATAAAAGTTGAACATTTTTTTAAATTTTTAATTACAAAATAATTATTCAATTTTAAATTTGATAAATTTTGTCAAAATTCAATCTTTAAATGCTTATATAAAAAAAAAATTGTCCCTATGTTATTTTAATATTTTTCAACTGATATTGTAACAATATATCAGGAGCCTTGTATTAAATTTTTACACTTTTTGGCCCAACAATTAAAAGTTAATTGATATTTATAGAAAAAAAAACTAAAAAAATTGAAAACTGTAATTGTCCGAAAACAGCTCAAAAAGAGTCAAAATATTTTCAAAATTGTTTAGTGTATTTGAAATGCTAATATAAACATTCATTGAAATTTTCATGTATCTACAGTTATTCGTTTTTGAATTGCAACAAAATAAGGAAATCGCTACATGAGAAATCGAGTGAATATTAAATGTTGTAAAAATTTGAATTTCAAACGCTAATTAAAATTTAATTTGACATTCTTATAGCCTTTTTTTTTTTTTTGATAAAGGTAGATAATCTTATAAGGAATCTTGTATTACATTTTAAAATCTTAGATTTAAAAAGAAAAATTTTTACAAATTCTTAACTCAAAATAAATTGCTAATTTTCGTGATTTTTCCATATTTTGTCAATTTTTGAACCTTAAATGCTTATAAAAAAAACTGTGACTAAGGATTTTTAACATTTTCATTTTCCTTTGAAGCAATATACTATTAGCCTTCTATTACATTTTCAAGCTCTTTAAACCAACAAATAAAATTTTATTGAAAATGCAAATATAAACAACCAGTGAAAATTGCATGTATCTACGGTCATTTGTTTTAAAGTTACACCAAAAACCAAATTCAATTTTGTGAAAAATCGATTTTGTATAAAAACTCCCGTGTTTCCTTAATTTTTCTTTGTTTTTCTTGGCGCTTTTGAAAATTACTTTGAATTTTAAATTTTGAATTCCACAATGCACCAACGATATTCACTTTCCAATCGAACAAGATACTGAAGTTGAAAATCGAAGCATTATTTCGACTATACTTATCGTGTACACAGTACACAGATACAAATAAAAAAAAAAATTAAAAAATTAAAAAAAAAAAAAAACACATCATTGTAAAATCAATACATTCATCGTTCCACTCAGAATCTAAAATTGCCTGTTAAAAATAAAGAAACACGTCTTTTTTTCGAAATTCCATACCATTGATCCATAATTGTTAATAAGAAACCGTGAGTACGGCTGTGTTATATGGTAAAATATTATTGCTGCCTCAGCACATTTGCTTCACTGGCCTGACCTATGTCAATAATTTACAATTTAAAATATTCCCACCTATATTATGTGTACATTGCAGCAGTGACTCAAAATTACTCTCAAAACGTTTATGATATCACTAAGAATAATCTCTGACATTTTCGTCAAAATCAGTCCTGTAGTTTTGGAATATAATATAATCTACAAACATACATTTGTTTTTAAGATATATAGTTTCTTTAATCGAGGCCATGTAAGTACGACGATTTGATTCAATATTTTACCTCATCTGCCCGAGTAACCAAATGCAACTATTAATACACACAAAAAATATTAATTTCTACTAATTTGTTTATTAATATTACTATCTGTAACCGCAATACCTAGTAACCATTTATATATATTAATTGTATAAAATGTTTATAAATTTTATAAACAAAACAAAGTTGTAATCCAACGTGAAACTCAAAAATCCTTGTGTGATCACTTTTTTACAATGAGAATTTTGGAAAATTTTTAATTATAGTGCACCCTTACATGGAGATACGAAGACGCCTTGAAAATGTCAAGTGTCTAGCTATTATAATAATATAATATTAAATATAGATAAAAAAAAATAGTAATATAGTAAGAGCTATGATAATTGTTTATATTGAATAGTACCTATTAAATATATAAATTATAATTGTGTGCAAACATGCAGCAGTCAAAATGTGACTGACAGTGACTGACTAACTGATCAATGACTATGATTGAAATCAATAAAACAATAAAATATAAAATTATTTAATAAAATATGTGGTTTGCGAGTGAAGCGAGCGGCTATGTGTATTAAATATTTTCTTTCGTTTTTGAATGGTAAATAAATATTTAAGCTTTTTTTTACAATAATTGAACCACCTTATTTTACTGAACTCGGCGCCACTGTCCTCGAGTAGTAGAAAAAATTTGAAGAATTTCAAAATATGTGATCAACGAGAAATTAAAAAAATTCCAAAAATCAGAATTCCGATAAATTCGTCATTAATCAAAAATAATTATAATAGCAAAATGGGGGTGAGCATGATTGGTATATACTCTGTATATTATATATTATATATACCTAACTCAATATTGTTGCCGAGCACGGCTACACAGAATACCAATATTACCATACCTACGACCAGTGGTGGATCCAAGGGGAGAGCAAAGGAGGAATTTGCCCACCCCCCCACCAATCGCTGTAGTTTTCCTTTGTTTTACACCGTGTTTAGCCAATTTTGTAGCCAATTTCGAACTTTTGTACTTTCCCCCCCACCATGCCACTCTCAAAATTAAGCCCTGGATCCGCCACTGCCTACGACTTACCTGAAGCAGTGGCGTAATTAGAACTTTGATTGCCCGTTGCCAGCGGGCCCTTGGTCTTACAAATTTGTTATACGAAGAGCATGCACTTACTCACATTATTTATATCTAGATCCACCTCTGCCATAATAGGGAATAAATAATTAAAAACATATTTATTATAAAATTATGAATAATATGGTCGCTTTTTATTACACGTTATAATATTTCCCTCATTTTTTAAAATAATATAAATAAGGCAATAACAAAATATTTAAAATATTTAATTTTATGAAAAATAAACAATATTAAACAATTAACAATATTTATTTCGATCCCAGGGTGACGACTGACGACTGACAACAGAACAACTAATCGCAAAATAATATCAAAAAACGACAGCTGTTTCAGCAGGGCTGTATAATAGACTATATATTAGGATAACGGATAACGAATCGAGTAATCGACAGACTTCAATACGGTTTCCTATACTTGAGTTTATACAGCTCTAAATATACAGAGTGCGTTTCCTTGATATCTCTGTTCCAGAATAATTATTATATTTATGGTTTTAAAGTTCCTATACCCTTCAAACTAGGTCATCCGCTCCCTTCGCTATTACTCAACACAATACTAATTACGGCAGAAACTAACCAATTTACAGGATGGTGTGCCTTGACAACGAGCACACTCACTTGTTTATTAGATATTAATAAATATTGTATTATTACTATTATGTACCTAAACATTTGAATGTATATGTCTCATTATATATTATATCATTACTATTATATCTCTATAAAATTGTTATACCCAATAAAGTTGGGTAACTGTAACACCCACTCGGGTTGAATTTATATACTTTTGTACATTATATTGGGCTCACTGCCCCTAACAAATAAATAATAATAATAATAATATCTATATAATAGGTACCTAAGTACTATTATCACAGACGGGCAAATAATCTATAATCTGCCTATAAGCCACGTGCTGCACGTATCAGTCATTTTTCTAGCTATTATATTTATTTTATTTTAAAGTGATTTAATTTAACTAAAACATAGTTATGTAAAAAACTAAAATTATATAACAATGGTGATCTGTTTTTTTGATTCGAGACATTTTTTTAAGGACCTTCCCTCCCTCTGGGCACGCCGCACATGAAGGTCGTGCCTTCCTATCGCCACTGACCCGAAGTCATCGTTAGAGACGGCTCGGCGGATAACGAGTGATGTTTTCTCGACAACATCGTCTAAAACATAGTCATATTAAAATAATTCAACAACGAAACTTGTATACATTATAATATAACGAAAAGAAAAAATGCGAGCCGACCATAATAATAATTATTATCGAAGTCCGGTCACGTTTCGTAATTTATTATATATTGTAAAGTATTATTATATCGAGGTAGGCGTACCCATCATAGTATTTAGTTACAAAAAAAATATCAAACTTTTTTTTCTAATTATTATATTTGTATCGTGCGTGTTCCAGACAGAAGGGAGGGGGGTTTACAAAAACGGACCCATTAACCGTCGTTTTCGGTTAATAATTGAGGGTTTATTGTTTCCCGACCGTGTCGGCGCACTGTATAATTTGGGCGTGTTTATCGCAGTCGTTTTGTACAACAATTTTGGTCCCGGCCCGGCATATTATAATATAATTATAATGATTTACAGAGATGGGATAGCAAGTGATCGCTGTGAGAGGCCTACTACAGCGTCGCAGCACACCGACGGATAATCTTCTCGTTGAGACGGAGCAAACCATATCATCGAGCTCGTTAAAATCGATCGAACAAAACGGTCCGTTATTAAAACGAGATTTAACGTGGCTTATAAATTCCGGTCGATAAAAAAACACCAAGATTTTATGGTCATATATATATCCATGGGCGCCCATAGGTAACATTTTAGGGGAGGTCAAAATAAAAAAATTTTCGAATGTAAGATAATAAAGATTTAATGTTATTTTTTACGTATAAATGTATACATGCATGAAACTTTAAAAGATCATGAAAATTTCCACTACAGCTCAATTTGCCTCTAATTGCTAGATCATGTGTCGCACAAAATATTATTGATGACAAAATATAGGGACTAGCTTTTTTCTATTTTGTTCAATTTGTGAGTGTTGAGCAATATTTAATTGATCTATAACACTTTTTTCTTTGTTGGATATAATTTTTAAAAAATTTGTTGATTGAGAAACCGAATCCCTATGCCATTCAGATTGCATATGTTTTTTTGCGCGAAAATGAAAATCTTTATACTTGGTAAATTCACTTACAATGAACGCTCCTAATAATCCTCTTTTAACGACAGGACGAAAAACAACACAATGTTTGCATAAGCCGCCTTTTAAATGTCTAGAATAAACTAACCATCGACATTGTTTAAGCCATTCTATTTTAAAATTCCTTTTTTGTGCAATACTGTCATTCTTAAAATCATAATTATCAGAAGGAACATATGGTTTTGTTAGTAATTTATATTTAAGTTCATCTGATAAATTTGATTTATTAATATAAAATCCTAAATCTGGATAATATGACTCACAATCATTTGGCGTATAATTAATAGTTAATGTAGGTAGGTACCGTATTTATTGACGTAGAACATTCCGGGTTTGAATTTACTTGAGCAGAAACACTCGTATTTCTGTGGCTCAAGCACAGCAGATGCATTATCTTCATCAGATTTTTTTTTACTTAAAAACGATCGAATATCCATAGTAAAAATTTAAAATTTAAAAAAATAATAATCACTAATGACACTCAGGAGTCAGCACTAAATATAATGTCACACAGAAAGTGGACGACTAAAATGCAGTTAATGTTGTCTGATAAAATATTTGTAGTACCTATATTGTGATCTTTATGGATTTACCACAAATTATCTGTGATAATTTTACGTATAGGTACCTATACGAACTACAGACTACGACCTATCTGGCTATCTATGATGTTAATATACGATAACAATGAGTATATTTTTATACTTATTTCATATCTTAAAAGTGATTTCAATAACAAATAATTTTCCTCGGTAATAAGGTAATATTGTGGTAATATTTATTGAGCTATAAGTTCATAAAATTTTTTTCCAGGGGGGGGGCAAGTGCCCTGTCTTGCCCCCCCAATGGGCGCCCATGTATATATCTGTATATAATAATATATATGTAGCCACCTATAATAATAATAAGTATAAGAGATACCTAATGTACGCGGATCAAAGTCGACCCGAAAATTGTAGGTAATAATAATAATAATATTGTGCCTCGTATGGAAGAAAAATATGTCTTAAGCCGGATTCCCACGACTGGTGTACTTGCCAAGTACACGAATAATCGCCATGGCGAGTGATTTACAAAATATATAGTGTTCCGACGACTGGCATATTTGTCAAGTAGGCCAATACTCGCGCACTTGTGCAAGTAGCCAAGTAAACTGTTCCCGCAGCTGGTTAAGTTATTACAAGTATTGACAGTGGGGGAGGTATTTAATATATAATTTGGATTTATAAATTAGTTTTTAGCATCAGTGTAGTACCTACGGTTTGTCCTCGTAGTCGTGTAGTAAATAGTTTATAAAGCCGAAAAAGATAAATAATCTTATAATACACCCCATGAGTGACGACGATAAAGTATTGGTTTATTCGTTTTTAATTTTGACTTTTCAAATTAATTTACAAAAACGAATATTTGAGTAAAAATAAATAATAAGTACTCGTATTATTTATAAATATTATTTATTTATAACTATCAACTGTCAATGCAGAGTTAATTAAATGTATACTTATGATTTACAACCAATTAAATTAAATTGAAATTATGTACATTAAATTGAATGACCATTGTATTATATTTGTGGCACGCATGAGGTTGTGGACGTTGTATAAACAGTATAGACTACCTGCTAAATTATACGTGACCAAATACAACAGCTAAATAAATAAATAGCTAGTTCTTAACTATCCGTAATTATGGTGTAGTACCTATAATATAATAATAATATAATAATATACCTACCTATACAGTGAAACCCCTAATGCCGGACATTCCTAGTCACTGAAATGTTGTCCGTTATTCGGAGGTGTCCGCTATTCAGAGAGTTTAAATTGTAAAAAGTTTGTAGTTGCTTCACAAGAAAACGTCCGCTATCGGGAAGTTTTCAATATTCAATATTGGGATATGTCACATTTGCATATGCGCTAGGTGTTAACGTATTCCTGGTCTAGGCAAACGAATGGTGAAAACACGAGTGTTCCCACGGCTGGTGTACTTGTCAAGTATATTGGCGTTTTTTTGACTTGTGACACGTTTACCGACAATCCTCGGGAAATGCACCAGTGACAAATAATTGTACAAGTATACCGTTCCCACTACATGGCAAGTATACACAAGTGACGAATATTTGGCAAGTACACCAGTCGTGGAAATCCGGCTTTAGATTGAGGAAAAACACACCCTTCAAGCCAGTGGATATTTTAAGAAATGATCACTGGGCGACATTAAAAAAAAAACAAATTTACCCTGACTATTAAAATCAACATATTATTATGAGCTTATGAACAATTTTCAGTAGGTATTAAATGTTAAATATAGAAAACATTACCCATATCTAACAATATACCATCAAAACTCACAACACATAAATAATTACAAATATAATTTATGAGTTAGGTAAATTAGTTTAGTAGCTTATGTCTTATGAGTTTATTTATTTTATTGTCACGTTAAGTTAATTTTATTCCTAAACCAGTAACCACAGATTAAAATATTTTATTTTGCAAAAATGAATTTAAAAAAAGTAATAATAGGTAATCCAAGATATTAAATATTATATTAATTAATAAATAATAATTTCTAATAATAGTTATTACATTGAATATCCACAGAAATTCAGAGAATATTAATAATATTACCCCAATACGTAGGTAATACCATTGATTATAAATACTATATTATTTTTACTAGTATATTTTATAACCAATGGCAATATGTTATACGAGTAGGTATCATATTATTATTAAGACGCAAGTATACCTATAATTTTAATTTATTATTATTGGATTTTTTAATATATTATAATTAATAATTATTGAAAATAGGTTCTGTACTTAGTCAAATCCAAGTATAAAATATTAGATTTTAAATTATTTCATACTTAATGAAAGACCAAAGTTGTCCTGTCATCGTATGACGTACTCGTAGATAAGACTAATAATGGGTATCTACGGACGTATTACCTCGAACGCTTGAATGTTTAAACTGTTTAAAGGTTCAAAGTGAAATAATTATTTTGCTAATAGCTTGTAGGAACAATGACTAAAATAATATCAAAAACAATCAATTTGTAGATATTGGCCGGGACGACTGATGACCAGATGAAACATTTTGTCGAATTGTCGCGTGCCGCGCGGAATAAATTGTTTTATTGTAATATTCTATGGTAACTATCTATAAGCTACGGTGACGGGTCACATGGGTTTTCCATTGTTAATAATTATTTTTCAAACGAAATGATATAGGTAGGTACGTCATAAATAAATAACAAAATTAAACATAATAATTTATAAATATTCAGTAAATAAAATTATATAATAATTTCAAACATCGACATTTCTACAAAAAAAGGTTGTCGCCCAGTAATTAAATATCACCGGGTGACAAAAAGTTTTCTCTGGGTGACATTTCTGTCGCCCAGTATATAAGTTAAAATATCCACTGCTTCAAGCGAAGTGTACAAATAATAAAACCTGTGTAATATAATACGTGCAGGGTTGACCATCATTGTGTGTGTCTGCGAGCTGTGAAGTATTCCGGGCTGTATACCTACATGCAAGTACACTTAATAATAATAAACAATATGTACTCAATAATAATAATAATAACGATATTAATGTTACGTCCCAACTGACGTCGATATATTATACATAAACGCAGAAACGAATACTTGATGCACTTGGTTATGTTGTGTGTTTGTTTAACAATACTTTAAGTACAAAATTACAATGTATATTAACTATGGTGGAGAAGTAAGCGGTGTTACTACTCTAAAATGAGATCTAAGACTGTGAGTGGTGTTACCCGACTCCAAATGTCTTGGGTATCCCTAATCGTCTGACGAGCTAATAATGTCCAACAGGGAGGCATACTGTCACCAATACTATATAATATATATGCTGCTGATCAACCTACCATTTTAAACACTACTGTAGCCGAGTTTGCAGATGACAAGAGAATCATAGCAATTCACGAACATCCAATGTCTGCTTCACTAGATCTGCAACACCAGTCACCACCTCAACTTAATGTCAAACTGGTACGATAAATGAAGAGTGAAAGTAAACCAATCAAAATCACTTAACAGTTAACACTACCTTTACTCTTTGACTTGCCCACTGTCCTGAAGTTTCTTTAGGTAACATACCTATCACTATACATCCCAGTCGTACTATCTTAATAATTCTATTAGATAAAACATTTACACGTATAACGTCCATAATAGATAATAATATAAAAATAAATAAAAACGTGGGCAACAGATTAAAATCATTATATATAAAATCAAATAAATTATACTATGCATTATTATAGTACTTGGAACGATGACTGTATTGATTTTACAATGATGTGTGTGTGTTTTTTTACGTCTGTTTGTAGGTAGTCGAAATAATGATTCCACACAGTTAGAAATCTGTAGTTGTTTTAACACTTTACTGAATTTGTCAATCAGCTAAATTGTAAATTATATACTTTGGAGTGTTAGAATAACAACAATGTATGTATAGAATGAAATACACATGGTTTAACACCCATACTTTTACTCAATTCAGCATTCAGTAGGAGGAGTTAAATTAACAATGAATAGTTGAATATTAAACTATCCACTATTGTATAGTTAAAATAACATCAGTTTATTGTTGAATTATTATTACATTATTATTTATTTCTACATTAATAGTACATACGATTAAAAATACATTCATGTATACTCCGGGCCACGAGAGTCCATACGTAAAAACGCGAACGTCGCTGCGCATCGGCATGTTTCCGAATAGTGGGAATCTAGTAGTATGGACTCTCGTGGGCCGGACTGTACAAATGTTATGTTGAATACAAATATAGATTTACCCACGATGTAGAGAAGAGAAGGTGATAACACTCGGCTTGACCAGGAGAAAAAAAGTGGCTTAGTTTTCGACGGCAAATTTGTAGTTTAAATAATATCCTGCACCGGGAGCACCACAATAAGCTTCGAAGGCCGGGTATTTGAATAATTGCATTAGACACTATATATTTTAGATACATATGCGTATTGTGTTTTTTTGCAATGAATAAATGAATAAATATTGTATTTATGATGGAAAATAACTGTTTGTACCCACGTGTATTTATTGGTATTTCAATAAGATAATTTTAAAGTATGATATTCATATTGCAAATCATTTATTGCCTTATGAACATGGGCGTAGTTTGGCATAATTATATGTGGGGGCTATATAGGACTAGAAAAATATACCATTCAAAAAACTCCTTTCGTTTAACTGGAGTTAAAAAGAAAAAGAACATTTTCTAAAAAAAAAAACAATTTATATTTGCCTTCTTCTTAACCTGGCATTTTATTTTGCAATATAAAAAAAAAGATAAAACAATTAAAATTTAATTATTAAATCAAACATAAGCTAGGCGTCTGTCTTTTTCTGAAAATACGTTAAGTACATTTTCTGATTCTATTGCATGTGATAAATCTCTTTCGATATGAAGTATTGACAAGTTTGTAAATCTATCATTTGTCATGGTATTTCTAGTCCAATTCTTTATTCGCCTTTTATAGTATGTTATGTTTACGTTTGAGTTTAAGTTATGAAATACCTACCTACTTTATTAAACTGCCTAGAAGTTGACAGTTGAAAATTATAGCAAAATTGCAGGTAACAGAATACAGCCCATTACAAATTTAATAATTTCTATACATTGTAAGTAGTTCAAATCTATTTATATATACTTACTTGATACTTTTTATATTTACTTTTGATTCAATATTTACCTACTATTGGTATTTGGTACCTTCTCTTAAAAATATTTAAATATATCTAAAATACTATTACACTAATAATATTTAATAATAGGTAATGTGCCTAAGTATAATACATAAAATAATATACATATATGTAGGTAGTTGTCACATAATATTAAAGAAGTAGTTATAAATTGTTTTGATAATTTTGTTTGTTTTCAATAGGATATTTTTGCTCTGTGGTTTTATGCGCTAATCCTCCTAGTATTTCAATTTCAAAATGTGTCAGTACATCATCTGATTGAAAAGCACAAACAAAATCCTTACTACAATTTTTTTTATCTTTCAGTGGAATCTTCCTTTCCCAAAAGTTTAACAGTTCAATATCCTATAATAGTTCATATAACATCTGTCAAATACCTAGTTTTTAATTTAATTTTTTTAGTTTTACTTGTAATACATTTGTTTTTAATTTAAATCTTAATTGTTTCATTTGTCTGTATAGTTATGAGTTTATGACTTATGAGTGTTCTCAGGGCTTAAAGTGGGGAACATTCCATAGGGGACTAATGTCTCCATATAGTCTTAACATTTAAGCGTTCCATTTATAATTTTATGTATAATGCTTAATGTATAAAATTCTAATTTGTTAAATGGGACGCTTTTTAACCGTCATCAGAGGTAGGATTGACTGAGTCCTCCTGCATCCCCTCCCCGCCCCCCACCAACCACTATAACCCCTGAGTGTTCTGTGTTGTGACTTATAAATAATATCCCGATTTGGGTAGTATTTTTTACAAATTATTTTAATATAAACAGCAAACTAGATTTACTACCTAACATAAACAAATGTGTTGTTTAATTAAAATTATAATTATATCCCAATCAGATTAAAAAAAACATAAAACTTAATATTAAATAATATGTTATAGCCTATAGGAATATTGTACTAAAGATAAATTAATATATAATACATTTTTACAAAAGGTTAAAATTTGATTTACTTAATATGTACCTACCTAATAGTTATTTATTAATTATAGTTAATCTTACATCAAGATAAAAGTTATAAAAATATTGTTTTATTGCCTAATTAATAAAAACAGTACAAATAATATAGAAAAATCATTCTGACATTGTGTATGTTATAAAATAATAAATTAAGTAATCACGGAAAATCACTACGATTATTTCTTTTTAAATTACAAAGTACAATATCGATGTTCTATCCAAAAAACAAATCAACAGATAAATAAAAATGTTATTGTAAAATCTGCAGTACCCACATTCATCACTTCACTCAAAATCTAAACCAATGAATAAACCATAGGTACCTATACTAAATGTATTCACTTACATGTTATCACGACAAACTGCGTCAGTACAACTAATTGAAGGCAACATTTTGAGTGGAGAAGTATCTAAGTTAGTTATATTATCCTATAAAAAATATTATAGTCGCCAAAATACAAAATTCAAAATCACTAATTAGCCAAATCAACTTACCTCTTTGGGTAGATTTTCTTTTCCCAAAGCTAATATATTGCCTTTATTTTTTTTTTAGATTCTGAGTGGAACGATGAATGTATTGATTTTACAATGATGTGTGTGTTTTTTTTTTAATTTTTTTAATTTTTTTTTGTGTCTGTCATCACGTTTTAGGACAGTAAATATGCTTGGATTTTCTTCAACAGTATCTTTTCTGAAAGGAAAATGAATCTAGTTGGTACTTTGGGGGGATCAAAAGTAAATATTACCTAGTAGTTTTCAAAACGGCCGTGAAAAACAAAAGAAAAATTAAGGAAAAACTTGAATTTTCAAGCAAAATATGTTTTCGAGAAAATCGATTTTGGTTTTTGGTGTAACTTTAAAACAAATAACCATAGATAAGTGAAATTTTCACTGGTTGTTTATATTTGCATTTTCTATACGACTATAACATTTTCAAAATGTTTTGATTTATTTTGAACTGTTTAGGCAAATTTTCATTTTCCATTTTTTTTTTAGTTGTTTCTCTAAAAATATCAATACAATTTTATTTGTTGGTTAAAAAATCTTGACAATTTAATACAAGGCTCCTACTATATTGTTACAATGGCATTTGAAAAATATTAAAAATCCTTAGTCACAGGTTTTTTTTATAAGCGTTTAAAGTTCAAAAATTGACAAAATATGGAAAAATCTCGAAAATTAGCAAATTATTTTGAGTGGGTACTTAAAACTTCTAAATATATATATATATATATATATATATATATATATATGGAGTACGGACTATGATATTATCAGGGTTTGTCGTTGACGTATAACGCATTATAAGAACCTAACGGATATTGCGATATGATTAATTTGGAATTTATTATAGTTACCTATTTTAGGTCAATTTTTTTTAATTCGATAGATAACTATATAATATATCTTATACCTAGACTGACATACCGTCTCCGCTCAGAATTTTTTTCTTATACAATGATATTATATCATTGAACTCAAATTTAATACTATCCATTATATACAGTGACCCACTTGTAACCTAATGTACAGCAGAGCACCTTTTTTTCAGTAATAATATTACGAATCGTAGCTATTAACAGCAATGTTATGCATATTTCTGCATATTTGACGATTACTAGGTAGTAGGTAGGTAGATACATATTTTCGCAAATTTCAACAAAATTGTATATACCTATTATAATGCATATTATTTAGGTGAAATTAAATTATATACTGATTTCGAAACCTAATAAAATTGTAAAATAATGTTTCGTAAGTAGAAAATTGTAATATATTAATATACATAATAAAATATGTCCTCGACTACGAATTTATCGTTTTTCTGGAAATAAAATAACATTAATTTTATCGCTGTTAACAAGAAGTGAACTTTATTGTTCATAATCTTGTTAAATAACTATTTGCCACTAAACAAATTATTTGTTTTGCTTATCAAATAAACCATTAAAATGTGTGATTTTTATTTTGTTTATGGTATAGGTACTATAAAAATACTTTATACTTAAATATTTTTGATTGATCTACAGTCTACACTCTATACTATATTTCAAGAAAATGATAAATCGAATCAAGAAAAATATTTGTTTTAGCATAATACTACATAGTACCTATATATAATGTCTAAGACAAACAAAATCTTCTAAAATACCTACCTACCTACCTACCTACTTATACATTTAAACATCGAACAACACGCTGAAGTAAAAATGTGTGCAAGCAGTTTTTATAAGAAATGTTTTTTAGTAAAATAATATAGGTAATATAGTTCCTACGTTTTAGCATTATTTTCCATAAAATTACAAGAAATGTATTGAATCAAGTTAATGAATTAATGAATAACCTAATTAAACAATGTAAAAAGTTAAACGAAGTATTAGCCCCGATGAAGTGGTGCATATTTATATTGTAATGCTGTGCAATTATCAATAAAGACAATATTTCAATAAAATACCAAATCCAGTATAATTTACATATTATATAATGTATATAATATATAATATACATGCTGATTTTTTAAGCATGCTCACTCTAATTTCCCCTTAAATAGTGCATTAATTGTTCATATTATAATTTTTATAATTTTTGAGAATATCTAAAATTTTAAACAACATATCTTGAAATTTCTGATAAATTTTGTACTACTTAAGCAGTGTCCTCTGGCGATACATACTTCTATTTTTCAAATAATATGCCCCTGCCTTTTCCTATAGCAAATCATTTAGTGAATAATTTTCTTGAAAATGTTGATGTATCTATATCAAAATTGAAAATACTAATGAAAAGTTTCTGAGTAGTAAAATGTTTATATTAAGAATAATAATCCTTAAAAATGGTTCATAAAAAATATAACCTTTGTGTCATAGGTGTTAGATGTAGGATTTATTACACAACTTGGATTATTCTTCCAAATTATTTATATCGATAGATCAATTGTAATTACTAACATTTTAAAATTGTCTAAATCCACATATTATATATATAACCCATTGCCATAGCCCATAGACATAATATCCTCAGTACTCAAAGTTATATAACTCAAAAACTACCAGCACGAATTTTGATAAGATACCTACATTAAAATTCTCAAAAAAAAAACTATTTGTTGAATTATTAAAAGGAAAAAACACTCGTTCCAATTTGAAAAAAAAATCAGAAGTTTCACAGGGTCATCCATAAGTGGTAAAAAAAATGTTATGTATTCGAAATATGGTCTTCAAATGTATTTTAAAATTTCAAAAAACAGAATTTATATTTATGCATAATTTGAGAAAAAAAATTGTTTGGGCTTGCTTAAAAAATCACTCTGTATAGGACAAAATACATAGTTGTTCATATTATATTATTGTGATGCCTACTTCGAATATGTAATTTATCTAAATTTCAATATCCGATTCTGTATAACGGTAAATTAAAGATGTACAATGTAAAATGTTTAAGGGGCCTGGTCGCGATTTTTCAAATTTTCCGCAATTCTATAAAATTTGTAAATTAAATTTTATATTTTAGTTGCCACCTCAATTATAAGACTTTTCCACTAATCTACTACCCAATACCTATTTAGGGGGGGGGGTTGATAGGGTGTATTATATCGGTCAAAACACAGTTTACAGGAAAAACTCTCACACCTCGTAGATTGGTTCGATTTCCGTAATTTTTTTTTGTTAGATAGAAGAATATTTTTTACAGGGCGCATTGCACTTTGATTTTTGATTACGTTGCTAAAAATAAATAATAATACAAAAACTAAAAAGTTGTAAAAATGGATTAAATTCAAACTTGTAATATAAGATTTTAAAATCCAAGTCCAATGCGCCCTGCAATACGTCTTCCTCTATTTAAAAAAAAAAAAAAATTACGGAAATCGGACCAATCTACAAGGCGTTAGAGTTTTTCCTGTAAGGCATGTTTTTGAGCAAAAAAACAGGTCGCAACCCCTTAAGCGTTTCCTGTATACATTTTGTATTTCTTAGAAATCAGAATTGTACGTTCGTCGACCTTTATGCATTTGATAAGTTCTTACTATGACTAAAGTATTATAATTTGGTTCAGCAACACTGATATGAACTAGAAAAATAAAATAAATACTACATGTAATTTATAGGGATATGATTTATTTTATTGAATGTTAGTCTTGGTTTTAAATTTTTAATATTAAATGTATTGATGTTCGAAAACGGATAATGATTTTTATAGTGTAATTATTAATAATAATAATTAATGACTATGTGCCAAATATACGGTTCATTTTTAAAGTTGTAATAAGATAACCTAAAGTGTTAATCAATTGTTACTTTCAATAAGTATATAATATAATAGAATATTTTTATAGTTGCTCTTAAAAAAAAAAGTAAAATTTATATGTATAAAATAACGAGGCAGATAGAAAAGAACCACACACTTTTATATTATATATTTAAATATGGGATATGAATTTAAATTGCATGTACAATTTATTTTAAGATTTAAGTAAATGTTAAACAATTCCAAACAAAACTCAATTTATAAACAAAATTACCTCCTCGGTATTAATTTCGTAGTTTTTCCATCATTTTCAATCTATTTAATATGGAAATGTTTATGTATAGTAGTATTAATCAATAATCAGTATTAATGCATGCTTCTTTCTGCGTCCTTGTTGGAGACATTTTACGACTCCAAAATATAATTCCAAAAAATAATAATAATTATAAATTTGTAATATAATATTATGTTTGTTCAATTTATTTTATAAAACTTATTTTTAGATTTATATGCTGATAAATTATTTTATTATTTATTATACACAACACGAGTAGGTAAGTTATTAGAATATTAAAATTTTGTAATTAAAAAAATAATTTATAAAATAAACATTAATAAATTAAACCAAGAAATGTAAATTGTATTACTCTAAAATCCACAAATATTAATTACCATTATTCTGTTCAAAATTTGGTATTTACTATCTGTATAAACAGATAAAATAAATACCAAACTATTTTTCAAAAAAAAATTAAATCATAGAGTTAAAATGTTTGATATATTTATAACAATTCATAATTAAGTGTAGTAAGTAACTTTAACGTTAAAAAAATGTACGTTGAAAATTAAATAAATAATTTTTTTTATTTTTAATAGACACAAAATAGTTTTTTTTTTTCAGAAAGAAACTTATGTAAAGCTGCTTTATCCAAAAAAATCTTCGAGTAGAAACCGTCGATCATTATAATAGATAATAACCTTATTATTATCCCATTATTCTGAGTTCTGAAGTGTTATTATAGAGTTTGTATCGTTAAATATTATAGTAATAAAATTAATATCGATGTTACAAAGAACGAACATAAAATAAGCCAACTCGGATAAAATATTGGCCTGCATTACTTAGAAACTATTATATAAAAATTATGTTGGGTTTTTTAAAAATACTCAGAAATAACATTGAGAATATTAAAGCAATAATGATTAAGATATTATAATATTATAATATTTCTAAATAAAATATTATACAAATTAATTTAAAAAATATGTATTTTATAATTTATTCGTATTAGGATGCCGGCTTGTTGGTATAATATATACTATAATATAATATATACTGAGTAAACACTATATAAAGGCAATAATTTAAAAATGTTATCATGGACAGTATTGACTAATAACAGGTCCAATAACAAACAACGGTGCAATACTGCGTGTATAGATACAGCTCAAGTTCCATCCTATACTTAAAAAAAGTGACCTCAAACGGAAAACGGTTTGTCGATCAATGAGCACGGAATATTATGCACGTATTCATATTATACTCACCTCACAACCTAATCAACGTAGATACAAAGATGCGCTGTGTCTTATCAATCATTTTGTGCTATGGTAAAATATTATATTATAGGCAGGCGATTTCTACGCAGACCAAACAACACTGAAAGCCAGGAGTAAATGGGGGGAAAAAAATATAGGTACATAATAAATCAATAATTATATTGATATTGTGTATAGTGTCAGCTTTTGCAAATTGACCACATCGTCCGTATAATTTTTTAAACAGTTTGTTAAGGACACATACTAGTTGCGGACGAATTATTCAGGTTAGGAATTATAATATAACAATTGCGGACACGAGCTTCGTGGTCATAATACTAATTGCGTACAGAGCTTTTTTTTAATAAAAACTACGTTAGTTGTGGACACAAATATTTCCCTTCACCACTTTTCAGAACTTATGACAATAGCTAAAAAAAAAAATTGGTAGGTGGGGTTAAAAATATTTGTGTCTTGCAAAAGAGCAATCGTTATTTTTGAAATGTTGTTGAATTATAGATTGTTTTAATTTTGTGGAAAAAATTGTTTATAAAATATTTATAGATTATCGTCATTATTAATAATCGTCATAGTTTTTAAAACAGCCTGTATATATGATATTCTACTGATTTCACCACGTGAATATTGTAACATTATCCGCAATTAGTATCTTATATTTGTGTCCGCAATTCGTATGTTATCTTTTTAGATTTCGTCCGCAACTCACATGGTTTTTGTCACTTTGTCCGCAATTCGGAAACACCGTTTGTTAAAACCCGGTGAAGAAATTGTTACTCACATTAATAATTATTAGAACGGTGCACCGAAGTTCAAGGCAATAAACGTAATATATTCCATCATATATTATACGTTATCAGTAACTAAGGGGGGGGCCGAGTGGGGGGGGGACTTGGCCTATATAAGCCGGTCGTTTAGTTTCGATTGATCAGTGCACGAATTCGCTTGCTGAATAACTATTATTATTATTATTATTATTATAATATTATATCGTCGTCGTCGTCGTAATCGAAAAACGCCATCACCATGAACGGAAAAATTGTCTTGTGTTTCGCGGTCGTCTTTGTTGGACAGGTTAGACAATATTTTATTCAAGCACACTGCTATTATTATTATAATAATTTATCCATATGAGTTTTTAGTTTTGTTCGATATTTTAATGTCGCTATTTTGGCTTTGTGTATTTCGCTATAACAGTGATTATTAATAACGACGAAGGAAAAGAATAATAATATTTATTAACTTCCGAATTTTTTTGATTGACTTGTGATTTTATTGTAAAACTATACTTTACTTCGACTCTACGTTTTTACGTACAATTTTATCCACTCTCATAATATTATATATTTATTTACTATATATTTTACTGTATGTGGTGTATGATTACTAAATCATGTAGTTATTTTAAATATTTTAAACGATTCTCTTTTTCTGACGAACAATATACTTAAATAAACTTAAATATACTTAAAAATATACTTAAACAATATACTTAACAATATACTTAAGCAATATGTCTTAATAGTATTTAGTTTTAACTTCTCACTAATTTATGAAATGTATTCAAACACTTAAATAACTTCATAGGCCATGTCAGCCGCAACCGATACTACAGTTGAAGTCGAAGACCTTAAAAAAGTTGCTGATCAAATGTCCCAAACTTTTATGTCTGTGGCCAATCACTTGGTGGGACTTGTCCCTGACTCTGGCGATGCCCAAAAATCCATTGAAAAATTTAGAACTGTAATGACTAAAGGATTCGCAGACGTAAGAATAAACAATATAAATTGTATTACGTTGATTTATTTATTCAAATTTGTTTCTATTTTCGAATTTAATTAACTTTTACAGATGGAAACCGAAGCCAATAAAATGAAGGATATCGTTCGCAAAAACGCTGACCCGAAATTGGTTGAAAAATACGATGACTTACAGAAGGAGTTGAAAAAACACCTTGGTGCTGCCAAAGATCTGTTCGAAGATAAAATCGGTGAAAAGGTAGAATTAAATAAAATCACCGAAAAGGTTATCAAAACTACCAAAGACATGGAAGTAAGTTTACATGTTATATAAATTATATGTAATAACCACAATCATAATTTACCCAATACATTATAGTATTACATAGGTGCATATATTAGTTGTATAAAACCATTTATTGATATTTTGAAAATATAAATTTTAGTTTAATAATTCGTTTCGTTTTTCAACAATTGATTGGTTTTCTTATCGTTGAATAACAATATTAAATCTTCAAAATTAAAATATACGTTGACATTTGTTAACGCAAATGGTTACATTCATTATCTTTACATATTCATACATGATTATTATTGACTTGGGATTTGAAAGTTAAAATAACTATTAAAATGGGCAATTGTCAAATCCACAAGATACCCTATATATCATTATAATTTGTCAACTATATTTTGTTATTAAATTATTTTTATAGTTTAAATATATATGAATCATTAATATTGATTATTGATTTAATGTTTCAGGCTACCATGAACAAGGCCATCGATGGATTCAAGAAACCATGATTGTTTTAAAATGACGTGCGACTAATCCAAACAACAATTTTTAATATTTTTTTTAATTAAATTATTTTTCTTTATAAAATCTATTTTTATTCCTATTTTTTTATTTTTTTAATAAAATATATACCTGAATAAATATTTTTCAAAATGTTTGTTATTAGTTATTATATAATTGTAACTAAATCTGATACGGTCGATTAGGTATATGGTTTTATAATTGTGCTACAGTATGAACTATGCTAGTTATAGGTTAAAGGGAGGCATTATAATTTTAAAAAAATAATACAAATATGAATCATAAATCAATAAATCATTGTATAGAACAAGCGGGTTTTTGCTAAAATTGGAGTCAGACTATTTCTAAAGACATTTTATAATATTATGTATTTTTAAATTTTTATGGCTTACCTATTAGTTATTACCTATTAGTAGTACCTACCAATAATAAAGTTAGGTAAATTATTAGTAAAGTTTTTAGTTAAACACATTTTTGCCAAATTATATTCTACTTATTAATGAATATTATATTATTGTTAATAAGTCATCATAGGCCATAGCCCTAAGTAAATACCGACATACCTACTGTAGAATTGTATAATGGGTTCTTGGTATAATATAGGTAAAAAGATTAAAATTAGTTTAAATATTTTGAAAATTTCAATATCATTAAAACAATTACAACTTAAGTAATAGTGGAATATATAGCAAGTCTATAATTAATATTTATTGAACTGCGTTAAGCCCACTATAATCGTTATTTTAGTTTGAACACACAATTTTGTGAAAATTTGAAGTACAAATGTTCAGTTAAAAAAAAAATTGCAGGGACTGGATAGTTTTGATATATTTTTACTGCTGTATAAACAAACTTATAACTCATAAGTTACAAGGAACCTTATATTGAAATTTTTCAGGCTCTTTGACCTGTAATACCTGCAAAAAAACTATATATTACCTATGCTTAAATTGATAAAACAAATATATAAACTAAGAAAAGTAGAAAATATCAAAATAAGTATTTTATATTCCAAACAGAACATAAAAAAATTATTTTTAAAATGACTTTAGAGAAAATGTTAATATAAATATATGGTCAATCTACGGTTAATTCCTTTATGAACAGCAAAAAAATATTTCTCAAAGGAGTGTCATCAGACAGAAAAAAAAATAAAAATAAAAACACACAAATCAATGTAATGTTTGTACATATTACATAATATTATATATACATATTTACATTTTATACATTCATTTCTTCTGTTTTGTTTTAATCTGCTTGATTTACTATATTAAGTAAAAATTTAGTTGCAATGTATAAAAAAAATAGTTGACTATGGTCTAAAAAATGAAGTAGCAAATTATTTGGTTTCTTTTGCAAAAATGTATTGCAACACAGTTTGCTAAAAGCATACATGAACAATATTCTTTGTAGTTTGAACTGTGTAAAATTCGTTCTCAAACAAGAGTACAAATTACAAAAATGTATTGAAAAAAATTAAAAGAGAATTTGTCAAAATTGGTATCCCGTAATATTCCAATTTATTCCTAATTTCTATTTTGTTTCTCCCAATTATTAAGAAAATTGTTCGTACCCGGATAGCATTTTATAATACTATTATAATAACGTTATACTAATATTATTCCTTATTACAATGTTATAATAATATTATTAAACAAAAAATTGCTGTCTGGGTAAGCTTGAACATTTTTAAATGACATTTTTTTTTTCCTTGACATTTTCAGTAACATTGCAAATTTTTAAATTTTTTCTCTACACGACTTAGGTACAACATACACGAATACCAGTATAGGCCGTAGTCACGATTCCAACTTCGTTATAATGTATAATAAAAGTATTAACAATTTTTAATTGTACGTGTTTGGTAATATTAATAAAAACGGTGATAATAACGATGGTGATAAATGATAATTTAAGTTTACATTTATTAATTTTTTTATAACACCTACACTTTTAAGCAATACAGTATATTAAACAGTTAGTATTTTTATTTTATAAATAAGATGGTAGGTAAGTGTTTTGTGTATAAACGTATAGTTAACCAATGGTCTATAATTTAAATAATTATAAAATTAAAATTAAATTTTCAAAATGCTCACAGTTATTGAAAATGCACAGCTCTAGACACTTTGAATATTTTATTATTGACTAAAAGTACCAACTAGATTCACTTTCCTACCAGAAATGATGATATTGAAGTTGGCAATCGAAGAATTTAGACTACTTTAAATAGTGTATACACATTTTTTACACATAAAAAAAAGTGCCGATGACGGTGTATACCTTAAGCCAAAAATCACTGCGTGTACATTTTATTCAGAAAATTAATAAAATACCTAATTCAGTAATTACAGCATTATTTTAATACTTAATAATTATTATTACTTTGTTGGATTGCTTTTACAAATTCTATAGGTTTAAGTATAATAATAAGATTATTTTTATTCATTAATTAAGTCTTAATTTAAAGACATGATAATATTATGCTCATAGAAGTGGATATACCCGTCCGTTCACACTTTACAGAACTGCTGAATAGTCAGTTTATGCTTATGTTTTACGTTATTTTGTTTATTCTTCTATACCTTTAACTTGATACCTATGTTATACATATTGTGACACACAAAAGAAAAAATACCTACTGTTCAAATTTTATTTCACCGAAATCCAAAGTGATCGATTGAAAAATAAGTACAAATAGAAGAAAATGTTGCTGCAAGAAAGAATCGAAAGATTGAAGGTTAGTGCCTACACGTAGGTAGGCAATTAAAATTATTACACAATTTTAGCAGGTATTTCAATTTCAATCGTAATTTAAAGTTGACATACATAATTATATGATGTATTGAACCAACCTCTCAATCTCACCAAGTCAAATTCATTATTATAAATCAAATGTTTGTTTATAATAATAAGTTATAATATAAATATTCATAAAAGTTAAATTTATATTTTATACATTTTTCCATTTATTTAGTACCTATTTTTTTTTTGGGATTCTGAGCGGAGTGATGCAAGTATTGATTTTACAATGATGTATATATTTTTAGTTTTAATTTTTTTTAATTTTAATCACAATAAACGAAAACCTGAACACTGTTAGGGCCAGTTGTACCGTCTACGATTAAACTATGATTAAGCTTAATCAGCTGATAACAGATATTTAACCGGCCAAATTTGGCCGATTAAACTGTGATTAACTTTAATCAGAGACGGTGCAACTGGCCCTAAGTGACGAAAAATGCACTTATAATGGCTGTTTGTTCTGTTCCTGGCATTTTTTATCACTATCATTCTTATAACCAGTAAACACTATAAGCAGCGACCACTGTATAAACCACTTTTAATCCATAGTCACAATTTTTTTTATAAGCATTTAAAGTTTAAATCTTGATAAAACACGTAAAAATCAAAAAAATGTACAAATCATTTTGAGTTAGAAATTCATAAAAAATTTTCTTTTTAAATTTAATATTTTAAAATGTAATACAAGATTCCTCATATAAGTTTTTCTACCTTTATAGAATAATAAATTTTTGTGAGAGTTTGAAGTTCATATTATTACAACATTGGATATTCACTCGATTTCTCGTGTAGCGATTTTATATTCTCATTTTCTATACACAATACAATTTTGTACATATTTTGACTAGTTTTGAGCTGTTTACCTACCGACTATTTCAAATTTAAATTTTTTTTGTTTTGACAATAATATCATCATATATACTTAGTAATGTCATAGCTCAGAATAGTTTTTCTTATACAATGATAATATATCATTTAATTCAAATTTGACAAAGTCCATTACAGTGAACCACTTGAAAAGTACTGTACAGCAGAGCGACACCTACTTGCCCACATTTTTTTATTTTAGTTTCTAAGTGGAACGATGAATGTATTGATTTTACAATGATGTGTGTTTTTATTTTTTATTATTTTTTGTGTCTGTCATCACGTTTTAGGACAGTAAAAGTGCTTGGATTTTCTTCAACAGTAACTTTTCTGATAGGAAAGTGAATATAGTTGTTACTTTGGAGGTCAAAAGTAAAAATTTCCCAGTAGTTTTCACAAGCGCCGGGAAAAACAACATATAAATTAAGGAAAAACGGGAATTTTTACGCAAAATCGGTTTTCCAAAAAATCGATTTTGGTTTTTGTTGTAACTCTAAAACAAATGAAATTTTCACTGGTTGTTTATATTTGCATTCTCTATACACTATAACATTTTCAAAATATTTTGATTTATTTTGAACTGTTTAGGGACATTTTCATTTTCCATTTTTTTTTAGTTTTTATTCTAAAAATATCAATAACATTTTATTTGTTGGTGGCGAAAGTTTGAAAATTTAATAAAAGGCTCCTACAATATTGTTTCAAAGCAGATGAAAAATATTAAAAATCATTAGACACAATTTTTTTTTATAAGCGCTTAAAGTTCAAAAATTGACAAAATATGGAAAAATCATGAATATTATCAAATTATTTTGAGTTAAGAATTCGTAAAAATTTTTCTTTTTGAATCTAAGATTTTAAAATGTAATATAAGATTATCTACTTTTATCAAAAAAAAAAATGTCAGTAAGAAAGTCAAATTAAATTTTTATGAGCGTTTGAAATTCAAATTTTTACAACATTGGATATTCACTCGATTTCCCATGTAGCGATTTCTTTATTTTGTTGTAATTCGAAAACGAACAACTATAATATATATACATGAAAATTTCACTGAATATTTATACTAACTTTTCCTATACACCAAACAATTTTGAAAATATTTTGACTCTTTTTGAGCTGTTTACGGACATTTACACCTTTCAATTTTTTTTTTTAAAAAACGCACCTTTTTTATTTTGTTTTTCTATGAATATCAATAAAGTTTTATCTGTTGGGCCAAAAAGTGTAAAAATTTAATGCAAGGCTCCCGATATATTGTTACAATAACAGTTGAAAAATAATAAAAATACATATGCACAGTTTTTTTTTATAAGCATTTAAAGATCAAATTTTGACAAAATTTATCAAAATCTCGAATATTATCAATCATTGTAATTAATAAATTATAAAATGTTCAGTTTTTATAGCTAAGGATTGCAAATTTAAAACAAATGTTCTCATAAATAGGTCATACTGTAACCAAAAATCTAAAAAATATATGAACACGGTTATTTTTTACAGACATTTTAAATTCAGATTTGGACGAAATTACATAAAAAAAACGTAGAATTACTATTTTAGTTATTTTGTTGTGATTGTATAATATTATTCGTGGGTACTTGAAACTTCTAAAGTACCTACACTATTATATATCCATGATAGTATCACGGTTTGTTGTTGATGTACAACGCGTCATAAGTACCTAATGGATATTGTGCAGATATGATTAATTTGGAATTTATTATAGGTAGGTACCTATTAACTTTTACCCAATTTTTTTTTAATACCATAGATAGCATATAATAGTCCTATACCTAGGCTGACATACCGTCTCCGCTCAGAATCGTTTTTCTTATACAATGATATTATATCATTGAATTCAAATTTAATATCATCCATTATACAGTGACCCACTTGTAACCTACTGTACAGCAGAGTGACATCCACTTACCCACCTTTTTTTTCTTAAATATGGCCTGAATTTTTTACCAAGATAATTTTTTTGATTCATTTTTAATATTAAATACGCTATTAAAAACAAATGCAAATTACGACACTTGGACAAGGATCGTAGGTATAATAAGACAAAATATTGTTCATAGATAAAATGTTTACGCTTATTATATACTCCATAATCTGGTACCTATTTAGTATTTTTGACAATAATACGTATTTATCGTCATTCGTGGAAATAGCAATAACGAAAACACCAATTTTATGGCAGTGGTCGCCGCCCGCCGGTCGGCCAAATATATAATAGTATATTACGTACGTATTTTTTGGACGTAAATAAAATTAAGTTATTAATTCTAGTAGATAGTGGAAGTAAATGGATTGAATATGTTGGGCGTTAAATAATACAACCGCAACAATTTTAATCAGAGTTTTAAGCCGTTGTTTTTGTACCTTTGGATCGCCTGAAATATTTGTATGCGATAACGGACCGCCTTTCGGTTCAAAAGAATTAAATACGCATATCGTATTAATAATTGTATATTGTTATTACATTCTCCACCGTATAATCCAGAGTGAAACGGTTTGGCGGAGAGGGGGTACAAACTATTAAGAATATATTAATTATGTCACTGTGTAATGAGAGGGACACAACGAGAATGCAAACGAAAATAGACGATGTATTAATGAAATACACTGTCAGCTGACACAGTTTGTTGTCCAACAGAAATTAACTTAAATCTTAAGCTGAAAACCCGATTAACAGTATTAAAACCAAAAATAGGGGGGAACATTATTTTAGAGCACTCAATTGGAAAATCGAAAATTTTTGAATATAATGAAAAAAGTGTTGGTAAAAACCCCACAGGCAAAAGGTTAAAATTGGTTACCAGGTAAAATTATGAAAGTACTGAGTAGATGTAGGTATTTAGGGATGATGAATGGAAGTGTGAAAATGGTGCGTATAAATAAAATAAAATCTAGTATGTTGAGCGAAGGAATACATCAGAGTGAATAAAAAAAAAAAATGTATTAGTTATTATTGTTGTGTTATTATTATTATTTATTATATTGTTATGTAATTATCATATTGTGTTCAGTTATAATATTATGTTGTTTCAGTATAATAAGAATGTGAAAGTAAAAGTAATTGAATTATAAAATATTATTATATTATTATTATTATTATTTTAATGAGGAATAACCTTATGAATGTTGTCTAATTAATTATTATACTATAATGTAATCGGTATCGACGTACAGCGCGATACTGCGATAGCCGTTTTGCATATTATAATAAACAGTCTTAATTGGATCGTACTCGCTGACAGTTGTTTTGTTGTTCGCTGCACTCCGCGTCTATGTTTGCTAAAATAAGCACAAACATAACACTCACTGTTGAGTTTAGGATTATGTTTGATCACTTTCCTATCAGAAAATCTACTGTTGAAGAAAATCCAAGCACTTTTACTGTCCTAAAACGTAATGACAGACACAAAAAAAAAAAAAAAATAAAAAAAAAAAAAACACACATCATTTTAAAATCAATACATTCATCGTTTCACTCAGAATCTAAAAGTGTGTACCTAATGGTCTGTATTAACTAGTAACTTTTTTTTATAGTTTTTTCTTCATTAAATGAAAAAATTATGTTACATTGAGAAATAGGTAGATAATTATAATTTATAATACCTATAATAAGTATTGAAATATGCTTTTCTTGTGGACTCCTACATTTGTTATATAAATGTAAAGGAAGTTGCGAGGATTTGTATGTTGGGAATAAAATAACAAGTTGTAAATTTAAAGTTAGAAGGTTTTAATTCATAATTATAAGCATATAAAATAACAAAAATTTGATTTTTATTGACAATTTTTGGTATTTATAATATTATTCATAATTGAAAGAAAAGTTACTTACCCAACTTACCTGATGCTGTACCTACAACTTACCTCAATTATTTTTCTTACTACTTTCCTAACTTAAGTTAATATTGTAGATTTATAATCTAGCTACGATTACTACTACTACTAAAATCTTCAATAGATTTTTGTTATACTTCTTGTCCAAAATGTCCTAAAATAAATAATCATTTAAAGATACTATAACTTATAAGAAATTGTAGATACTTTAACTATAGTCATAACCTTGAAGTTATATAATCTGTTAAGCTAACTTAGTAATTTATGTTGAGTTGACTTCAGCTAGATATTTTTCCTGTAATGACAATAAAACTATAAATTAATAAAAATGTTTTATTTAAAATAAACTAGCAAAATATTCAACTGTATAAGAAATAATAATAATAAGAGTATAAATTAGCAGTAGTGTTAAAATAAAAGCATACAATGAAAATAATTATTAATTATAAAATAAATCAAGCTCAATTCAAATTTAAATTTATTTAACATGAACAATTTCCAATGACAAAAGCGCTGAAGTCATATACATAGTATTATATACAAATAAAAAATATTTAAAAATTATAAAAGTTTAATTGTGACTCAGATTAAACATGGTTAAATAAAATAAGTTTGTTTAATTTATGCCTAAGGGATGACTTTGAATCTTGATTTTGCTGTGTAAATTGCTTACACTGAGTACGCACTCTTAAAGTACAATAATATGAAGATATCAATTTTACAATTCTCATTTCGTGTAATTCTAAAGTGCATGTATCAATAACTGGATGTGTAGGATATAAATTTTTAACTCAATCCAAAAATTGTCTTTGAACTTTTATCATAACATCTTATTTAAAGTTATTATTTTTTATGTTTGAAGAATATGCTTGATAACATTTTTCAGTAAATAATATTATATCAAATATAAACGTTGAAACAAACTTCAGTTTACCACGATTTTTAAAATTTGTGAAAGAAACATAATCTGTTAATGGTATTAATAAATAGTTATGATCCTTACTAAACATATCTTTATTTAAAATTATATCTTCACAAAATGAACATGGAAACTTTTCAATAAATTTATAAGCTGCATTGCCTGCTATATAATAAAGAATATTTTTTTGGTAATGACTAAATGTATGATCATGGTCATGGTCATCTAAATATGAAAATGACAATACTTCTTCATCGACTAATTCTTCACCAATAAATTCTTTATCAACATAAATACTTTTTTCATGTGATAGAGAAAAAATTCCAATAGAAATTGATTCATCTTTATTCTCTAAATCTTGGATATTGGCATTTTTACTGGATAAAATTGAATTTCTATACAACATTTTACGAATATTCCATTTGAATTGAAGAGCTGAAGGATTATTGTTCCATCCCCCTGCAGATCTTATACATAAAAATGTAATTTCTGCATGATCTTGGGATGTTTTATAGGGTAGGAAATATAATAATGGTTCATTTTCTCTAGTTAATAAATCTAATGCTAAATTTTTGTAGCTCAAAATATTAATCAAAAAACCTAATGCAAAGGTTTTCCTACGGTGTTGTAAAATATTCTTTTCCTCACAGTTCAATTGTAAGATATAACTCTTGGCGCTCTCAAATACTTCTTCCCAAACAAATTGATTACTCAATTTCATAGGAGATTTAAATCCTTTACCAAAACTATTTCTAGCGTTCATAATGTCAAATAGTCTATCAAAAATTCTAATAAATTCAATAGTAGCAGTAACATTATTAAAATTATTATTACATGTTTGTAAGAACTGTAATGCATCAGCTACGCTGCTACTCAAAACCTGGACTGCTAAAGGAACACTCATTTTTTTATTTTTATAAAATATATGTAATGAACTTAATTTATAGGCAAACTTCAAATTTTAAATTTGCTGAATTTCATGAAGCTTTTTTATATAATCAAATGCAATTTTACTGCCTGAGTGAGATAAACTTAATTCAGCCATACAATTTCGACAAATTTACATTAGGTGGCAAGGATCAATAATACAATGAATATTTATAAGAGGTTCATCTGGATGAGGAAAAGGAGATCGAATATTTGTATGATCTAAGCTACAGCCTAAAATGTCATAGGTCTTTAAATTTGTGGTAGTTCCATCACTTGTCAGAGATCGAACTGTAATTCCAGCTTCATAAAGAACTGAGATGACAGCAAGTACTAATTGGCTCTGTACTGTAGCATTTATTTTATTTATAAAAAAATAAGCAACCGGACACTTGAATTTTTTATTTAGACTACCAATTATTATGAAAACTAGTGCTTCTTTTGCTAACTCTTCATTGTCTGTGTGTGCAATGCCACCAAGATCACAATATCCATACACTTTTCCACTTTTATCAGGCCAAAATCCCTCCCTAATTGACATGGTGTCATAGATTAAAGCAACATCTTTTACATGCAAAAAATTAGATGTATCTGACTTTAATTTTTGTTTAAAATAATCAATTACTTCATGTAAGATACCAGGGTTGCAATGTCTTGTTGCTATCCATCTACTAATAGTAGAAGGATCTGGTAGTGTACTTCTTTGCCTTATAAACTCATATGCTCGAGGTAAATAAAAATGCAATGTTAAACAAAATTCCCGTATTTCTTCTGAATATGATTTATGATTTGAAGCATTATTTACATTCGCGATTTCATTTTGAAATAAAGCAAAAGGTAGAGAAGAATTAAATTGGTTCTTAAATATATCTTCAACAGTATCTCCAATTAAGTGATTATTTTTTAACAAATTTAACATTTCACGCATACTACTTACTCGCTTATCTCTTCTAATTAATTTCTGCTGCAATATCCTCTTGTCTCGACGTAAATGTTCTATCTAATTCTTCTCCTGTTAATTTTGTCGGTATGCCAATGTCGACGAAATTGGTTCCAGTTTCACAAATTTCACTATGATGAACGGCTGTTGTTGTGGCTGTGTCCTAAAATACATTTTAAATAACTATTTTTCTAAAGAAAACAAATTTTCTTATACATAATGATTAATGGTCATCTAATAATATAAAAAAATATAAATACTTGTTTTTGTATGTATATTTACTTACTTCTCGTTGCAGAATTTTTCTCTCTTTTATTTTTGGTAATAAATTATGAGGAAATTAAATATAGTTGGTACAGCAGACTTTTTCAACATTTGTTTCCCACTCACAACTGTTGAGTAAAAATAATTTTCATTGAAATGCAAGCTACATAAGGTTGAGCTGGAAGTAGGTTAAAATCCTTTCTTCGTACGCATGAACCCATTTTGAAGCCTCTCTTTCTCTTTAAGAGGAAACCTTAAATATAAAAATAACATAATATGTACATAATTTCTTTGAAATGATCAACGTGTAAAATAGGTATAGAGGTAGTAAACACTTTATACTAACTTGTGAAATGACAAGTCTTTCCTAATGTCACTTGAGCTAGTACATTTACACCACTACAGAAATTCACCATCTTAAAATTCTTAACTGCTCACTGTTTAATTTCTTTAAGTTTGAATTTAAAATTTTACTCTTTAGTAACATAAAATCAAACGTTAAAGTCGTTGAAACATATTATGTGTTATCATATGTTATGTGTGATAAAAAAAAGACAGCAGCACCGTTCTTATCTGTTGTCTTTTTCTAACACGCTATTTCGGGTATCTTTACATTGGTCTTATGGCGGGTGAGCACACAGATATATAAAGTAACTTAGTTACTTTATATATCTGTGGGTGCCGGTGAGCATTCCAGTTATCATATCAGTTCAGTGGGCCCGGCACGCCGCGACGTCCGTGGTGACGCCGCGACTAGACAGACGCGGGTGGGTGTCGCCAACCGGAGCAGAGGGGCCGTAGAGAGGGAGGATGGCTCACCAACATATTAAACACGTACCGCTCGGCGGCGGCGGCGGCGGCGAGAGCGCGTACAATCGTTGACCGGCGCCGCAGAATACGAACGAAGCGGTGACCGGTCGTGATGGTACGCTTCCGTAGCCCGGTTTACGGGATAGGCGTTCGCGGTGGGGCGGTGTGCTCCGAAAACGATAAAATAATATATACGAGAGCCAGCGGCCCTGTATCGTGTTTCGACGTGGCCCTTGCCGTGGATGTGCTGCCGTCCAGCCGGTACCGTATGGTGGCTCTCTCTATAGTCGGCGGCCGCTAACCACGAATAATATAATAATATTATGTAAACATTTACCTACGTTGTGCGTTCAAGTTTCCACACACACGATCAGCGGCATAATTTCGAGAACGCTCGATGTTTTATTTTTTTCCAACGTTGCCAAATTTAATCAAATGATAATAATTTGAGCACGATAATATTTGTTGATATTTAATTAGCAGTATATTATGACATTATGTTAATTGTTATTAAAATTCTAACTGAAACTCAAGCAGAACAATATTGAAAATAGCTATGATGGTCAATAAATACGAATATGTCTATGCCCTATCCATATGGCAATATCCAATAGGTTAAGTAGATTTGGGGTCTTGGATGATCTAAAAATGTTAGTAATTACCTACTAATGATCTATCAATACAAATAATTTGTAAAAACGATTGAAGTATAACGAATACTACATGCGAAACATTACACATTATAGTATATTTAAATAGTTTTAAATGAATTATAACAATTTGGTGACTCGATTTCAGTGATAAGATATCGGAAACATTTAAAACTTTCTTTATGGACACGTTCAATTTACTTAATATGATAAACAATCCAGCAAAATCTACAACGAGAGATAACACCACTATCGATGCATTGTCTTCAAGATATTTTTTGAAAAATGAAATCACAAACATAAGTATAAAATTTCAGTTATCACAGGAATGTAATTCTGATTATTGATTATTGAATAATGTTTAATATAATAGTAATTAAATAGTAATAATAATCATTTTCATTTTTTTTTCACATCTACTTATTGATATTGCCTATTTACTTTTATTTTGAATGGTTCCACAAAAATGTATTTGTAATGTATAATATTTGTTGGAAAGAAACTTATCGTTTCTATCGGGTGTCCCATGACAGCACTCATTTTTTTAAAAATTATTTATGGCGCCCATAAGATGAGCAAAAGTTACAGAATAATATAATAGTATAATATATATACATTAAAATACATTACTTAGTTGATAAAGACTAAAAGTAAACACTGTGGATCATAAAAAAAAATCGAAATTTGTAATTAATATTGAGAAGACGCAACGGTGTTGTCTCCGTCGCACAAACGCGTAGGTAACATACCAAATTTACGCTCAGCAATTCAATTTGTATGCCTTTAGCTTTCAAATTAGAGTGAATCGACTTATTATGAAACTTTATGCTAAGAACATTGTCTTTGTTTTGATGGAAGTTTTTTTACGATAATTAAGTTTTCGAGCTAGTTATGAACATTTTTATTTTACATTTATTATACAGTCAACTCGCGATATAACGAATATCGATATAACGAAAATCTTGATATAACGAATAAAACTACCGGTCCCTTGAAAATATCGCGGTATAATATAATTTCGATGTAACGAACTTTCGATATAACGAATTTTTTTCTCGGTCCCTTGAAGTTCGTTACATCGCGAGTTGACTGTACACGCATAACTCACTTATAAACTGAAATATCGTAAAAAAACTTTCAACAAAACACAGATAATTTCCTCACCATCAATCAGGGACGGCGGCAAGGGGGTTGGAGGCGACTGCCCCCAGGATGAGTTCCCGCACTTCAACCCCCCCAGATATTTTAACTCCTATTTTTACTGGTGTATTACCGTTTATATGATGGACACTATATTATTATAATCGTAAATACTAAATGGTATTCCTATCTTAATTTTTCACTCGCCGATAAATGTGATCGTTCGAAATGTTCAAAAATAAAGGCGTTCACCTATTAGTTAGTCGGATTTCCCAAACGAGTCGTCATTATGTTAATTGCGTATGTGTATATGCATGTGTAATGTGTGTGGGCGTGTGTGTGTGTGTGTGTGTGTGTGTGTGTGCGTGTGTGAATGTGTGATCGTCGAGAGCTTGGAGGCCATATAGGTATATTGTTTTTGTAACGACCACCCATGGTTGTTACTTGTTCTCATGTCACACATCCATTGTTATTATATTTTTAGTTTGTCATTTTGTGTCAGTATATATCGTCAATAATTATTGAAAAAAAAAAATTGTGTGTGTGTGTGTGTTACCAGTACTCGCTCGGGAAGTGAAACTTATTTTGATCGATGAAGTAAATCAATGTATAATATTGTTTGTAGTATTGTTTTTGTCCAGGTAAAAGGTTTGTGAGTGAATTAATCAACTAATAACAATGAATTAAATATACTAAATTCCAACTGATATTGAGCTCTCAGTATAGATGCTTTAATAATCGATCGTTAATTATTCATATTATTTAGTGTGGGCCAAGATAGATGAATGTGTTTTTTATTTTGCAACGTTTATATACATATAATATTTATTCACAGCAAAAAACAGTCACTCAACTAACGCGTATTGTATTTACCATTAGCGGTACAAGATAACATATTATACGAACGTGCTCATAGTAATGAATCATTACTTCACTTTGAAAATATTTCGAAAACCATGATTATTCAGTGCAATGCACATTTAAGTAAGTAAAACAAAATACATTTTACATTAATAAAAAAAATTAATAATAATTTAATTTTTCAGATTAAATCAACCATACAAGAAAAACACAAAACAGCTACCTACATACATTTGTATTTAAATTATTCATCCATTTTATTTTGATTTTAATTTTTTAACTGTTTTAACAAATATTATTTAGCAGATTAGAAGTTTTTGAGCATATTTTTACATTCTTTGGAATATATTAATATTTTGTATACTTTTTTAGGCATATAATGACGTTTTATCAAGCATATTTTAAAGCATATTTCAAAATGTTTTACAGGCTTACAGTATATATTATAGTTTTGTGGTGCATGAACATCCACCCTTTAGTAATGATATTATATAGAATTCGTACGACTGGTCGAAGCATCGGTGAATTAGTAACGCGAGTCTAAAATGTCGACTATGCACACTTGCGTTGGCATAATATGCAGTATAATATTATATACTATACACTAGGGCAGGCCGCAGGGGTCTCCAAACTTGTTTATTCAAGGGCCACAAAAAAAATCAAATGCTCTTAGCGGGCCAAAAGTTTATTAACACATATAATTTTTAACTTTATGATAATAATATAATATAGGTAGGTACCTATATAAATAATATGTTTACTTTATATTTTTGTATAGAATATTATTGTTTACTTTACAATATACTTAAATAAAAATAATTAGGTATAAATATAATATAATATAAATACATTTTTGAAACAATTTTTTTATCTATATTTACCTGTGCGTCCTATGCGGGCCACGGGCCGTTAAGACTTGTTCGCGGGCCGTAGTTTGGAGACCCCTACACTAGGGTATTATAATCTGGATTCTGGGCACTGAAGCGAAAAAATGTTTGGTGAACGATAGTTTTTTTGAAAACCGTTAATTATCGAAGTACTTTACGATAATATTAGTTTGAGAGTCTGTCAACACTGGCGCCGGCCGTTACATTTCGTTTGTTCCTCACTATCGCCGCGTAAAGAAATTTCACTTAAAAAAAAAAAAAAAAAAGGGGGCATGTTATGATGGCACCACCGTCATTCAACGTTTGTGTGTGTGTGTGTGTTTACGTCGAGAGCTAAGACGCCATACAGATTGTTTTTGTAACGAACACACATAGCTGTTCTCACGTCATACTATTTCAGAAAGGTTATTCAAAAACGTTGATCTGTTATATTTTTAAAGGTCGTACAGCAGAATCGACATTTTTAAAGAAGACGATGTAAGTACATTAATAATATTTATACAATGCTAATTGCTAACTTCCTTTCTTCCACTCGCCAATCGGTTTGACACAATAAATTCTGTCAGTTTGATTTCGAATCAGAAATAATCATGTCAAGTCGTTTGTCAAGTAAAAAGTTGACAAGGTCCAATGATATATTTTTAATAAATAATTGGATCTACCATTCGGATGCCACCCTTTAAATTATTATTCAGTGAGTGATAAAGAATATTTATGAATATTTGTGTGTATTTCAGGAATTGTTTAAAAGCAGTTATTTTATTATGGACCGGCATCATAGCTTTCAATGCATCGGTGACCGGTTACGTGCTTGAAGGTAACGACGTACGTTCAATAAAAGTAACCTATTGTGGAGGGTTGCTTAGGAGTATAGACATATACTATGTTGATATACGTAATGGAGGGCCGCTGAAGGATTTCTTTGATTTCTTACAGCTGCCAGGAAGTATGTGAAAATTTTAATGTAAAACTGTAAAAACTACATTATACCTATACTACCTAGTATATTGATTATATTGATTATTATAATGTAATTGAGTATTTTTTAGGTATTGGACCTGTAAAACGTTTAGTGATACCTTATAATCAATCGTGGTGTGATGGAGTAAACCAGACTGTCGAATTGCCCGTACAGGTATACCTAATTAATATTTAGGCATAATTTTTAATATTTGTAAAATGTAATATTATTGCTTTAAATTTTAAACTTGTTAATATTTTTTTTTTTCACATAGTTAGAACTTTTTCGGAACGAATTAAATGTATGTTTTTACTAAGATTTTAAACAGTCACAAAATAAATAAATAAATAATGTGGTTTCGGATTTTCATAATTTTTATAAATGGGTACTACTTTGATGTAGGTAAAGTAGGTATTAAGTGTGTACTTGATGTAACAAATTATGAAGTTAGATGATTTATCTTTCTATACGAATAATGATTCTGAGAGGGTATTTTATCAGTTTTATATTTTCATGATACCTATGTTTTTTGATATTGCTTTTAAAGAAACTTATTTTCCCATTAGTATTAAGAATGATTGATCTAATTTTTCCCAAAAACGATTCATTTATTACATTTCTGTATAAAGCAATCAAGAATTTAACATGCATATAAAAAGTTCAAAAATAGTTAATATTATATTTTGAAAATTTCGTCTTGTATGGAAAATTGTCATATAAACATTTAATGAAAATTGAATGTATATATGGACATTTTTTTTGAGTTACTATAAAATGCATGCATTTTTACTCCACCAAATGGTGATGACAAACAGTACAAAAAGACACATCATCATGAAATCACTCCTCTCATAATCTAAAAATAAAACTAAATAACCGTGTGGTTTTCTGGGGCTTTAAATTATATTAAGGTGCCATCAGAATTGTATTTTGAATTGAAATTCAATGTATTCTATTTGTATTAAAAGAAAACATACCTAGATATCTAAATTATTAGTATCCAAAAATTGATATTGTATGAATTAAATATTTACAGTTACTGGAGGCAACAGTCAAGAAAATAAAATTCCCACCACCACAAAAACAAGAAAATGAATGGGATAGTTGGAGGGGTACGGGTGGTATTCATTAATTATACAATTTTTAAATAATTATGTACATTAACATAAATATTATGATCAGTTGTAAACTTTTGTATTGCTAAGTAATATAATATTTATTTGGATTATTTCAAAAATTGAAGTTATTTTATTTCTCTTTTAAGAGATTATTTTTTATTCTATTGACAATAAGACAATAGATTTTTACGTTTTACTTCTGCGTTGAGCAATAAATGTAAAGATTTTACAATTATGCGTTTATTTAGTTGGTGTATGAAGAAAAGTACCTACATTAACTTTAAGGAAAAACAATAATTTTGAATACAAAGTCAGTTTTCTACAAAGTAGAATGTTTCTACAATTGTTGATGTGTGCATTTTTTAGCGGTTTTTTAAATTAGAATTTTATAGAATTGGTATATGATTTTAATTTGTATAATATGATCACTCTTTTTATGATATATAAGGACATTTACTTATTTTATCAACATAGGTATGTATGACTACATTTTAATTTTTAAATAAAATCATAGAAGATATTTTAATACAAGGATTCTGATAATATGCTTCTCTCAGCTGTAATAATAATAATAATTGATAAAATCATATGTCACATTTTCTTAACTTTGCATTTAAATCATTAATATTGTTAATATTGTATAGTTTACTTTTATTTGCTTAAAATAATAATTTAAGTACCATTTTTAACCATATATTTTGTTTTATTGTAAATCTGATTTCAGTTTGACTTAAGTCATTATTTTTGCTTGGAAAAAAAATATTTTTTGACTTACACCACATAAAATAAAATACAATTTGTAATAATAATATTATTTTTTATAAAATTCAAATGCATAACTTGTCTTATAACATTTAATATGAATAACTCTTAAATACACAATAATAGGTATGTAAATATTTGTTATTATTGCATATTTTATCTACTTGATACATTTAAGGTACCTTACACAATATTATAATTAATTATAACATTAAGATTTTACTGACACTAATTTAATCATAACATATTGTATAAATAGTTTATGATTATAATAGGTATTGATAAAACTACTAGCTTTTCTTATAATGGGTAGGTACAATAGTATTATATTATTTAAATTAAAATAATTGTTTCCATGTGAAATTGATACTTTTGAGATAGGTATGACTGTTATAAAAAAAAAGTGGCTAGGTAGATGTCGCTCCGCTGTACAGTCGATGTATAATGGATTGTATTAAACTTGATTTCAATGATATTATATCTGTTGCCACCGCATTTAAATTTAAATTGATATATTATTCAGTAAAATATGGGGCATAACTTTTTATAAATTTAAGAGAGTCAAAATCATAACACAGAAATACCTAAAGGTATCCAACCTTCATAATAATTCATTGGTGATGATTCAATGTAGAGAAGTGAATATAAATTTGTTAAAATGTAACTGAAAAAAATTTATTTTTGGTAGGTACCTATCATAAAATATTTTCATTTTTAAAAATTATTTTTTAATTTTATGTATACTTAGTGTAATATTAGTATACTACATAATATGTACTATGTAGATATAATATATTCTACATTATTACCTACGCCAATTATAATCTATTTATTTTTATAGTCTTATTCATTAGTACACACTTATCAAATCCGTAGTGCACACTTTCAATTTCAGACTACACACTTAGTGTCGGGGTTCACTAAAAAATAGGGCCTGCAATATAAGTTACATTGAATATAGGTTAGCATAATAATATAGGACATCGGTCACGGGGGAGCAGCTGGTCACACATGACACACACACACACACACACACACACACACTAAAATATCGCTAATTTTGTATTGTTTTATTATTGTAATTATTATTGTTGAATGTGTCTTGTGAGTTATAAAATAAAATAATTATTTAGATAAATCCAGAGCATTATCGTAAACCGCCTCGTCGGCTGCCGAATAATGTTTTAACACGGCCGCCGTGGTTTTGTCTTTCACCTACGTTGTCTCGGCAGTATATCAGCGTGTGAAAATATATTATTATAAAAGTTTTTAAGGGCCGTTATTATAGATTTGAATCGGATAAAATTACAATTGTCTAGTTCATTGTTTCATTCGTTATACTCTGATACCCTCATGTCTGATGATAAACTGTTTTTGGTTTTTTTTTTTTTTTTTTTTGTTATAAGGAGAAGTTTTGCAGATACATAAACACGGGTATTATGGTCGAATTGCACTTATTTTAGTCGAACTGCACTTGGGTTTAATTATGGTAATGGTCGAACTGCACTCTGGTAAAAAACAGGTATTGGGTGAACTGCACTTGGGCTCAAAAAAGGTACTTCAACAAAAATATCATGCATTTGAACTGACAATGATTTTAATTATTGGCGTAGTTAAAAATGATTGTTTTATACATAGTACATACGACATACCATTGTCCATTATGTTAATAAAATATTATAAATATTGCATACTTATAACATATTAAATTGAATCGTCAAATATTATTATTTATTATTGTCATTATTATAACTTTTTTTTTTTTAGCTAATTTTGATAATTTTTGTAGAAATAATATTACATTATATATAATTTTTTTTATTATTTTTTTAAATCGTCAAATATTATAATAATAATAATAGTGAAGGTCCATAGTGGCCTAAAATTTTAACTCCTTTCTTTGAACGAGTGCAGTTCGACTACTACCTGATTTTTACCCGAGTGCAGTTCGATCATTACCTTTTTTGAACCCAAGTGCAATTCGAGCATTTATTTTTAGGTAATAAGTGCAATTCGTCTATCCCGATAAACACATACATTAGAGAGGGTGTAATATCATACATTATTAGAGGGTGCTAATTTTAAAATTGGGCGTGCTAATACCCCCCATTTGTTAATACGAACGTTTTTACTATTTTTATTCAAACGCTACTTTTTTATTGTATGCTCAATTTCTGTTTAGATTACACAATATTATTATATATAGTCGTTTAACAATGAATATTGTATAAATGTGACACTGAATTATGTATATTTGTAAATCGAGTGAAACAATACATAATATTATATTATATTATTATAACTACAGCTGCAACGTAATAATCTTATAATTAAACAAAAAAAAGGTGGGCAAGTGGGTGTTGCTCTGCTGTACAGTAGGTTACAAGTGGGTCACTGTATAATGGATGATATTAAATTTGAATTCAACGATATAATATCATTGTATTAGAAAAACGATTCTGAGCGGAGACAGTTTGTCAGTCTAGGTATAAGACATATTATATACATTATACATATCTATGGTACTAAACCAAAATTTGACCTATAATAGGTAGGTACCTATAATAAATTCCAAAATTAATCATATCAAAATATCCATTAGGTACTTATAACGCGTTATACATCAACAAAAACCGTGATACTATCATAGATATATAATAGTACACTTTAGAAGTTTCAAGTACCCACGAATAATATTATTCAATCACAACAAAATAACTAAAATAGTTTTTCTAGGTTTTTTAATATGTAATTTCGTTCAAATTTGAATTTAAAATGTCTGTAAAAAAAAACTGTGTTCATATATTTTTTAGATTTTTTGGTTACAGTATGAACTATTTACGAGAACCTTTGTGTTGAATTTGCAATCCTTAGCTAGAAAAACTGAACATTTTATAATTTATTAATTACAATGATTGATAATTTTCGAGATTTTGATAAATTTTGTCAAAATTTGATCTTTAAATGCTTATAAAAAAAAACTGTGCCTATGTATTTTTAATATTTTTCAACTGATATTGTAAAAATATATCAGGGGCCTTGTATTAAATTTTTACACTTTTTGGCCCAACAGATAAAACTTTATTGATATTTATAGAAAAAAAAACTAAAAAAAAATTGAAAGCTGTAAATGTCCATAAACAGCTCAAAAAGAGTCAAAATATTTTCAAAATTGTATGGTGTATAGGAAATGATAATATAAACATTCAGTGAAATTTTCATGTATCTACAGTTATTCGTTTTTGAATTACTACAAAATAAGGAAATCGCTACATGAGAAATCGAGTGAACATCCAATGTTGTAAAAATTTGAATTTCAAACGCTCATAAAAATTTAATTTGACATTCCGGTAGAGATTTTTTTATTGATAAAGGTAGACAAACTTATGAGTAATCTTATATTACATTTTCAAATCTTAGATTTAAAAAGAAAAAGGTGGGCAAGTGGGTGTCGCTCTGCTGTACAGTAGGTTACAAGTGGGTCACTGTATAATGGATGGTATTAAATTTGAATTCAATGATATAATATCATTGTATAAGAAAAACGATTCTGAGCGGTGATGGTATGTCAGTCTATGTATAAGGCATATTATATACATATCTATGGTATTAAACAAAAAATTGACCTATAATAGGTACCTATAATAAATTCCAAATTAATCATATCACAATATCCATTAGATACTTATAACGCGTTATACATCAACAAAAACCGTGATACTATCATAGATATATAATAGTACACTTTAGAAGTTTCAAGTACCCACGAATAGTATTATTCAATCACAACAAAATAACTAAAATCGTAATTCTTGGTTTAAATATGAAATTTTGTCTAAATTTGAAATTAAAATGTCTGTAAAAAATAAGTGTGTTTATATATTTTTTAGATTTTTTGGTTACAGTATGAATTATTTAAGAGAATCTTTGTTTTAAATTTTCAACTCTTAGTTATAAAAACTGAATATTTTATAATTTTTTAATTCCAACGATTGATAATTTTCGAGATTTTGATAAATTTTGTCAAAATTCCAACTTTAAATGCTTATAAAAAAAAATCGTGCCTATGTATTTTTAATATATTTCAACTGATATTGTAACAATATATCAGGAGCCTTGTATTAAATTTTTACACTTTTTGGCCCAACAGATAAAACTTTATTGATATTTATAGAAAAAAAAACTAAAAAAACTTGAAAGCTGTAAATGTCCATATACAGCTCAAAAAGAGTCAAAATATTTTCAAAATTGTATGGTGTATATGAAATGCTAATATAAACATTCAGTGAAATTTTCATGTATCTACAGTTATTCGTTTTTGAATTACAACCAAATAAGGAAATCGCTACATGAGAAATCGAGTGAAAATCCAATGTTGTAAAAATTTGAATTTCAAACGCTCATAAAAATTTAATTTGACTGTCCGGTAGAGATTTTTTTATTGATAAAAGTAGATAATCTTATAAGGAATCTTGTGTTTCATTTTCAAATCTTAGATTTAAAAAGAAAAATTTTTACGAATTCTTAACTCAAAATAATTTGCTAATTTTCGTGATTTTTCCATATTTTGTCAATTTTTGAACTTTAAATGCTTATAAAAAAAAATTGTGACTAAGGATTTTTAATATTTTTCATCTGCCTTTGAAACAACATATTAGGAGCCTTCTATTAAATTTTCAAGCTTTCGCAACCAACAAATAAAATTTTATTGATATTTCTAGAAAAAGAACTAAAAAAAAATGAAAAATGAAAATGTCCCTAAACAGTTCAAAATAAATCAAAATATTTTGAAAATGTTATCGTGTATAGAAAATGCAAATATAAACAACCAGTGAAAATTTCATGTATCTACGGTCATTTGTTTTAAAGTTACACCAAAAACCAAATTCGATTTTTTGGAAAATCGATTTTGCGTAAAAATTCCCGTTTTTCCTTAATTTTTATGTTGTTTTTCCCGGTGCTTGTGAAAACTACTGGAAAATGTTTACATTTGACCCCCCCAAAGTACCAACTAGATTCACTTTCCTATCAGAAAAGGTACTATTGAAGAAAATCGAAGCTTTTTTACTGTCCCAAAACGTGATGACAGACACAAAAATATAAAAATATAAAAACACACATCATTGTAAAACCAATACATTCATCGCTCCGCTCAGAATCTAAAAAACATAATACAATCGTACCACCCGAAACGAGTCGACAAAATAATATTATAAAATTAAACAATTTTTTTTTTTCGTTCTGTCGAATATACAATAATATTGTCGTAATATGGTGTCATATTGAAATCTTTTCGTACATATCTCTCAATGGAAAAAAACCCCCCCAAAAAAAGATGAAAAAATGTGTTTTACTACATCACATTAAACGTAATAATTAGGGCAGAGGACTCATAGCATTTGCATATTATTTTTGCACAGCCACAAAAGTAGCAGAGTGCGAAACAAATACGTTCCATGATTCCACAAAGCTAGTTTTAAAAATTTATTGTGCATATAAATGCATATTTTGCAAGTTTTTGGTTTTTAGGGCATATTTCTTTCATTTTATACTTTTGGATGCATATTTTAAATAATTTAACATTTTATCAATAATTTTAGTCGACGTTTTGATTTATTTTTTTTACAACCAAAATAACGTTGAATTTAAAATTTTTTAAAATTTTGATCAGTACATGATCTTTCACTTTCTCCGGAACCTATAATTACAACTATTTACAATGATCGTGGGTAAAAGCCGCATGTTAGCATTGAGAACACCAATAAATATAAGCCACCATAAAAATAATTGAAGACGTTTCTTAAAATTAAATCAAGCACCTTGTACAGTGGGAAAAATTATTCAAGAGAACATGAATATTTTAGAGAAAAATAAAAGTTAACAAATATTGGTTCAAATGTCAAGAATTTTATCTGGTGAAGAAACTTCAATTTTAGTCAGAATACCTGAAACCTTGAGCCTTGGCGATTTAGAATATTTTAAATATGGTCCTTTAAATTCCGTTGATGTTGAACGTTCTTTTTCATGTTCCAAGTGCTGTTAGCTGACAATAGAAAAAGTTTTCAATTTGAAAAAACATCTTATTGTTCAATGTAACTTCCAATGTAAAAATGTGTGTTAATTGTAAATATTTGAAACAAAAATATTTTGTCAATTGTTTTTTAGTAGTTGAAGAAGTAGAAAGTTGAAAGTTTTGATGATGACGTATCCAGATGAGAAAACCCATAAAATAAACCCAAATAATAAATAATTATTCAAATAATTAATTGTAACTTGTAAGTTGTCAAATAAAGTTGTAAATACAATTTATTCTTTAAAATAATAGATAACCTACAGAAAATTTTTTATTTTTCGTTCAAAAATATTCATTTTAAAATGCATATTTATAATAATGCATATACATATTTTATATTTAAGTGCATATTTGGTGACTTTTTAGAGCTACAAGTCCTCTGCCTTAGACTAATAATATTTTATGATATAACTATAATATCCATCGTTTCTATTATACGATAATAATATTGAAAAAATTGTACATTATAATTATTACATTTGGAATCGTATGATTTATAAATTTAATTTAATACTAATATTATCAACTATATAGTTCACTCTAAATAATTATTATAACATAAATTATTACCACTTCACGTTTTGTTTCCACCCGGCACGTTTATATGCATAATACATATTATATATATATATATATACATATATAGGATATTATAATATTCGACGTAAATGAATTGATATTATTAATAATATTCTGAACAAAAATATAATATTGTCACTATCAGGTAGCTGTACTATAATATTATTGTTGTATCTCGTGTACACTGTATGTATAATATTTTCTAACGACACACGTCGATACAACCCCCTCCCCCCTCTTGATCACCACCCACAATCCACCCACCAAACCACATTAAAACCACAGAACCCCTTATTTGTTATTATATTTATATATTATTAATGTATACGTATATATTATTATATATATAATATATATTATATAAATAAATATATATATAGAGAGAGAGAGAGAGAGAAATCTTGTCCTAGTGCGTATTAACCTGATGTTCCATATTTATATCATATTATTATTATTATTATTATTATTATTAAATATAAAAATTGAGAGAAAAAAAATTAAATTAAATTAAATTAATAATTTCGATAAGTTTACGATTATTTTTATTTATATACATTTTAAATTACCTATTATTATACATTATTATTACTATTATTATTATTATTATTATTATACAATTTGTAGACATTAATTTATCTTAATTTATCCCGATAATTTTGATTATATACTATACAATTACGGTATAGTATACGGTAGAGCACTACTAATACCATCGTTCTATACTATTATACAGTAGGTACCTTATTATTATTTATAAGACTGCATTACAAATTTAAAAGCATAGGTAATTTTATTTTAACAGTTTGTAATATTTTACAAAAGTGTATCATTGCAATACTTATGATTTATGCATACAAAAAATATTGCAAAATATGGAGAAAAAAAACCATCTTTGGTTTGTGTCATCCGATTGATACAGAAACTACAGAAAATGTTACTATCACTGCAATACTTTTCTATATGGGACTATAGAGATTCATTGTATAACTTGAAAGTTAATAGTAAAATACTAGAACTGGAACGTGCTTCCGATGATAGAATACCAATATTAAATGTGTATTTCAACAATAACTTAAATGCCAATCTAGGTTATTACTGAATAGATAATTATAAAATTATAGTCATTGTTATATCTAGTTAGAAAATTCACTTTGGATGGGAATCACTTTTTGTTATTGATTTTATGTTGTGTATTTTTTAACGTTTGTTCGATATATTTTAGCTCATATAGCTCCAGCCCAAATAACCATAACATTCCATGTTTCATTGGGTAAATTAATAATTAATTTTTCAATGTTATCATATCTGATTTCTCAAATAAAAATAAAATGAAAATATCTTACACACCCACAAACATTAACGTGGAATAGATGATTGTATTTTAATCTGAGAATTTGTGAATTTATGAAATCGTTCAAACAAATAAATAATAATTTAACATACATGGTATTATAATAGGTACCAAATTACCTATTATAATAGGTATAGTTATTTTTCGAATAGAGAAAAATGGACGTAGGTAGTTGTTCAAACGTGTGAACAATTGGACGTTAAAAAAATTTAACAAATCAATCAAAAAAAATATAAGTAGTTAAATTTAATAATTAAAATACAATATCAAAAACAGTTATTTATATTGTTTATATTTACTTATTATAATTCGTCAAAAATTACTATAAAATATCAAAAACATTTATTTGATATAAAACGTCAACAAATAAAATACAATATCACGGTAACACGTAATATTCAATTATAAACAATAAAGTACAATAGGATACGAGTTGTCTTATGAACATTAGCATAAATATTATAGAATGTAGGTTTTTCATTATCACAAAAACTATCAACAATTTATGTCGTCGAGTACGTATCAATTAATTAAATTTATACATACACTTCACTCAAGGGTGGAACAATTTTTTTTTTAGATGGTTGATAAAATTTGGATTTTTCAAGTAGAACTTCACTATAAGTTACTTTCTGTACACCAGACCCAACGTCAAAAATAAATGTATGCACAACCGTTGTCACTAACGGAATACGATTAGTAATTTTCAAATTGTAACATTAAAATGAAACGAGCACTTTCGGATTCTTACGAAGAAAAAACCCACAGTATTCGTTGTTATATCATAATAATACCATGTGAAAAATTGAAAGGTGCAAATTTAAAAATGTAATTCCTGTAGAGGAAAATCCAAGGGCGTAACTATTATCTGTAGTTATAGTTATTTTATTTTTGATTAGGTATGTATAGCAAAAAACAAAATCGATGAAGTCAAAAACTAATTTTTTATATTTCTAATAATATGATATCGACACACAATTTTTATATTTTATTTACATTTCGATCAGGCTTAACAAATTTTTTAATCATTTATAGGTTATAATTCATACATTGAACGGAATTTTTAATTTTTTTTTTTTGGCAAACATTTAGCATGTTGGTCCCGCAACTCTATCGTCATCCGTTGGTTCTCAAAATCGGTTTTCCTAATTGGAACGTGTCTCCAGGGACGGAGTGGCCGGTCTGGAAATGGGAATTTTTCAGATGGCCTGGACCATACTATGGCCTGGTGGCCTGGCCATTTTGTTAGATTTTTTTTTTAATTTAATTTAATTTACAAAATATTAGTTAATACTTAATGCTAAATGTTTGTTTCTATTAAATTATTGTATTAAAATTTACAAATATTATTAATGCGATAATAGTTCATTGTGATAGCCTCGTACAATCGTATACTCTTATGAGAAAGTTTTGGATATAAAATTACAAAATATTTGGTACATAAATATAGACATCAAATAAAATCAAAGCAATATAATATTGATATAGGTCGGTTATTTTTATAATAAAACACCCATTTTAAACATTGAAGTATTTAAAAAACAGGCTGAGAAATTCAATGACCAATGATTATCTTGAGTCTTTCATGCTTATGGCCATTGAAAATAAAATTCTCATGGAAATAGATGACAATATTATCATAAATGCAGTTGGTGAGAAATCTAATCTATTATCTAAATTATTACTATGAATGTATAAATCTTTTTTATTATATATTGTTTACAATGTATGTATTTATCTATCACTTATTACCTTATATCTACTATACCTAATACCTATGGTGACCAGACGTACTTATTTTATAAGGACAGTACTGTTTTTTGGTAACATTTCCTACTGTCCTAAATAAATGGTCGAAGTACACTTAAATGTACTTATTTTTAATAATATAATAATTCCAAATGGAAATAAATTACCAAAATTCAAATTTAAGGTATTTAAAAAAATTCTGTTATCAAAAATCAATTATGCAGGTTTATACTAACGATGAATTGTGTCATGAAATGTTTAATATGTTGAAAATGGATCAAAAAATACTAAAAGAAAATTCATGGATCTCAAAAATATTTAAAATGGTGATATTTCAATATTTGTTCCTTTTTTAATTTAGTTCCTTGTAAATGTAGGTATTAAATTTTGTTTCCTACCTATTAAGTTAAATGTTTGAGTTAAAAGTTCTAAAGTTGTTTTTTTTATTAAGTATTTATTATTATAAGTTTTGTTTTTCATGAAAGTCACGTGACTCACATGAGTTTAGTTGTATAAAAACACATATTTTATTTTTCACTCTTAATAAGATTAAAAATCTGTGATGCATATTTATGTTTAAAAATAAATAAATGAGTTTAAATTGATGTTATATTGTTAGGTATTTATATTGATATATATATACACATAATATATTAGCCTATATTATTATGTACTGTTTTTTCTTTTTTAATATCTGGTCACCATAACTATACCTAAACAATTAAAACACAATGTATAATATAATAATTATTAATATTTCGTTGATTTCAACTATTAAACCATACCTACTAATTTAATTTTTCAGACTTTCAGGAATAAGTACTATTAGTGGTATAAATATAATGTGTTATAAGACAGAAGTTAAAAGAAATAGCAAGATAGTGATTGAAATAATTTTATAATACTAAAAGTAGTTTTCAAATAGGTAAATACAAAAACCAAATTCGAGCCGAGCGAGAAAAAAAATTTTGGTGGGTGGCCTGGATAAATTTTAAACTCCCGGCCTGGATTTGGTTCTCACTCCACCCCTGCGTGTCTCAGCCCCCCCCCCCTTAACACTAAACGAAACACTTGGAATGCAAAAGTGTTTGCAGTTTGCACTTATATTTGCATAACTATGATATCATATTCCTAAAGTGGAATAATACTCATTCGTTTCTAAATCATTAAATTTTTTTGAAAATAATATGTTTAAATTTAATTTAATTTGATAATATTTAATAATTATAATATTTTTATTTATTCTGTATTATTCCACAGATCATTTTTTATCGCATCAGCATATTAGGTATGTTTAAATATAATATTTTATTGAAAAAAACAGTATAATGCCTACTATAATAATATAACAATAACTGCAATAATATAATTAACCAAGAAACAATAATTTAGAATAATTCTGTGATAGTAACTTAAGGATAATGACGTAGTGATCCCTCACTACCGTTTATATTAATTGAGTTCGACAACCTTAATGTGTTGAATAGGAGAGGTTTGACAGAGTAACAAGTCACACCGTAATAGTTATAAGTGATTTATTTAAGTTACAAAAAGTATAATGTTTTACATTGAATATATAAATTGAGGACAGAGCGATAAGCACCTGCCGAGAAGTTAGTTACTAATACTAGCACTTACAAGTGTGTACGTTGTACTGACTCTGTACTAATTCTAATTTGGCTATGGACTCGTCACTCGTATAGATGACACTGGCTTAATATGACATATTAGGGTAATATGACACATTGATGTTTTGATTAGAATTATTGATATTTAAGAAACCAAATATTCTTTAAATGCTTTTCAATTAACCTCCTACATACAATTGTATACAGTGACCACTGGTTTTGACCTTATCAGAGAGTTTGATTACAAAAATGTGTTTTTGGTCTTACCAAAATTTTTTTTAATCATTTTTAAAAATTAATTTTAAAATATAAAACTTTATGTTCTTTCAATTTTTTGTATTCGAAGTTGAACATAAAAAGGCAAGCTATACTACAATTGTTTTATAAATAAGCTTATTATAATACTTTTGCCATAAATACTTTGAAAAAACTTGTATTACATCAGGGAAAATGACATAGCAGTGTTTATTATTATATTAATTATGTTAAAATATATTTCTAAAGTGTTGTTATTTATAATAAAAAAAATTGATTGAACTATTAAATTCTAAAAATTTTATAATTTATTTCTATTGCCCAGTATACAATTTTTGCCTGTACAAATATGGTGTAGGTATGTCATTTTACCCAACAACATAGTAGGTACATTTAAAAAAAAAGTGAATTAAAATTATTTGTTTGTATTAAATGTACAATTAGACTTCAGAAATATGTGTATAATATAAGTACAAATATGTTGCTCAAGTTTCCTATTATAATTAACATTATTTCCTTTTTTTTAAATTAAAAAGTGGTACCGGTACGTCTTATTAAGCAAGTCTCCCCTACAGAGGCGGCTTGATCATGCATTTTGTGGTTCACTGAACCACCAAAAAGTTTGGGGTGGGTGTTATTTTAATAGGTAGGTTCTTGGTAATCAGTGTCCGGTATAGCCGTATATACGAGGTAATAAAAGGATGGTTATTTGATGGCTAATTCATTATTAGCAACAAGCCAACAAATAGATACAATCACATATATTAACAATCAACTTATGAAGTTATAAACAGCTTTAGTGCTTTACGACAAAAAGATAGTCACATAAACTATAAAGTATGAGACAATGTGACATTATTTTGTTATTCGAAAATCGCAATATAGTCACTTATACTGAATTCAACAACTGATGAGTCAAAGCTCAATTAATTTGTTTTTGTGTATAAGTGTGTATTGTAGACGGATTTGAGGTTTTTAGATTCTGAGTGAAACGATGAATGTATTGATTTTACAATGATGTGTGTTTTTTTATTTTTTTTGGGTCTGTGTACACGATAAGTAGTCGAAATAATGCTTCGATTTTCAACTTCAGTATCTTGTTCGATTCGAAAGTGATTATCGTTGGTGCATTGGGGAGGTCAAAATTTAAATTTCCCAGTAGTTTTCAAAAGCGCCGGGAAAAACAAAAGAAAAATTAAGGAAAAACGGAAATTTTTACCCAAAATCGAGTTTTCTTAAAATCAATATTATTTTTTGGTGTAACTTTTAAAAAAATGATAGTAGATACATGACATTTTCAGTGGTTGTTTATATTTGCATTTTCTATACATGATAACATTTTCAAAATATTTTGATTTATTTTGAACTGTTTAGGGACATTTTCAGTTTCCAATTTTATTAGTTTTATTTTTATGAATATCAATAAAAATTTATTTGTTGAGTAAAAATACTTGAAAATTTAATATAAGGCTCCTACTATATTGTTTCAAAGACAGATGAAAAATATTAAAAATCGTTAGTCACAGTTTTTTTTTTTAAGCATTTAAAGTTCAAAAAATGACAAAATATGGAAAAATCACGAAAATTTGCAAATTATTTTGAGTTAGAAATTCATAAAAATTTTTCTTTTTAAATCTAAGATATGAAAATGTAATACAAGATTCCTTATAAGATTTCCTACATTTATCAAAAAAAAAATTCTATAAGAAAGTCAAATTAAATTTATATGAGCGTTTGAAATTCAAATTTTTACAACATTGGATATTCACTCGATTTCTCATGTGGTGATTTCCTTATTTTGTTGTAATTCAAAAACGAATTACTGTAGATACATGAAAATTTCATTGAATGTTTATATTAGCATTTCCTATACACCATACAATTTTGAAAATATTTTGACTCTTTTTGAGCCGTTTACGGACATTTTCAGTTTTCAATTTTTTTAGTTTTTTTTTTCTATAAATATCAATAAAGTTTTATCTGTTTGGCCAAAAAGTGTAAATAATTAATACAAGGCTCCTGATATTTGTTACAATAGCAATTGAAAAATATTAAAAATACATAGGCGCAATTTTTTTTTATAAGCATTTAAAGATCAAATTTTGACAAAATTTATCAAAATCTCGAAAATTATCAATCATCGTAATTAATAAATTATAAAATGTTCAGATTTTATAGCTAAGGATTGAAAATTTAAAAAAAAAATTCTCATAAATAGTTCATTCTGTAAACAAAAAATCTAAAAAATATATGAGCACAGTTATTTTTTACAGACATTTTAAATTCATATTTGGACAAAATTACATATTAAAAAACCTAGAATAACTATTTTAGTTATTTTGTTGTGATTGTATAATATTATATTATTCGCGGGTACTTGAAACTTCTAAAGTGTACTATTATATATCTATGATAGTATCACGGTTTGTTGTTGATCTATAACGCTTATAAGTACCTAATGGATATTGTGATATGATTAATTTGGAATTTATTATAGGTACCTATTGTAGGTCAATTTTTTGTTTAATACCATAGATTATATATATAATATGTCTTATACCTAGACTGACATACCGTTTCCCCTCAGAATCGATTTTCTTATACAATGATATTGATATTATATCGTTGAATTCAAATTGAATATCATCCATTATACAGTGACCCACTTGTAACCTACTGTACAGCAGAGCGACACCCACTTGCCCACCTTTTTTAAATTGTATTTGCTTAGCCCCTTCAAAAAAAAAAAACTTGTTACATTGTCATTTGTCACTGAAAATACTATATAAATTATATTCATAGTGCTTGGTCGCTAACAATACATAGTTTAGTTATTGTGACACTAGTCAATACCTGACTAACAGATATAAGTCAACACGTCACTATTTTATATTTCTATTGCAGACTATATTTGAAATTTGAATTTATTCTATAATAGTTAAATAATTAATTGTAATTTAAATATATAGAAATTTGGTTTAATCAGAACCGAATGATCAAGCCTGGGCAAGATAATAATAATTTTTAACTGAGTGAAGTTAAGTTGATGGAAAACATTTTAAAAAGTTTAATGTTAACAGTTAACCTAATTTTTTTGTTGACTCAGTGAAATAAAAAGTTCTATGAACATTTTCTATTAATTTATTAACCTAAGTTAAGTTATTATTTTTTAGATTCTGAGTGGAACGATGAATGTATTGATTTTACAATGATGTACCTATGTTTATTTAAAATTTTTTTTTAATTTTTGTGTCTGTGTACACGATAAGTAGTCGAAATAATGCTCGGTTTCCAACTTCAGTAAATTTTTGGTGCATTATGGAGGTCAAAATTTAAAATTCCCAGTAATTTTCAAAAGCGCCGTGAAAAACGGGAATTTATACCCAAAATCGAGTTTTCTTAAATTCAATATTATTTTTTGGTGTAACTTTTAAAAAAATGTACTATGATACATGTAATTTTCACTGATTGTTTATACTTGCATTTTCTATATACCATACAATTTTCAAAATATTTTGAGTTTCCAATTTTATTTTTTTTTTTCTATAAATGTCATTTATAAGACTTTATTTGTTGAGTAAAAATACTTGAACATATAATACAAGGCTCCTACTTTATTATTACATTGAGATTTGAAAAATATTAAAAATCCTTAGTCACAGTTTTTTTTTTTATAAGCATTTAAAGTTCACATTTTGACAAAATATGGAGAAATCACGAAAATTATCAAATAATTTTAAGTTAGAAATTCATAAAAATGTTTCTTTAAAAATGTACTACAAAATGCCTCTTAAGTTTGAGTACTTTTATCAAAAAAAAAATGTCCATAAGAAAGTCAAACTTAAATTTTTATGAGCATTTGAAGTTCATATTTTTACAATATTAGATATTCACTCGATTTCTCATGTAGTGATTTTCTTATTTTGTTGTTATTCATAAACGAATAACTATAGATATATGAAAATTTTATGGAATGTTTATATTAGCATTTCCTATACACCATACAATTTTGAAAATATTTTGATTCTTTTTGAGCTGTTTAGGGACATTTTCAGTTTTCAATTATTTTAGTTTTTTTTTCTATAAATATCTATAAAGTTTTATCTGTTGGGCCAAAAAGTGTAAAAATTTAATACAAGGCTCCTGATATGTTGCTACAATGTCAGTTGAAAAATATCAAAAATACATAGGCACAATTTGTTTTTATAAGCATTATAGGTCGAATTTTGACAAAATATATCAAATTTAAAATTGATCAGTAACTTTTTCTATGAATAATTGTCTGTATTAAGTTGAAAAGTAAGCTAAATGATGTTAGGCCAGAGTAAATCCATAATAGCATCAATTTATATTTAAAAGAATACTAATTTATACCTAATCTATTTATGAATAGCAACAATCATATTATACAATTTAAATATTTCAATAATTTTTTTTAATAAATAATAGATACAAATTATACGAAAATATGATTCCGTCGTTGCGATTAAAATATAAAACAAAACTGTAACATGATTTGACATGTCCAAAGTGGAAAGCGAGTACGTCCGATGCCGCATCGGCCGTACTCGCTGGACAAGTTTGAACTTTGAAAACAGTTTTGTTTTTCATCGCATAGGCCTAACCAACATTGAAAAGACGTTATAAATATATTATTATGTATTTATAGTTATTATTTTTTAAGTATTTTATTCTAGTAAGTTGGTTTTCATGGATAAATTTTTGAAAATATTTTGCTAATATTTTGCTTATATTTTGGTAGATTGGAAAAAAAATGAATCCAAGCTAATGTGCCACTCTAGGCAGGTGCCTAGCTCGAATATACCGCCCCTGTCTTTCATACACTATGCTTAGTGCACAATGCCACAATCATCCCCCTATGGAGCCTGACGAGGAAAGGACTTTAATAAATAGATAGGTATATTATGTTTATATAATAATAGTTTATTCAGCGTCTAAAATCACTTACAACTAAGTCTACACTACTGACTTCCGCAATAAGTTTTTAGTTCAGATAAATAGCAAGGTCTATTACAGCATTCATCGATGATACTTCTTTTGAAAGAGCGAAGTAAACGTAAGGGCATAAATGACATTGCTTCTTTCTTAGGTAAGTATGGGTAGTCAACTGCATTGTAGTCTTCTAGGTCTTTGTAATTCCACACATCTGAATCTGTTAATAGAGTATCAAATTACTTATTATTTTAATAATGTTTAGATTTTTAATGGAGTAAATAAGTACACTTTTTTCTCTGTTACAGCTTAGTTACAAGTAGGTAATTGTTATAATCCAATTAAATGTATATTTAATTATAATTTTTTTTTATTATTTTAAGGTATTTTTTATTACAACTTGTAAACACTTTAAATTTGAAGTAACAACAACGACTTAAGTGAACTAATTTTTGAATTTAATTATGTACTCTTAGGTTAGTTTAAACTTTAAAGTGGTATTAATTATTAAGGTATAAATTATGAACCTACCGATTTGACTTCTTTTTTGTAAATTTGGTTCATTGTAGTTGCCTTTGCATAGAACTTTCATGATGTCCGCCAATTTAGAACCACAGTATTGTTGAGGTGAACGTTGAAATCTAACATTGGCTGTTACAATTTTCATCATTAATGCCAAGAGGAGTAAATTTAAATATAGACTTCTCTTCATTATATTCTGAAACAGGACACAAACAAAAAAATTTCTGTATAATATAACCCTCAGTTACAATTAAATACATTTTGTAAATATCAAACTAAAGTACTATTATTATTGCATTATGGCTTAACACTTCAAACAATAATTACATACCTTGAATGAATGTTTAGATAAGTGTGGTTACGGTTCGCAGAATTGTGGTGAACTGATGATTGTCAACCGTTGTTGGTCGCATTTATAGAGATTTCGTCCCTGTTTTAATTCAGGAGTTCTAAGAACCAATAACTGAAAATAATTAAAACACATCAAGTAACGTTAAGGTGATGATTGAACAAGGGTCAAGTTTATTAATATTTATAAAAGGGAAATTAATATAATTTTTGATTGACGTGCTGATGACATTGTTATTACATTTTGCCACTATCCAACTTCTAAACGTAAATAAATTACCATCAATGATATGTCAAAATGTCAGAAAATATCACACATCACGTCATGTCACATATTCACACGTCTCGTTGAGTTTTAGTAAAATAACCAATACATATTATATTTAAATTAGATTTAGTCAATATTCGATGACCATATCTATCGTGAGTGTTGTGTAACTGTGTGTGTAGTGACTGACCATAATGGTGTAAGTTCCCCGAACAATGTATGTAATTATAAACACGAACTACGGCTAAAATTCTTGGAAATGCGTAACGTACAAATGTCAAACGTCACTATATTTTGCGATCAAAAAAGTTTAAAATCCCAGGTGGCCATGAAAGTCAAAAAAGTGGAATAAAAATTCCCCAGAACCAAAAGCACGATTTTAATTTGAAAACATATTTGAATTCCTTATTCTCTTTAGGTTACTTATATACGTATATATTAGTATATTATTAGTATTTTTCTCTCTTTTTTTTTTTCAAAATTTACTCTTACTTTAGTGTTACTAAATTAATTTACAAAAAGTCTGTTTTCGTAAGGTTTGTTTTGGGGAGCACTATTCTACACGCCAAACCATTGATCGTAGTTTTCCGCATTTCATTGGTAGGCAATATCAATGGGATAATATTATAGAAGAGGAGAACTACTTGATTGACGTGGAAAGGGTGGTATGCGTATCACAAAGTTGTGATCATACAATATTCATACCTATTTATTTAGTCATGAATCTAACGTTGTTTTGTAGGATTGATAAAGACTATCAACGCACAAAACTATAGTACATACAACGGACTAAGATATATCTTGGTCCGTGGTACATACAATAGACTTATAGAAAAGTAATTGAATGAGTACATGAATACTCCGAATAAGTTAATATGTCTGTGAAGTTAGCTCCCGGACGTTTAGCGCTCATCAATTCTGATAAGGTAGGTAACCGTATTCCTGCATACTATATTGCCTATTCTTGTCTTACAAGGAGTTTTAATAAAAATCTTTATATTATTTCAGATATAATTCAAGATGGATGAATAATAATGATTATAATATTATTAAATATTAATAAATTAGATTAATGCAATTAAAACAAATTTAATAAATATAAAATATAAAAATGATGTGTGTTTTTTTATTTTTTATTTTTTTTTTTAATTTCTAATTTTTTTTTGTGTCTGTGTACACGATAAGTAGTCCAAATAATGCTTTGATTTTCGTCTCGGTATAACTAACTTCGTATCTTGTTCGATTGGAAAGTGAATATCGTCGGTGCATTGGGGAGGTCAAAATTTAAAATTCAAAGTACTTTTCAAAGCGCCAAGAAAAACAAAAGAAAAATTAAGGAAAAACGGGAATTTTTCCGCAAAATCGATTTTTCAGAAAATTGAATTTGGTTTTTGGTGTAACTTTAAAACAAATGACCATGTAGATACATGCAATTTTCACTGGTTGTTTATATTTGCATAACATTTTCAAAATATTTTGATTTATATTGAACTGTTTAGGGACTTTTTCATTTTTAAATTTTTTTAGTTTTTTTTTTCTATGAATATCAATAAAGTTTTATCTGTTGGGCCAAAAAGTGTAAAAACTTAATACAAGGCTCCTGATATATTGTTACAATATCAGTTGAAAAATACTAAAAATACATAATATGCACAATTTTTTTTTTATAAGCATTTAAACATCGAATTTCGACAGAATTTTTCAAAATCTCGAAAATTATTAATCATCGTAATTAATAAATTATAAAATGTTCAGTTTTTATAGCTAAGGATTGAAAATTTAAAACAAGATTCCACGTAAGTAGTTAATTCTCTTATCGAAAAATCTAAAAAAATATACAATCACAGTTTATTTTTATAGTCATTTTATGCTCAAATTTGGACGAAATTACATATTAAAAAACCTAGTTATTTTGTTGTGATTATATAATATTATTCGTGGGTACCTACTTGAAACTTCTAAAGTGTACTATTATATATCTATGGTAGTATCAGGGTTTGTTATTGATGTTGATGTATAACGTGTTATAAGTACCTAATGGATATTGTGATATGATTAATTTGGAATTTATTATAGGTACCTATTGTAGGTCAATTTTTTGTTTAATATCATAGATATGTATATAATATGTCTTATACCTAGACTGACATACCGTCTCCGCTCAGAATCGGTTTTCTTATACAATGATATTACATCGTTGAATTCAAATTTAATATCATACATTATACAGTGACCCACTTGTAACCTACTGTACAGCAGAGTGACATCCACTTACCCACCTTTTTTATTTTATTTCTTTTTTTTTTGTGTCTGTGTACACGATTAGTAGTCGAAATAATGCTTCGATTTTCAACTTCAGTAACTTGTTCGATGGAAAAGTGAATCTAGTTGGTACTTTTAGGAGGTCAAAATTTAAAATTCCCAATAGTTTTCACAAGCGACAAGATTAACAAAAGAAAAATTAAGGAAAAACGGGAATTTTTTCGCAAAATCGATTTTTCACAAAATTGAATTTGGTTTTTGTTGTAATATTCAAAAATGAATAACTGTAGATACATGAAAATTTCACTGAATGTTTATATTAGCATTTCCTATACACCATACAATTTTGACTCTTTTTGAGCTGTTAACGGACATTTTCATTTTTAAATTTTTTTATTTTTTTTTTCTATGAATATCAATAAAGTTTTATCTGTTGCGCCAAAAAGTGTAAAAATTTAATACAAGGCTCCTGATATATTGTTACAATATTAGCTGAAAAATATTAAAAATACATATGCACAGTTTTTTTTTTAAGCATTTAAAGATCGAATTTTGACAAAATTTATCAAAATCTCGAAAATTATCAATCATTGTAATTAATATATTATAAAATGTTCAGTTTTTCTAGCAAAGGATTGCAGGTTTAAAACAAAGGTTCTCATAAATAGTTCATACTGTAACCAACAAATTTAAAAAATATATGAACACAGTTATTATCAAATTTGGACGAAATTATATATTAAAAAACCTAGAATAACTATTTTAGTTATTTTGTTGTGATTGAAAAATATTATTCTTGGGTACTTGAAACTTCTAAAGTGTACTATTATATATCTATGATAGTATCATGGTTTTTGTTGATGTATAACGCGTTATAAGTACCTAATGGATATTGTGATATGATTAATTTGGAATTTATTATAGGTACCTATTTATAGGTCAAATTTTGGTTTAGTACCATAGATATGTATATAATATGTCTTATACCTAGACTGACATACCGTCTCCGCTCAGAGTCGTTTTTCTTATACAACGATATTATATCGTTGAATTAAAATTTAATATCATCCATTATACAGTGATCCACATGTAACCTACTGTACAGCAGAGCGACACTCACTTTTTTTAGTTTGAAAAAATCGTATTTTTTCTAAAAAATATTATTCGTAATAGCAATATTAGGATATTTTTTTCAAATTAAAAAAACCTCAAATTCGTTCACATTTAAAAAAAAATATTTCTTCAACTCGTTATAAATTATGCTTTTTGGTGTTAAGTAAAAAAGCTTATTGCCAAAAATTACCAGTTTAAAATTAAAGAAAATGTTGATATTTATGATATTAAACAAGTGTAGTTATAGGTACTGAAGAGTGAAGATGTGTACCCAAATGTATATAAATTGCTCTAAGTAGCTTTCACTATAGCCCTGTTAGTTGCGCAACCGGCAAACGTTCCTTATCTTCAATGCGGCGTTCAAAAGCTTGTCAGAGAACAACAATGAGACAAGAACGATTTTCAAATTTATTAATATTATTGAATATCGAAAGAGATGTAACTAATAGTATTGACACAAAAACAATTATTGATACATTTCAGCAACTAATAAAAAATTTGTATTGATTTTATATTATGTTATGTGTAGGTACCTAAATTTTGTAGTTGAGTAAAAGTTGATATAAAAATGCGTCGAGGTATAAAATTATTTATAACTTCAATTAAAATTTTTAATTCACTACCTAGTCTTATAAGAATTTATTCGTGTAATAGCCAGCCCTTATATTAGTTGGGCCCTAACCGTTAGGGGGTCTGTGCTGCAGATAAAATTCTAGCAAAACATTGACCATAGTTGCGCCGATGTACAGCGCTTCAGATAAACTAATTTTGTTTTATATCTATATGTTTGTAATGTCGACTCGTTCACTTGGTTATTTATAATTGGGTACTTAATTTATCATATCTTCACAATTATTAAGCATGTTTTAAAATGAATAATAATTGTCAAAAAAGTTATAAAAATTAGGTAAGTTCTTGTACCTGATATGACTTTTTGGTAAGTGGTCGGGTGGTATTAACTATACTGTTGAACCACCAACTGAAAAATATCAAACCACCTCTGCTCCCCTACAAAGTCTCCACTAACTAAAAAAGTACACGGTAGAGACTATATATGGGAGGTGGATCAAATTAGTAGGTACCGACGCAGGTGCTGTTGTTGTAATTTCATACTTGGATTTCAAACTTGATTATTTGGCAATGTGTATTTTGGTAATCGTCATACATCTAGATTCTCGTATAACTATTGAACAAAGGTGGGCATTAACTTGTTAAAAAGTATACTGATTTTTCAAGTTTTTTACGATTTTGGTAATTTATTTTCGAATTATATATTATAATAATCTCATTTTTTACACAGTGTTGAATATCTTGGTAAATACTAAACGTCTATGTATAACAAAATATTGTGATGGTTTATGATTTAAAAATATCGTACATTCAAAAAAATAAACTTTTTTTTTAACTGAGATAAGTTAATTTTATTTTCTATCTTAACTTTATACTTATCTATAGTAAAATTTTTTTTCTTTATTAACTTTTAACTCAACTGAAGGCAATTTAATTGAATTATCTTAACTTTCCACAGTTAATTATTTTCATTAATTTGCCCACCATATTGCTATTGAATGTAGAAACGTGATGGAAACAACAGGTGCTAGATGTTGTTCACTGCTTAAATGTACATGTACATTTGTAAGCTATGTCAGTAATCTAGTATACGCAGTATATCTATTGTAATGCAGTAATATATGCAATCATATTTATTACAATGTAGTAAACGGTTGCTTGGCTTACTACAATAATTATGCGAGGAGTTTGTTGGAGCGGGTTTGCACATATCGATCTCGTCGCTAATATATCGGCAACAAAATAATACGCTCATCGATGAGTAAAATCTTAGTTCATATACTATGGATCCATAGTATATAAACTAAGATTTTACCGAACCTTGATGATCTTTCGGAGCACAGCAGCCAGCAGTTTGCTGTTTGGTTTTGTTTTTGCTCAATAATTTTATGATAATAGATTAAATTCTGTTATCGTGATGTATTACAAATTACGATGGAATATCGCATAGGGCAAATGGCAATGAATGAAAATATGAAATATACATTTTGATTAATCAATTCAGTTTTTTTTTTGATAGTTAATCTTTATAAAATATTATACTTTTCAGTTTTCTTGAAAAAATAATTCTTACAACTCCAATATGCCTTTTCGATAATATTTTTCAAATTGATTTACAAAATACCAAGGGGGGGATTTCAGTGTCTGGTTGTGCAGGGAATACGCGTCATATGCGCGCTCAGCACTTTTGGGGATTTCCACTTTACCACTCGGAACTTTAGGGACTTAAACTTTACATATTATACTTAAATATACTTATTACTTATATATTTTATTAATTATATTAAATATAAATGCATAATATACGTAAAGTGTAGTCGATCCTGGATGAAGACATTTTGAGGCCAAGGGGCCAAAGTTTTAAATGATATATATTATATATATATATACGAAGAAAAATATTATTATAATATATATATTATTTAATATTAGGTACCTGTAATAATTAATATATATATATATATATATATATTAGAGGTCAGCACGGGCTGATAATTTACAGCCCGGCCCAGCTCGGTAAATTTTTTTGACAACCCGACCCGGCCCGGGTATAGTTTGTTGTGAGTAAGCCCGGCCCGCAAATAGTTTTTGGCGAGTAAGCCCGGCCCGCAAATATTTTTAGAGAGCCCGGCCCGATCCGGCCCTGTTCTTCGCAATGCCAATCTAAAAATTGTACGGATCAAGCAAGGCACGGTCAAGCCCATTTTCGTCCAGCATGGCCCTGGTAAAATATTTTGTAGTTTTTAAGTAGATATACTAGATACTAGATAGTAGATAGTAGATACCTCTTATTATCTTTTAAAAGATTATTATTTTATAAATGTTGCATATAAAGTCTTTTATATGTACTTACACATAAAATGATAAATATTTAGTGGATAGTAGATACCCGGTAACTGTTTTAATTTACATAACTTTCAAAAGTCGCATTCAAGAAATCCTGATTGCACCAACACGTTGAGCATAAAAATACCTACAAATATCACACAATATACTATCGTCTACTTCACTTGTCCATAATTTATATTCGATAGTACAACATATTTTTTTTTGTTTATAATTTTGGTCCTGTTAGAATTTCTAATTTTTCATAGAAGCCCGGCCCGGCCCGGCTAGTAACTTTAGTCCTAATAGAGGTCCGGCCCAGCCCGTCATGCGTTTTATACAATCCGGGCCGGCCCTAAGCCCATCCGGGCAGGGCCAATTTCGGGTCGGTCTGGGTAAGCCCGGCCCGTGCAGGTCTTTAAATTATATTTATATATGTATATATATGTAAATGTAAGTATACGTATTAAGTACACAGGCATTAAATAATGAATAATGTAGCGAGCTGTGACTATTTCTTAAATAACAATATAAATATAAATCTCATTCTAATATTATGTACGTAATCATATTATAATAGACGCGCCGCGTAAATATAATAGAGTAGTAATACGCGAGCGTTGCTCGCGTAAACATCAATAATAGTATAGTAATAATAATAATATCGCTGACACCATGTAGGTATACAGTACGTGTGTAGTGGAGCGACAGCATCATATATACAGCCCGAAGATAATAATATGGTGATATATAATGTGGTATAGACCGCATACTATATTCGTAAATCGCCGGTAGACCGCATACTATACTCGTAAATTCACCGGTAGACCGCATACTATATGACAGCCGTTAGGTTTATTTATGTTATTTTGTAATTTATTTTATTCCCTACTTTCCCGTAAAATATTTTCTTGCGTAGGTACCTAATAATTTCCGGACTATTACCTAAGTACCTACTTGATATTTTTCCGACTTTTTTTATTCCCGTTGAATACTTTCCCGATCTATTCATTCCTACGTAATAATATATCGTTCGTGTGTAATTTTTATCGTGTAAATGTGTAATGCACTAATGCCACTAATGCTTTAGATGATTAGATCGTAGAATGGTACGGCGTCCGTGGAGGTAGAACGAACAGAATTCCTACTGTTGGGGACTATAAGGAAATCTGTGACTATGTACCGATGGAACGAACAAATGTACCTACTCTTAACGGGCCTGTATTATTTGTTCCACAAAATAATTGTTCCAATTACTATTTGTTCCACAAACTACTTGTTCCAAATGTGGAGCAAATAGTTTTTGGAACAAATAGTAATTGGAACAAATATTTCGTGGAACAAATAATTATTGGAACAAATATGTTGCGGATCAAATAGTAATTGGAACAAATTATTTGTGGATCTTAATAATATTTTTTTTGGAACAAAAATTATTTTTTTTTAAGTACTATTTGTTCCACAAAACAATTTTCCACAAAACAATTTTCTTAACCCTGTGACCCACTTGGGGAGGTGTTGCACAGCAAGTCGGGGGATATTTTCGATTTGCGGAGCGGAGCGACGGCGCCGAGGAGCGTAGCGACGAGTGCCGCTAGCACCGCATCACTGTACGATGTTTTTTTCAAATTGGTGGCTCGGTGCAACAAAAATGCAATTTTCTCAACCCTGTGACCCACTTGGGGAGGTGTTGCACAGCAAGTCGGGGGATATTTTCGATTTGCGGAGCGGTTAGGAACACTTGGAACAAACGTTTTTTGGAACAAATAGTAATTGGGACAAATATTTTGCGGAACAAATAGTCATCGGAATAATGTTTTGCGGAATAAATAGTAATCGGAACAAGTGTATTGTGGAACAAATAGTAAAACTAGGATGAAATAGTAGTTGGAACAAATATAGTGTGGAACAAATATTTTGTGGAACAATTAGTAGTGATCCACTCTTAACTGATTTAAAATCCAAGACCGTGATTACAGGAGTTGCGCTTATCACTAGTCGGTTGTCTTTTGTTTACGTCGTAATTTAGGTTATTGAGAAATTGTTTTTTTTTTTGCCGTGCGTGTTTGTCCGGCTAAATAATAAATCGGCGCTTTTCAGACATTCATTTTTAATAATACAAATAATATCTCATCAAATTCGTGACCGTGAAATCAAAAAGTTAAGTTTTTCTTGGTTTCATCCATGTGCTTTGTACAGTACTCGGCGAGATTGCAGTAGACATTATTATGTATGTATTATACTTTAAGCATAATATACCTTTAAAAAATACGACACGCAATGGCAATGCCTAACCACCCAACTGTTCTATAGATGACTGCCACGAGAAAACTTACACCTCAAAACACAATCATCGGTCTACGGGATACCGGAATACAGGTGTCGTATACATTCCAAGACTGAGTGATCGAGGCAACCCGCGTCCATTGATCGAGTTATCTTTTCTAAGTTCCAACTGCCCACAATACAGATAACTGTCTACTGATTAGGCTAACTTCAATACCCGACTTGTGGCAGTTATTGGTCTCGTTTTAAAAATGCACAAGTGTATAGTGTGCGGTAATAGATCTAATAACACCAGTCACCAATGTCAATCGTCAAGGAGTTATTTATCATGGGTGAGTATCAATATGTACTAGAAATTTAATCGCTCAAACTGTTGTGAAAAAAACGCACATGGATTTTTGAATCATATTATTGACATGGTTCATTATCCTGGTGCGGGATACTGTGAAATAATTTTCAACCTGTTTAGCTTAGTAATTTATATTTTGTGTTCCCAACCTAACATTAGCAATTTATGGTATTGATTGATATTTGTTTTAATATAGAATTCCCATGAATGCATACATGAGAAGGAAATGGCTTCAAGTTTTTGGAATTGATCTTTGTCATGATTCGCCACGTATATGAAGTGATCATTTTTAGAAAAAAACTATAAGCCATCAAAAAAGCCATTTTTATTTTCAAATGCTGTTCCCCAACCTTATGAACGAAATGGTTTTCCTTCTAAGTAATACTTCTGGATCTCTATAATTTTAATTTTAATATTCAACAGTTTTTTATTTTTATATAGTTATGCTAGTCAAATGAATGATGTCGAAACTGGAAATAAAGTAACTTTACCATTGGAACAAAATATTATAAAGTGAGTTAATGAAAATAGTATTAGACTAGATTTTTTTTTAATTGAAAATTTAAAAATTTGGCTTATTATGATAAAAGTGATTGCATAGAATCTGAATTTTACAGAGAGAAACATATTGGAAATGCTGTTGTAAATAATTTTAAATCACCAAGACGGTCATCTGGACTTACTAGAAACAAAGAGGATATGAGTAATAAAAATATGCTGGTCAGTAATAAGTATTAATATTTTTAATAAGTATTGTCAATACAGTCTGATATCTTTATCTTTTTTATGATTTTCCATGCTTTCCTTATTGGTAGGGCCTTGGTCTTCAACGTCCTGGATTCTCTTTTTTAGTAATTTAATGCTTCTAATAAGACATCAGTATTATTCTTGTCCATTTATATTTATAAAATAGTTATCTGTGTTCTTATGGTGTTCTTTTTTTTACGATTATGTGGTATTTAAGTGAGTTTTTTATTTTTGTTATATTATGTACACATAATTTGTTAAAAAATTGATCTATTGTAATCTATGGTAAGAACATTATCAGTGTTCGTATGTTGGTTACACAGATAACAAATATCCGTGTGGCATCCTTTTAATTGATTCATATTTTTCTTAAAGATTAAAACTACCTACAAAATACAGATATTATAAAGAATAATATAAATAGTAGCGTTCCATAATTTTAAATTAAACATTCAGAAAACAAATGATTTTTTGAGTGCATATTTGAAAATTTTAATGCATAATGTATATTAATATATTTATGCATTTTTAAGATTTTTTTAGCGCCTTTATAGTTGGTTATTAATGCATACAAATCCGTGCTCCAGTTATAAGTATTTCTAACTCTGACAAATGAATGTGGAAACACCCCATATAATATTATGCTTATGTAATTCAAAATGTATGTTTTAGGTTAAAAAAACCTAAAATGGCTTATGGTATAATATATATATGTTAAAAAATATTGTTTTGTAACAAGTTAATATTATGTAAATAAATTTATTTCAAAAACATTTATTTTCTGAAATAACGAGTGTTATAAGTTATATGGAAAATCCTATATATTAGTTACTTATTAAAATAGCTTATATTTTAGTTATATTTTATTTTATAGATTGCTGAAAAGAGAGAACTTGTATTACAACTAAGAAAAACCATGGCAGAAACTAAAAGAAATCGTCAACACAGACCCCAGACTCAGAACCATCCGGAATTTAATAATTATTTTTTTTTATTATAATTTATATTCATAATTTATTACTATTATTTTTTAATTTAAATATTTATTCATATATGAATTATTCTGGACATTGCAGAGTTTTGGCCCCCTGCATAATTTTTATTCTTATTTATTATTACCATATTTTTTATATATTTTGATTTTGATCGCTTGAATTGTTCTGTATAATCATAAATGTATAATTTTTTTTATAATCACAAATGTATAATTTTTATTAAATGTATAATGTATTATTAATCGTACATTTTTATAAAAATTATTGGTTAACGAAAATACAAAATTTAAGTGGCGGGTGTTAACTAAACTTGAGCTGCGGGAGAGTTGCCTTCCTGGCAGGGGTCAACAAGACCAGTACCAAAAAATACATAAATAAAGAAATATGGTTCGAAAATCAAATCGACTAAATTTTTCAAAAATATGTAACATAAAATTACAGATTTGGATTAGTTGTAACATAAAATAAATTTCAAATTTGTATCTTGTTGACATTTTTTTTTCTTTTAAACATACTAAACAATATTATGTAAAATATCGTATGAATATATTTTTATTTATTTATTAATTCTAACATATTATACATTCTATCGTACATTTTAGATGAGTGGGGTACAACAGTTTTTATTTTATGTCAAAAATAGTAGAATTTGAGTTACCTATAATAAAAAAAAAGGAAGCCACACGGTATCTAAAAGTAAAATATTTATACAAATTTATTATCGGTCTAATATTTGTTATTATTAATTATAAATCAAAAATTTTCAGAATTTATAAAAAATAAAACGTTTGATTTTGTGAATATTTTATTTTTATGGGCCCAATGTATGAGTAATAATATAACAAATGTGTGTAAAAATACCATTTAGTAAATAAATTATTAGTACCCACATTGTTTATCCAATAATATAAATCTAAAAAAAACTGATTTCCTGTAAAGTATAAAATTTTTAATAGGTATTACTAACGCTGGGCAAGTTAATGATTTTTTTTTAAGTTAAGTTAATAAGTTAAAAGTCAATTTAATGATAGGTTAACTCAGTTGAGTTATACGTTAATACACACTTTTTGTTAACTTTTTATTAAATAAAAAATAGTTAATTTGTTTATACAAGGCTAGCATACTTAATTAATTTCCAACATAAAACTAAATTAGAGACTATAATATTTATACTGTATACAGTATTTCCATATAAGTTAGATTTGAATAAATATGAATATACATTTTTAACTTTAAACAATTCACTGTAAATATTTTTTGACATGACAACGAAATAGACTGAAATAGTGAAATATAATAAAATTATAAATAAAATAACATAACTTACTTTTTAAAATGAAAAATTAATTTGTTAGGTAATTTCACGTTAATTAAAAAAGAAATGTAGTAAGTTAACAGTGAGGTTAATTAAAAGCCAAAAGTAACTATATAAGTTCAAAAGTAAAAAGAAAATAAACTTTATAACTTAACTTAACCTCTCGAAAATAGTCAAAATGTTTTCAAAATCTAATTTATTGTATATACATACATACCATTGTAATAATCTTGGTGCTTGGTACCTACTATCGTAGTACTAATAGTAGATAAGTGGCTACCAAGTTATTATAGATGCAGGTCGCAGACACTTTATTTGATGATGTTGTAGTCGTGGATGATAATAATAATAAGACAGTTGAAGTATGATATAATATTGTGAGATTTTATTAAAACGTTCGATAATATTCTAAGTCCAAATAATATTGTACACAGTGGCGTGAAGGTGCTTGCACTAATGGGTGGTAGTACACGTCTGAAATAGGCCGATTCGGGCTCCCTTATATATGAGGTTCCCCGTACCCCTTGCCTACATATACGATATCTCCGTTCTCACGGATGTCACTCGTATAGTCATCATTCTAGCCCACGCATTGACGATTGAATATTTATCTGATTGAATGTATTACTAACTTGTGATTAGTCATTTTACTCTTCAATATTTTAAATTCATCGTGTGCGTCCAGTATTTCTGTCAAAAATGACGACCGCCTATTTTAACCCTCTCATCATGAGTTATTCAGTGAGCCTGTCTCCATAGGTTTGAAGGACCCATTTCCTTCTTAATGCCCGACTAGCCGGTCTACCGTCTATTATAATATTTATGCACCTGTGGAATCTGGTTTTATTGTTACTGTCAAATGTTACTACGCCTAATTCTGAATCCCGATTCATCGTATATTATAATAATAACTATGTACTTATGAAATTGGTATTACTCCGTAGTAGCTGGCTTACTACACCATAATATTGAAATTTGAATTATTGAATAAAGCTCAGTGAACTTTTCAATTGCAACTCATTGTCTCAATAATTATAATATTGTTCTTTGGTAAAAGTAATAGAAAAGTAAAATATGCAAATTGTTGTCTCAAAACGTATTAATTTAAATTTATCACAATATCAAACAATTAAAAAATGTTAGAGTGCAGGTAAATTACAAATAAATTACAATTTTTATTATAAACAATTAAAAATAAATACATAATATATAAATATATTATAAACATAATTGAACAACATTTTAATACAAAAGTCTTTCTTTCTAATTTAAATATTAATACTTATTACTGACCAGCATATTTTTATTACTCATATCCTCATTGTTTCTAGTAAGTCCAGATGACCGTCTTGGTGATTTAAAATTATTTACAACTGCATTTCCAATATTTTCGTCTCTGTAAAATTTAGATTCTATGCAATCACTTTTATCATAATAAGCCAAATTTTTAGATTTTCAAATAAATTACTAAGCTAAACAGGTTGAAAATTATTTCACAGTATCCCGCACCAGGATAATGAACCATGTCAATAATATGATTCAAAAATCCATGTGCGTTTTTTTCACAACAGTTTGAGCAATTAAATTTCTAGAACATATTGATACTCACCCATGATAAATAACTCCTTGACGATTGATATTGTGTGAAATCCCGCACACTATACACTTGTGCATTTTTAAAACGAGACCAATAACTGCCACAAGTCGGGTATTGAAGTTAGCCTAATCAGTAGACAGTTATATGTATTGTGCGCAGTTGGAACTTAGAAAAGATAACTCGTTCAATGGACGTGGGTTGCCTGTCAGTCTTGGAATGTATACGACACCTGTATTCCGGTATCCCATAGACCGATGATTGTGTTTTGAGGTGTAAGTTTTCTCGTGGCAGTCATCTATAGAACAGTTGGGTAGTTAGGCATTGCGTGTCGTATTTTTTAAAGGTATATTATGCTTAAAGTATAATACATACATAATAATGTCTACTGCAATCTTGCCGAGTACTGTACAAAGCACATGGATGAAACCAAGAAAAACTTAACTTTTTGATTTCACGGTCACGAATTTGATGAGATATTATTTGTATTATTAAAAATGAATGTCTGAAAAGTGCCGATTTATTATTTAGCCAGACAAACACGCACGGCAAAAAAATAACAATATTCTCAATAACCTAAATTGCGACGTAAACAAAAGGCACAGATTATATGAAAACAGATTGTGCACTTCCTATGCTGCAATGTAAAAAATGAACAAGTTGCTCTGATTGGTTGGCTTCCAAATCAGTGTAACCACAAATACCAATGCTAATTTATTGTATGTACCTACATACATACCATAATATTGAAATTTGAACTATTGAATAAAGCTCAGTGAACTTTTCAATTGCAACTCATTGTCTCAATACTGGTAATATTGTTCTTTGGTAAAAGTAATAGAAAAGTAAAATATGCAAATTGTTGTCTCAAAACGTATTAATTTAAATTTATCACAATATCAAACAATATAAAAAATTAAAGAATTAAAAAATGTTAGAGTGCAGGTAAATTACAAATAAATTACAATTTTTATTATTAACAATTAAAAATAAATACATATTATAAGTTATAAACATAATTAAGAACAACATTTTAATACAAAAGTCTTTCTTTCTAATTTATTTATAAATGATTTAATATACACAATTTTCTATTTTTTTTGTGTTTTTCTGATATTAAATTCCTATTTAAAAATTGAATAGCAGCATGAATCCTAAATCTTATAAAATAATTAATTAAATACTCTTTATTAAATAGTGGACACGGATGTCAAAATACAACATTAGTCATACTTAACTTTAACTTAATACCTACTTCATTTTCAATAGATAATTGTGGAAACCTATTTATAAAAATGTTTTCTAACTCATCTATATAATCATAAAATTCATGTTGTGGCATCATTAAATTGCCAAACATTGATTTTTCTGAATTTTCATATGCTTTGAAATAACAAAGTCATCCAATTTTGTTTGTGATTTTGCATAATGAATATAAACTTCGCAACTATGTGTTTCAATACATTTTTTCATCAAAAACCCACAAACATACATAAAAGCATTTTTCTCAGGCATTGATAAATTCCTATAATCTGGGGTATCTATTTTAAGTGTATTTTTAAATTTAAATGGATTTTTATCTTGAAATATTATTTTTAAGGTTTCGTCATTAAAAGGATCAGTACTTATTTTAGATAAAATTAAGCCGAGTAGTCATATACTTACTTCCACTTAAAGTAGGTTAGAACATTTCATAGAAAGTGAAAAGATAAATATATAATTAAAATATTAAACAGCAACATGACTTTAATTGGCCTATGGTTTTTTTTTTACACCTAATAACAGATTAATTATTAGTAGGTACTATAAAATATGATGCCTATTTTTCATTACCATTATATCTCAATATTGAACTTAATATTTATGGTCTAACATACTGGATAGGTTTGTGGCTCCACACATCACAAGGTAGTATTGAGCAGGTATTAATTGTTTAACACAGTGTATAAAAAGATTTCACTACAAACGAACTAACATAGTTGGAGGTACATGCCCCATCGCGTTCCACATTCAGAAATAATTAGTTTCTTTGGATTACTATAAAAAATGTAGGTAATACCAGATTCCTTATAAGTTAGTCTACTTTTATCAAGAAAAAAAATTAGAAAACCAGTCGGGGGACTGCCGGTAGAAGTGAAAACTTCTTAACCACGTTGGGCACCCCGTAAGAAAGCATTTGCGGGTGAGGAAAAAATCGCGTATGAAATCGCGACACCGCCACCGCCACCGAGAGTACATGTATATATGTACTGTGGTATATACTGTTATACTTAAGTGTGAGCGTGTATGTGTATATTGTATATATACTAGAACAATTTCACTTCGTTTTTAAAAAAATTGTAATGCTTAGGAAATAATGTACCACGAATTGTTTTATTTATCAATATAAAATACTATAGCAAAAGTTAAATTAAATTTCAAATTAAGCGCTCAGTATACAGATTAAAAAGCAACAAAAGGCACGCATGCGCTATATATATATATATATATATATATGTGTGTGTTACCGTCAATGTCGTAAATTTAGGTAATGATGATATTGACTAGCCAATTAATATAATGCCTTGGTAACTTGGTCATTATCTATAATCAACATATATTTGTAACATTGACTTGATAAATCAGACGATGTTATAATTTGATAGATTCACTAGTCATTATAACATATCCTATCGCCGTGTAGTCAATGTTATCTTTTATCGTTTTAAGGCGGCTCTAAACGATTGGATTTTTCATGCATTTAGACCAATTGTTTGGGCCGAGACCGAAACAACGATAGTTCGTGTGCCCGGCACCGAAATACTTCATGCGCAAGAACACTCACACACCGACCGGTTTGTGTTGCGTATTAATATGTGTATGGCAGCTCAAGAGTAGTGGACGGGATCGCCGAGCAAATACTATGAGTGCTAGGTAATGTGCGGTGTGTAAGGTGTGTATGTGTATGTGTGTGTATGCAAATAATGTCAACACAAATTCAATGTTATTGATATGATATAATAAAACGCTTTCAAATAATACAAAATAAATAAAATTATAGCCAATAGGCAAAAACAATATAATAATATTTTATAACAATCTATTTGAGCCGCTAAGAACTATATAAAGATGGCCAAATAGTTGATAATAAGAAATAACTAGCTATTTGAGCTGTAATATAATAATAAATGTATAAAATAAACTCACAATTTGACGGAGCGCCGCTGGCCAGCTGCTACCTGTACTGTATAATGATAATAAAATAAACGCACACCTTGCGCTGACAAATAATAATAATGACAAATAATTTAAAAAACACAGTGGCGATTCGCGCCTACACAATAATTGCACGGACGTACGGTTTAATAATTATAATATGTAAGACGATTTGCGCCTTACATAAGAATATTACAAACTTGGCGATTCGCGCCTGAACTTAAAACAATATAATATCGAACCGGCGACCGGTACTCTCGCTAATGATATTGTGTCTTGATGACATCGGTGAGCGCACTGATTGGATTGCGGCGGCCGTGTCATATAATAATAAATACGCAGCCGGCGCGGCGGCGGCGATAATTTACATAATATTATATAATAATTCACAGTTGATACGGACAATTAAACAGAAATAAAAACAATAATATAAATATATAGGAACAAACAGGTAACAGGTATGTGATTGCATTAGTGTGTGCATGAGTCGGTGGTGGTATAAGCGGCCTCACATATCAACAATAATGTTGCTGCATTTCGGGCGGCAACATTTCTCCCCCCGTTGAAAAATTATTTATTTTCAACTTCTTTCCGATGATACTTCGGTAGGCAGCGCGCATAGCTTGACTACAGGACGCTTTATCTCTGATCCGGATCCAACTCGCAATGTGACTACTCTCACAACGCCATCCTTCCCAGGGTGCGTTTTGATCACTCTTCCCAATCGCCATTTTGCTGGTGGCGTGCATTCGTCTTTTATGATGACTATATCGTCGATGCTTAGTGGAGGCTTGTTACTTGTCCACTTGCCACGTACTTGGAGTTGTGGCAAATATTCCTTATGCCATCTTGTCCAGAACCCTTGCATTAATGCTTGAACATACTTCCATCGACGTAGATGTTCTATTCGCTCGTCTGCTAAGCTGGGCTCAGGCGCTAATAACAAAGATCCACCAATTAAGAAATGAGCTGGAGTAAGGGCATTAGGCTCTGAAGGGTCGCTTCCTAGGGGTGTCATTGGCCTCGAATTAACACAAGCTTCAATTTGGCAAAGCAGCGTATTTAGCTCCTCCAAAGTAAACCTGCCATCTTTTAGCACTCGTGTTAAGTGATACTTCGTCGACTTCACTGCACTCTCCCACAAGCCGCCAAAGTGGGGCGCTGAAGGAGGGTTGAATCTCCACTCTATCCCTTCACTAGCCATGCTTGACTCGCAGTTGGTTAGATATGATACCAACTCCTTCTGCGCTCCTACAAAGTTAGTACCGTTATCACTATGGATTGTTGAGCACTTTCCTCTTCGTGACATGAAACGTCGTAATGATGCCAAAAATGCTCCACTCGTTAACCCGACGACCGGTTCTAGGTGAATGGCCCTTGTGGAGAGACATATGAAGACTGCAATCCATGCCTTTATTCCTGTTTGCCTCCGTATTCCACTTCTTATCATTAAAGGCCCGGCGAAGTCTACACCGCTGACAGCAAATGGTCTAGTAGGGATTACGCGTTGTTTTGGTAACGGAGCCATTAGAGGAGATACAAATCTTGGTCTTGCTCGAACACAGGTCACACAGCGTTTCGTGACAGACCGAGCCATGCTTCTACCTCTGATTGGCCAATATCTTTGTCTAATCTCTGCTAGTAATGCTTGAGGCCCGCAGTGAAAAAGTGTCTGGTGAGTGTCTTCGAAAATTAGCCTGGTAATTTTGTGGGTTGCAGGTAACACAATAGGATGCTTTTGATTTTCTGCAATTTGGGCGTTGGCCAGCCGTCCTCCAACTAGTATTAAGTTTTCACCTTGGAGCATCGGATGTAGTCCCTTTAATTTACTACGCCCTGATACTTCCTTGTTTTTGCTCAGTGAGATATATTCTTCATTGAATTCTTGCAACTGTGCTTGCCTTATTAAACCAGTTTCGGCTTTCTTCAAATACGATACACTTAAATACCTTGTTGTAATACCGATCTGCCTTGTTCTTCGGAAATCTATAAACTTAAGAAACCAGGCGACGGCTCTCACTAGTCGACGCCAACTTGAGTAGTGTTCGATTAATCCCATTGACTGATCCATCGTGGTGAGTGCGAGCTTAACCACTCGTCTTTCTGGCAATGTTTCTTCGTCTGGTAGTGTGGTGACTGAATGCTCCCAACCATCATTGCTGTGGCTCAACCACTGTGGTCCATTCCACCATAACTCAGAGACTTTTAGCTCTTGTGCCAATACTCCTCTGGATAGTATGTCAGCTGGGTTGTCTGCAGTCCCTACATGCTTCCATTGTTGTGCATTGGTCAGCTCGAGTATTTGATCTACGCGATTCGCGACGTAGGTTTTAAATCTAGTTGCTTCACTTTGGATCCAACCCAATGCCACCGTGGAATCTGTCCAGAGGTGAAAATCCTTGACATCTAATTCCCATGCTGCTGCTACTTTTTCTGCCAACTGTGCTAACACCAGAGCGCCTCCAAGTTCTAAACGCGGTATTGTAGCTCCCTTGACTGGTGCTACTCTTGATTTTGAACATAATAGCCGTGAACACCACTGCTCATTCTGATCTTTACTTCGCACATAGATGCATGCACCATAAGCTTCTTCAGAAGCGTCACAAAACCCATGCACCTCAATATGATCGCTCATGACTGGCTTGCATTTCCTAGGAATCGTTAACGCTCCGAGTTCCTCGAACTGTTTGTAGAATCGGAGCCACTTCTCTCTTATTTCGTCCGGAATTGGTTGGTCCCAATCTATCTTTATTTGCCACAGTTGTTGCAGGAATATTTTACCTTTAGTGAGTACAGGTGTCAAAAAACCAAGAGGATCAAAAATCCTGTTAAGATCAGATAACAATATTCTTTTTGTACATCTTGGACTTTTAGCTGGCATTATAGCTTGATATCCAAGCACATCCTGCGTTGGCTTCCAACATAAACCAAGAGATTTTACTATCTCATCTGCTTCTATTTTGATTATGAATAATGGTTCATTTTCGGCTGCTTCTACGCTTTTGAGTATCTCGACTGAATTAGAGCACCATTTTCTGAGCGGTAGTTTGGCTGACTCTAAAACCATGCTGATTTGCGACTGTAACATCTTGCATTCATCTATAGTCTCAGCTCCAGTCATAAGGTCGTCCATATAAAAGTCTCTACGTATTGCCTTCGCTGCCTTAGGAAATCTTAGCTTTTCTGCTTCAGCCAGCGATGCGAGACACTGAGTCGCCATAAAGGATGCTGAAGTAGTACCATAAGTGACTGTTGCTAGTCTATAGATGCGAAGTACCTCGCTTGGTCTCTCCCGCCATACTATACGCTGCAAGTCTTGATCTTCCTTGGAAACTCCCACTTGCCGAAACATCTTCTCTACATCAGCAGTTATAACATACTGATGCGTTCGAAACCGTATCAATATGCTGAATAGCTCTTCTTGTACTGTGGGCCCACACATAAGGACATCATTAAGCGAGACTCCAGTTGAGCTTTTGGCCGACCCATCAAAAACTACTCGTAACTTCGTTGTTAAACTTGACAACTTTACAACTGGGTGGTGAGGTAAATAAAAGAGGTTATTGGTTACCGGTTCACTGTTGTTTACCTCGTGCATATGACCTGCGCTTTCATACTCCTTCATAAAGCTGACATATGCTTCTCTCAAGGATTCATCCTGCTGTAGTCTACGTTCCACGCTTAAAAACCTTGATGTTGCCATCCTCAGAGAATCTCCTAAATTCGTAACTTCGGCTTTTAATGGTAACCGTAGCACGAATCTACCATCTTGGTCGCGTTTTGCAGTTTCTTGAAAGTGTCTTGCTGCTTCCCTTTCTTCCAGACTCCTTTTGTTCGCTTTAGACAAATCATTGGAATTAACGTCTTTGCTGTTTTCTATGGCAATCCATCCATCTTCTAGTGACTGGCCGACAGATTTAACGTTTAACAGACATATTGCTCCAACCTCTCCGGTAATGACCCAACCAAATTTGGTATCTTGCAAACACAGCGAGCCTGTGCCCAAACGAATACGCCTAGTTTCCAGTATGTCGAAAAAGACGCCACCGCCTATCAGCATGTCTATCGGTCCCGATGAATGAAACAATGGATCAGCCAGCTGTGAGTTTAATTCCTTTGGTATATTCCAATCGGCTTTACCACTCGCATGAGGGGAAAGGTCATCTACAATGGTAGGTAGAACGTGACAAACTAGAGCAACTTGAAATTCCTTTATTCTGGACAATACATCTATGGTAACGCACGCAGATGAATGAATCCGGTTAGCTCCTATTCCAGTTACTGGTAGTTCGACTTTCTCGCGAGCAAGATTTAATAGCTTGGCCATTTTCCTCGAGACAAAGTTTATTTGCGACCCGCTATCCAATACTACTCGACATGGTCTTTTTTCCCCATAACGGTCCAGCACTGAGACTATAGCGGTTGCTAGGAAGACATGATTAACTCTTTGAGCTGCACAAAACACCTTCGCGCTTGGATTGTCTACCTTTTCAATGGTAGCTTCTTCATTCACAGTGGCTTGAGGTTCTTGCTTTTCGTAGTGTAGTAGCGTATTGTGTCTACCATTACACACGCGGCAGCTGTACTTTGACTTGCACGCATCCGCCATATGCATGTTTGAAAAGCAGTTGAAGCACAACTTTACCTCTCGAACCTTCTGTACACGGCTTCCCACTGGCATTTCTTTGAACTTGCTACATGCGTATATCCGATGTTCGCCTGCACAGCATTCACACTTCACGTTATGATTAGCCGTGTAAAGAGCCTTTCTAGGGTGATTGTGAGCGTTGCTTTTTAAATAGGAACTCTTGGTTTCTGGTTTACGTTTTTCTTCATCGCTGTTGTTCCGGAGTGTTTCCGAACTCTCCAATGCAACACAACGGCTTGACAGAAATTGCTGCAGCTCACTGTATTTCGGTAACTCTGTGTTGGTTCTTCGCACTTGCCATTCATGACTGGTTGCATGGTCAAGTTTTCTCAGGATAATTGTTATAAGCCATGCATCCCAACTGTTGACTGGTTGGCCTAGTGCTTCAAGTGCTGCGACGTGTGCGGACATGCTTGAATAAAGGCTCTGCAATTCCTTTGCCTGGCAGGCCTCCACCCGTGGCGCATCAAGCATCGCGCGAATGTGAGATTGGATCACCAAACTTTTGTTGTCGTATCGTTCTTGTAGCTTTTTTATTGCCACATTATAATTAGCATCGGTAATAGGTATGCCCTTAATAATGTCTAATGCTTGTCCCTTCAGAGATGATCTGAGAAATGAGAACTTCTGGGCCGAAGGATATCCATCATCGTAATGCACCATTGCCTTATAATAGTCAAAGAAAGACTCCCATTCTAGTATGTCACCTTCGAAACTTGGTAGTGATATCGGAGCAAGTCTAGCTCTTTGATTATGCACAGTGGAACTTGTTGATACATTATGCATCATCGATGATGTATCTCGTTTCTCTGAATTAATGATTTCTTGCATTTCTGACCGGATGGCAAAATACTCACTCTCAAAAGATGCTCTTTCACGATTAGCGTTTTCCTCATCATCACAATTTAAAAGTTCAATTTCACATTGGATTTCATCAAACTTTTTGTTTATATTAGGTAGTTCTTCTTGCCTGAATTCTAATAGCGTAATAGCATCCTCCCTCGGATTGAATTTGGTAATAAATGTACGAATACGTGTTAAAGACGCCTTTATTACCCCTCTCTTCCTAATCAGGTCACCTAACACCTTCTTCTGGGATTCGTCCATAGCTATTTCAATTATACGTTAGATAATTAGTTTTGGCTATGCCTGAGATAGCCACGACTCACGGCAGTATTTTGTTATGAGGTTTGCCCAAAGGCTTGTGATCAGACTAGCAATACTAACAGATACAAATCAACAAATCGCTAGTGTATATAACGATATCTGAGACGAAATCGATGATAGTAAGCGCTGCCGAATAAGTGATAATAACAAGAGGCCCTTCTTTATAAATATCACTAATATTGGTCAAGAAAATATAATATGATAAATAATAATATAACGATTTTAATAAAAGTATAGGTACTGCCCGACAAGCTGATTAGAACTTGCAATAAAATAATAATAATGATGTACCGTAAATTAATATTAATATCACGTCGAGGTCACCAAATGTTTGGGCCGAGACCGAAACAACGATAGTTCGTGTGCCCGGCACCGAAATACTTCATGCGCAAGAACACTCACACACCGACCGGTTTGTGTTGCGTATTAATATGTGTATGGCAGCTCAAGAGTAGTGGACGGGATCGCCGAGCAAATACTATGAGTGCTAGGTAATGTGCGGTGTGTAAGGTGTGTATGTGTATGTGTGTGTATGCAAATAATGTCAACACAAATTCAATGTTATTGATATGATATAATAAAACGCTTTCAAATAATACAAAATAAATAAAATTATAGCCAATAGGCAAAAACAATATAATAATATTTTATAACAATCTATTTGAGCCGCTAAGAACTATATAAAGATGGCCAAATAGTTGATAATAAGAAATAACTAGCTATTTGAGCTGTAATATAATAATAAATGTATAAAATAAACTCACAATTTGACGGAGCGCCGCTGGCCAGCTGCTACCTGTACTGTATAATGATAATAAAATAAACGCACACCTTGCGCTGACAAATAATAATAATGACAAATAATTTAAAAAACACAGTGGCGATTCGCGCCTACACAATAATTGCACGGACGTACGGTTTAATAATTATAATATGTAAGACGATTTGCGCCTTACATAAGAATATTACAAACTTGGCGATTCGCGCCTGAACTTAAAACAATATAATATCGAACCGGCGACCGGTACTCTCGCTAATGATATTGTGTCTTGATGACATCGGTGAGCGCACTGATTGGATTGCGGCGGCCGTGTCATATAATAATAAATACGCAGCCGGCGCGGCGGCGGCGATAATTTACATAATATTATATAATAATTCACAGTTGATACGGACAATTAAACAGAAATAAAAACAATAATATAAATATATAGGAACAAACAGGTAACAGGTATGTGATTGCATTAGTGTGTGCATGAGTCGGTGGTGGTATAAGCGGCCTCACATATCAACAATAATGTTGCTGCATTTCGGGCGGCAACATTTCTCCCCCCGTTGAAAAATTATTTATTTTCAACTTCTTTCCGATGATACTTCGGTAGGCAGCGCGCATAGCTTGACTACAGGACGCTTTATCTCTGATCCGGATCCAACTCGCAATGTGACTACTCTCACAACGCCATCCTTCCCAGGGTGCGTTTTGATCACTCTTCCCAATCGCCATTTTGCTGGTGGCGTGCATTCGTCTTTTATGATGACTATATCGTCGATGCTTAGTGGAGGCTTGTTACTTGTCCACTTGCCACGTACTTGGAGTTGTGGCAAATATTCCTTATGCCATCTTGTCCAGAACCCTTGCATTAATGCTTGAACATACTTCCATCGACGTAGATGTTCTATTCGCTCGTCTGCTAAGCTGGGCTCAGGCGCTAATAACAAAGATCCACCAATTAAGAAATGAGCTGGAGTAAGGGCATTAGGCTCTGAAGGGTCGCTTCCTAGGGGTGTCATTGGCCTCGAATTAACACAAGCTTCAATTTGGCAAAGCAGCGTATTTAGCTCCTCCAAAGTAAACCTGCCATCTTTTAGCACTCGTGTTAAGTGATACTTCGTCGACTTCACTGCACTCTCCCACAAGCCGCCAAAGTGGGGCGCTGAAGGAGGGTTGAATCTCCACTCTATCCCTTCACTAGCCATGCTTGACTCGCAGTTGGTTAGATATGATACCAACTCCTTCTGCGCTCCTACAAAGTTAGTACCGTTATCACTATGGATTGTTGAGCACTTTCCTCTTCGTGACATGAAACGTCGTAATGATGCCAAAAATGCTCCACTCGTTAACCCGACGACCGGTTCTAGGTGAATGGCCCTTGTGGAGAGACATATGAAGACTGCAATCCATGCCTTTATTCCTGTTTGCCTCCGTATTCCACTTCTTATCATTAAAGGCCCGGCGAAGTCTACACCGCTGACAGCAAATGGTCTAGTAGGGATTACGCGTTGTTTTGGTAACGGAGCCATTAGAGGAGATACAAATCTTGGTCTTGCTCGAACACAGGTCACACAGCGTTTCGTGACAGACCGAGCCATGCTTCTACCTCTGATTGGCCAATATCTTTGTCTAATCTCTGCTAGTAATGCTTGAGGCCCGCAGTGAAAAAGTGTCTGGTGAGTGTCTTCGAAAATTAGCCTGGTAATTTTGTGGGTTGCAGGTAACACAATAGGATGCTTTTGATTTTCTGCAATTTGGGCGTTGGCCAGCCGTCCTCCAACTAGTATTAAGTTTTCACCTTGGAGCATCGGATGTAGTCCCTTTAATTTACTACGCCCTGATACTTCCTTGTTTTTGCTCAGTGAGATATATTCTTCATTGAATTCTTGCAACTGTGCTTGCCTTATTAAACCAGTTTCGGCTTTCTTCAAATACGATACACTTAAATACCTTGTTGTAATACCGATCTGCCTTGTTCTTCGGAAATCTATAAACTTAAGAAACCAGGCGACGGCTCTCACTAGTCGACGCCAACTTGAGTAGTGTTCGATTAATCCCATTGACTGATCCATCGTGGTGAGTGCGAGCTTAACCACTCGTCTTTCTGGCAATGTTTCTTCGTCTGGTAGTGTGGTGACTGAATGCTCCCAACCATCATTGCTGTGGCTCAACCACTGTGGTCCATTCCACCATAACTCAGAGACTTTTAGCTCTTGTGCCAATACTCCTCTGGATAGTATGTCAGCTGGGTTGTCTGCAGTCCCTACATGCTTCCATTGTTGTGCATTGGTCAGCTCGAGTATTTGATCTACGCGATTCGCGACGTAGGTTTTAAATCTAGTTGCTTCACTTTGGATCCAACCCAATGCCACCGTGGAATCTGTCCAGAGGTGAAAATCCTTGACATCTAATTCCCATGCTGCTGCTACTTTTTCTGCCAACTGTGCTAACACCAGAGCGCCTCCAAGTTCTAAACGCGGTATTGTAGCTCCCTTGACTGGTGCTACTCTTGATTTTGAACATAATAGCCGTGAACACCACTGCTCATTCTGATCTTTACTTCGCACATAGATGCATGCACCATAAGCTTCTTCAGAAGCGTCACAAAACCCATGCACCTCAATATGATCGCTCATGACTGGCTTGCATTTCCTAGGAATCGTTAACGCTCCGAGTTCCTCGAACTGTTTGTAGAATCGGAGCCACTTCTCTCTTATTTCGTCCGGAATTGGTTGGTCCCAATCTATCTTTATTTGCCACAGTTGTTGCAGGAATATTTTACCTTTAGTGAGTACAGGTGTCAAAAAACCAAGAGGATCAAAAATCCTGTTAAGATCAGATAACAATATTCTTTTTGTACATCTTGGACTTTTAGCTGGCATTATAGCTTGATATCCAAGCACATCCTGCGTTGGCTTCCAACATAAACCAAGAGATTTTACTATCTCATCTGCTTCTATTTTGATTATGAATAATGGTTCATTTTCGGCTGCTTCTACGCTTTTGAGTATCTCGACTGAATTAGAGCACCATTTTCTGAGCGGTAGTTTGGCTGACTCTAAAACCATGCTGATTTGCGACTGTAACATCTTGCATTCATCTATAGTCTCAGCTCCAGTCATAAGGTCGTCCATATAAAAGTCTCTACGTATTGCCTTCGCTGCCTTAGGAAATCTTAGCTTTTCTGCTTCAGCCAGCGATGCGAGACACTGAGTCGCCATAAAGGATGCTGAAGTAGTACCATAAGTGACTGTTGCTAGTCTATAGATGCGAAGTACCTCGCTTGGTCTCTCCCGCCATACTATACGCTGCAAGTCTTGATCTTCCTTGGAAACTCCCACTTGCCGAAACATCTTCTCTACATCAGCAGTTATAACATACTGATGCGTTCGAAACCGTATCAATATGCTGAATAGCTCTTCTTGTACTGTGGGCCCACACATAAGGACATCATTAAGCGAGACTCCAGTTGAGCTTTTGGCCGACCCATCAAAAACTACTCGTAACTTCGTTGTTAAACTTGACAACTTTACAACTGGGTGGTGAGGTAAATAAAAGAGGTTATTGGTTACCGGTTCACTGTTGTTTACCTCGTGCATATGACCTGCGCTTTCATACTCCTTCATAAAGCTGACATATGCTTCTCTCAAGGATTCATCCTGCTGTAGTCTACGTTCCACGCTTAAAAACCTTGATGTTGCCATCCTCAGAGAATCTCCTAAATTCGTAACTTCGGCTTTTAATGGTAACCGTAGCACGAATCTACCATCTTGGTCGCGTTTTGCAGTTTCTTGAAAGTGTCTTGCTGCTTCCCTTTCTTCCAGACTCCTTTTGTTCGCTTTAGACAAATCATTGGAATTAACGTCTTTGCTGTTTTCTATGGCAATCCATCCATCTTCTAGTGACTGGCCGACAGATTTAACGTTTAACAGACATATTGCTCCAACCTCTCCGGTAATGACCCAACCAAATTTGGTATCTTGCAAACACAGCGAGCCTGTGCCCAAACGAATACGCCTAGTTTCCAGTATGTCGAAAAAGACGCCACCGCCTATCAGCATGTCTATCGGTCCCGATGAATGAAACAATGGATCAGCCAGCTGTGAGTTTAATTCCTTTGGTATATTCCAATCGGCTTTACCACTCGCATGAGGGGAAAGGTCATCTACAATGGTAGGTAGAACGTGACAAACTAGAGCAACTTGAAATTCCTTTATTCTGGACAATACATCTATGGTAACGCACGCAGATGAATGAATCCGGTTAGCTCCTATTCCAGTTACTGGTAGTTCGACTTTCTCGCGAGCAAGATTTAATAGCTTGGCCATTTTCCTCGAGACAAAGTTTATTTGCGACCCGCTATCCAATACTACTCGACATGGTCTTTTTTCCCCATAACGGTCCAGCACTGAGACTATAGCGGTTGCTAGGAAGACATGATTAACTCTTTGAGCTGCACAAAACACCTTCGCGCTTGGATTGTCTACCTTTTCAATGGTAGCTTCTTCATTCACAGTGGCTTGAGGTTCTTGCTTTTCGTAGTGTAGTAGCGTATTGTGTCTACCATTACACACGCGGCAGCTGTACTTTGACTTGCACGCATCCGCCATATGCATGTTTGAAAAGCAGTTGAAGCACAACTTTACCTCTCGAACCTTCTGTACACGGCTTCCCACTGGCATTTCTTTGAACTTGCTACATGCGTATATCCGATGTTCGCCTGCACAGCATTCACACTTCACGTTATGATTAGCCGTGTAAAGAGCCTTTCTAGGGTGATTGTGAGCGTTGCTTTTTAAATAGGAACTCTTGGTTTCTGGTTTACGTTTTTCTTCATCGCTGTTGTTCCGGAGTGTTTCCGAACTCTCCAATGCAACACAACGGCTTGACAGAAATTGCTGCAGCTCACTGTATTTCGGTAACTCTGTGTTGGTTCTTCGCACTTGCCATTCATGACTGGTTGCATGGTCAAGTTTTCTCAGGATAATTGTTATAAGCCATGCATCCCAACTGTTGACTGGTTGGCCTAGTGCTTCAAGTGCTGCGACGTGTGCGGACATGCTTGAATAAAGGCTCTGCAATTCCTTTGCCTGGCAGGCCTCCACCCGTGGCGCATCAAGCATCGCGCGAATGTGAGATTGGATCACCAAACTTTTGTTGTCGTATCGTTCTTGTAGCTTTTTTATTGCCACATTATAATTAGCATCGGTAATAGGTATGCCCTTAATAATGTCTAATGCTTGTCCCTTCAGAGATGATCTGAGAAATGAGAACTTCTGGGCCGAAGGATATCCATCATCGTAATGCACCATTGCCTTATAATAGTCAAAGAAAGACTCCCATTCTAGTATGTCACCTTCGAAACTTGGTAGTGATATCGGAGCAAGTCTAGCTCTTTGATTATGCACAGTGGAACTTGTTGATACATTATGCATCATCGATGATGTATCTCGTTTCTCTGAATTAATGATTTCTTGCATTTCTGACCGGATGGCAAAATACTCACTCTCAAAAGATGCTCTTTCACGATTAGCGTTTTCCTCATCATCACAATTTAAAAGTTCAATTTCACATTGGATTTCATCAAACTTTTTGTTTATATTAGGTAGTTCTTCTTGCCTGAATTCTAATAGCGTAATAGCATCCTCCCTCGGATTGAATTTGGTAATAAATGTACGAATACGTGTTAAAGACGCCTTTATTACCCCTCTCTTCCTAATCAGGTCACCTAACACCTTCTTCTGGGATTCGTCCATAGCTATTTCAATTATACGTTAGATAATTAGTTTTGGCTATGCCTGAGATAGCCACGACTCACGGCAGTATTTTGTTATGAGGTTTGCCCAAAGGCTTGTGATCAGACTAGCAATACTAACAGATACAAATCAACAAATCGCTAGTGTATATAACGATATCTGAGACGAAATCGATGATAGTAAGCGCTGCCGAATAAGTGATAATAACAAGAGGCCCTTCTTTATAAATATCACTAATATTGGTCAAGAAAATATAATATGATAAATAATAATATAACGATTTTAATAAAAGTATAGGTACTGCCCGACAAGCTGATTAGAACTTGCAATAAAATAATAATAATGATGTACCGTAAATTAATATTAATATCACGTCGAGGTCACCAAATGTTTGGGCCGAGACCGAAACAACGATAGTTCGTGTGCCCGGCACCGAAATACTTCATGCGCAAGAACACTCACACACCGACCGGTTTGTGTTGCGTATTAATATGTGTATGGCAGCTCAAGAGTAGTGGACGGGATCGCCGAGCAAATACTATGAGTGCTAGGTAATGTGCGGTGTGTAAGGTGTGTATGTGTATGTGTGTGTATGCAAATAATGTCAACACAAATTCAATGTTATTGATATGATATAATAAAACGCTTTCAAATAATACAAAATAAATAAAATTATAGCCAATAGGCAAAAACAATATAATAATATTTTATAACAATCTATTTGAGCCGCTAAGAACTATATAAAGATGGCCAAATAGTTGATAATAAGAAATAACTAGCTATTTGAGCTGTAATATAATAATAAATGTATAAAATAAACTCACAATTTGACGGAGCGCCGCTGGCCAGCTGCTACCTGTACTGTATAATGATAATAAAATAAACGCACACCTTGCGCTGACAAATAATAATAATGACAAATAATTTAAAAAACACAGTGGCGATTCGCGCCTACACAATAATTGCACGGACGTACGGTTTAATAATTATAATATGTAAGACGATTTGCGCCTTACATAAGAATATTACAAACTTGGCGATTCGCGCCTGAACTTAAAACAATATAATATCGAACCGGCGACCGGTACTCTCGCTAATGATATTGTGTCTTGATGACATCGGTGAGCGCACTGATTGGATTGCGGCGGCCGTGTCATATAATAATAAATACGCAGCCGGCGCGGCGGCGGCGATAATTTACATAATATTATATAATAATTCACAGTTGATACGGACAATTAAACAGAAATAAAAACAATAATATAAATATATAGGAACAAACAGGTAACAGGTATGTGATTGCATTAGTGTGTGCATGAGTCGGTGGTGGTATAAGCGGCCTCACATATCAACAATAATGTTGCTGCATTTCGGGCGGCAACACCAATAAGCTAGCGAAAAATACACATACTTTAGTAGTCAAATTTTAATTTTGAATACTTATTTGGATTCGTTAGCCTCTTTTCTATGATCTATAGGAAAAACTTTTTCATCTTTTTGTCTAGTTAGCACTTAAAAGTGCAAGTTAAATTTGAGAAATCAAGCAGTCATTGGGAACCGTAATATACGTAAATTATCTAAAATATCCAAAATCGGTTTCCTACAAATCATAGAAAAGAGGCTGACGAATTCAAATAATTTTTCAAAATTGAAATCGGATTACTAGAAGTATGTGTATTTTCGCCAGCTTATTAGCATTTTTCACTGTTGTGAGTGTACAAAAATATTTTTCGAGAGTGATTAAGAGGACGCTACACCAGCCATAATTTAAGCGTAAAAATGGTTTTGCGGGGGACAACTCTACAAGGCCAATATTCATTGTAGATTCACCAAATTTTCAGAATAAACAAAATAGAACTTTATCTATGTCGTAGCGTTTTTACTTTTTTGATAACTTAAACACAATCCAAGTTATTTAATCGGAAAGTTTCATTAATTTTTGTTTTTTTCATTTGCTTATAAATAATTAACGAGTATTGATATCAAAAAAAGATAAACGCTACGACACAGATACAATTCTCTTTTATTTATTAAAAAAATTTGGTGAATCTACTATGAATATTAGCTTCGTAGAGTTGTCCCGCGCAAAGCAGTTTTTATTGTATCAAAATGCTGAAAATTAATTTTTATAATTATTATTATTCTCTGGACTCTGGTGGCGAACGGCTTAATTATTGTCGACCACTCCCCACTCCCCAGTCCCCATCCTATATGCTATTTTTATAGACTTTGACAATTCCGGCGATACTAGGAAAGTATAATGGGCTTATGGCTGTTTCCGTCACCGCGTTAAACGAGTTTTGAGTCTCTTGATGTTGTTGTAATAATTATAACAATTATTGTACTATTATCGAATAGTAACGGCACTAATAATTCAGTGTTAGATAGTATAGACGGTATACGAGCGTCCTATACTCCTATGTTCTTTTATTATTATATATTATACGAAATATACGCATATTTTGTAGTTTTGTCACCAATTTTTATTTAACTGGGTTGTGTTAATTTTAATAAAATGTCACCGAAAAAGACAAGATCGCTCTCTAATAAACGAGCTCGAATAGGTAAAAAAGGTTACCATAAAAAAATGAAGAATGTTCAGAAAGGTATTAGTATAAGTATACGGTAAGTACCTGCTAGTTGCTACTGATAAATAGTTTTAAATTTTAATATTATGTATATAATTCAAATATTAATTTTTATATAATTTTGTAAATTTATCAAAAAGAAAGTCGACCTCTGAGCATTTTAATAATGAAATAGAAACTACTCCGAAAATGTCTTTATTCCGTACCATATCGACCAGCAGATCGTTACATTTGGTTGTGCACTGTTCTAATATATTTTGTGTAATAATAGTCCGATACTTCGACAAGTACGGTAGTTGGTAACTTTGTCAACGTCCGAAAATGCTAAGGTACCGTCTGCTTTTTTTTAATGGAAAGGTTGATCTTTTATTTTTAGAATATTTTTGGTGGTCCCCATAAGGACCCATCTTTAGAACATAAGGACTCGTATTTGTGTTTGAATAACTCAGATTTATGGATCCAAATTTTTGTTTTTATGGTATTGGACAGGTGATGGTATCTTTTTTGTCGGATGGTAGTCTGGTGTATTTCCCACGTGAGCGTGCACGACTCTTAGATACTTATATTCAGAGGGGGGGGTTTGATACGGTGTACTATATCAACGAAAATGACTACACAGGGAAAACTCACACCCTGTAGGATAGTCGGATTTCGTTAGTTGTTTTTTTATTTAAAAGGAGAATATTTTTCAGGTTGAATCAAAGGCCGAATTTTCATTTAACTTTTAATAGTGGTAGAAAAATACGTTTGAAAAAGAACAAATATTGGGAGTATTCAAATGCAATCGAGTTGGTGTCGCTCTGCTGTACAGTAGGTTACAAGTGGGTCACTGTCCACTGAAATGGGTGGTGTTAAATTTGAATTCAATGAAATAATAATATTGTAGAAATCAATCAAAACGTACAAACCTGCAATTTGGAATAGTGGTTCCTCTAATGCTCAAGATGTGCAATACGAAAGGATTTTTCGATATGCGCATTTTAAAGAGGTGAAAAAACAGAGATCTTGTGCTAGGATCAGTCTAGGACAGAGATATTCAAACTTTATCATCGCGCAGCTCCTATGTGTTTAGAATATTTTTACGGCTCCCAAATTATTGTAAAAAAATTGAAACGATACGGATACAATAATATTATAGCCAATATGAGTGATAATAACAGTAACTTTAGTATAAAAAATAAAACTTTAAATAGTCGGCCAGTCGGGTAATGTGTTTCATTATAGTTTCCATAATGGTTGGTAAATAGTTGGTATTAGATTTTTTTTGATAGAGGTATGTAATCTTATGAGAAATCTTGTGTTATATTTTCAAATCTTGGATTTAAAAAGAAAAATTTTTATGAATTTCTAACTCAAAATAATTTGCACATTTTCTTGATTTTTACGTATTTTGTAAATATTTGAACTTTAAATGCTTATAAAAAAAAATTGTGCCTATGTATTTTTAATATTTTTCAACTGCTATTGTAACATTATATCAGGAGCCTTGCATTAAATTTTCACGCTTTTGAGCTGAATGTCCGTAAACAACTCAAAAAAAGTCAAATTATTTTCAAAATTTTTATCGTGTATAGAAAAACCTTATATAAACATTCGGGAAATTTTCAAGTATCTACAGTCATTCGTTTTTTAATTACAACAAAATAAGAAAATCGTTACATAATATGAGTAAATAATATTTAAAATATTACGATATAACCTTAATATTTGCAGTTCAAATGTCACAATGCCTGAAATTACTATACCGGACATGGGAACTAGTGCATTTTTTCCTGTATCAAATAGTACACCAGTATCAACGAATACAGATAAACAAATGCATTTTGAAATTTCTGAACCTTGTTCAGATGATTTTATTGATCATAATTTGTTAGTAGAATCAACTAATGATGAGGAATCCGTCGTTCTTGAGTATAATGAAATAAAAGTATTATGTTTTATAACATTATTTATTTTAGTATTTATTTATAAATTTAGACGCCTCGAAGGTCGACGAATTGTGGATATAAATCATTTATTCGAGCAAATTAAAAAAATCCGACATGAACCATTCAACTGCTCATTTGTGGACATGTTATTTATATCAGAAACTCGTAAAGGGTATATGTCTGTCTTTACATTTAAATGTAAAATGTGTAACATTATTTCAAAAATTACATCAGAAATGTTAAATAATACTGCACCTTACTTGCCCATAAATAAAGCTATAGTAAATGGTAGCTTAGCTATTGGTATGTACATTTTATTATTGGGTAATTTTTTTTAAATCTAACTAAAATTTTTATTATTATAAAGGAATAGGCCAAACACAACTCGCCGAATTATCGGCTTCAATCGAATTACCATTTATCTCGTCTACTTCATACATCAGTCATTTATCGACTGTAAGCAGTTCAGTGCAAGATACTGCTATTGATGAGATCACTAAAGCTGGTAAAGAAGAAAGGGAAATAGCTATTAAGAATAGAAATGTCGATGAAAATGGTATACCCATGTGTACTGTTATTGCTGATGGCCAATGGTCAAAGAGATCATATAAAACAAAATATAATTCATTTTCTGGAGCGGTAAAAAATGTAAAAAAAAAAATTTTTCAAATAAATCTAATTCAATTTTATTTCAGGCGACTATTATTGGATTCAACACAAAAAAAGTACTATTTGTTGGTGTGCGTAATAGTTACTGTTCTGTTTGTCAGCGAGCAACAAACAGAAAAACTGAGCCACCTGTTCACGTTTGTTTCCTTAATTGGAAAAAGCCATCCACCGCCATGGAAGCCGATAGTATATTGGAAGGGTTTTCCAATAGTTTGAATATGCATGGACTAAAGTATAATAAACTTATCGGTAAGCAATAATTAACTTCAGCCAGTAAAATATAGGATTGTTATATTTTTTTTAAGAAAAAGCCAAATTAATCATTAGTTTGTGTAAAAGATCGGGAGAAAACTTTAAAAGGGTATAGACAAAAAAATAACCCACCTCGTTTTAAAATATTTTTATAATATGTATTTCAGGCGACGGTGACAGCAGTGTCACTAATAAACTAAATGAAGTAATGCCTTATGGACCAGAGTTTAAAATACAAAAAATTGAATGTAGAAATCATCTCCTCCGTAACTACGGAATGAAAATGTCAGCTCTCTCGAAAAAAATTGAATATCCAGCTATAATTCGTAAATTTATCACTACTAATATTTTACGTTTTCGTTCAGATATAACTAAGGCTATTGAACATCATTTAAATGAAAATTCACCACTTCAACAAAAAATAAGAGGTTTGTAAGTTTAGTTTAATTACTATTATTTGTATTTTTCTAGTTTTTTTTTTTCCAACAATCATACCTAATTACTTAGTTAATTGCATGTTATATATTATTAATTTATAAATAATAATGATTGTGAGGTATAGTTAGGTTACATTTTATAAATAATTGTCTGTTATGTTATTTAAAATGTACCTACTTATATTTTATTTTAGACCTTAGAAAAGATATTACAAACAGCCCATACCATCGTCTTGGACAGCATGATAACTGTGCTAACTACTTTTGTACCGGGCCAAAAGTTGGAGAAAGAAACTTCGTACCTGAAGCTATAGAAACTGGTATCATGGCTGAAATTAGAAAAATTGTTTATAGACTAGCGGCAAATACTGAGAGCTTGATTGAAAACACAGATAACAACCCGTGTGAACAATTCAACAGTCTCATAAACAAGCACATTGGCGGAAAACGGATCAATTTTACACAGGGGAATAATTATAAAACACGGGTCGAAGCTGCAGTTGTGGCATATAACTCTCATAATTATATACGTGCTGTACAAAAAACAATTATTTCCAAAAGTCCAGGTAAATTATATAGTAGGTACTCTACAATTTTTTTTTTTAATACGTTATACTCGCCGAATATGGCATACTATAAACTATTTATACTGTTGACTTACTAACTATTTGTTATAGTAATAGTTTTATTATATTTAGTATATTAATTATAATTCATTGTATTTTTAATAGGAAAATTCGGTAATAAATATTCAACTAATATTACTAGAATTAGGAATAATACCAACAATAGAAGACGAAAACTTTTTAGTTCTGGAATTGTACGAACAAAACCCAAGTATAAATGTAGCGCACCTGATAACAACTATGGTTTAGCTGAGCCTTTAGACGATAACCTCAGTTTAAATAATGAACATTTTTTGGAAAAAAAAAATTTATTTTTACAAAAGCTCACTGATGTGAACCGATATGAAATTGAAAAAGTTACTAGGGATCAAAGCCATAGTGAGATATGGTATAAAGAAAGGCGAGTACGTTTGACAGCTTCAAAATTCGGCGAGATATGCAAAATGAGAGATTCTACAAGCTGTAAGATAAAAGTCCATGGAATGCTGTACAAACCATCTGCTATGTGCAAATCAATGGCTTACGGTATAGAAATCGAACCCCTAGCCAGGTCGAGTTTTGAAGCATTACTTCAAGTTTCCGTCCAGTTGTGTGGTTTGTTTATCGATCGAGAGTATCCATACTTAGCAGCTAGCCCAGGTGTTTAATTATTTATATAATATGGACATATTATGTATATAAATATTAATTAATGTTTCTTTAATTGTATTTAAATCAAAATGTAATTATCTTATAGATGGACTAGTTGGTGAACATTTCGTTTTGGAGATCAAATGTCCATACGCCGCCAAAGATACAATCAGTGCTATTGAAGCGATGGAAAAAAAATTGGTTTGTATAATGCAATTAAATTATAATACAAGCATGCCTATACGTAAACAAATTTGTATTAAAATTTGGGAAATATGTTATAGTTGCCATATTGTTCGGTTAAAGAAGGAAAAATTGTGTTAAAAAAAGACCATGCCTATTACTTTCAAGTAATTGGTCAGTTAAGGATAACACAAAGAAATTTGTGTTATTTCGTAATTTACACGAAAAATTGGATGAATGTCGAAGAAATACATTTTGATATTTCCTTTTGGGAAATGAAAATGGTCAAAAAACTTCAGTCGTAAGAAATAATTGATATATAAGTAGTATTAAAGTGAACCTATAGTTATTGTTTATTCATATGCGTAATACATGGGCGTCTACTGTCTATGATATTAATATTTTATTTGTTTTAGATTTTATTTGGATTGCTTGTTGCCCGAAATTATAGACCCCCTTTATGGGAAAAGGTTGTTGATTACTGATATTAGAGAGCCACTACATATTTTAAACGCTCAACATCTGCAACGACAAATTAAAAAAAAAAATGTTAAAAGATGAATTTTTTTTATAGATTTACTATTTAGCAATATATAAGATTGTAATAAGATATGAAAAAGTAAAGCAGAGATTTTTTTTTAATACATTTTGAACAATATTCTACTATCCTCCTTGTCCTGCAGTGTCTATATAAATATATAATATATTAATTACTAATTACAAACTAATAAATATATTATTGAATGCACGCGTAATAATTCATATATTTGTTATTACTTATTAGTTATTAGTAAATTGTAGTTTTAAATTATTATAAGTAAGATAGGTAGAAAAGTACGACCTTATAAATAATAGATGACAGATGTATGAACAATTTATAATGTTTAGAAATACGCAAAAAATGTCATTTAAAAAATATACTTATGTGGTAGCAGTATAACGTAAAATAATATATTCTATTGGCCTACTAAAAAACTAATATAATATAGATATTTTTGTAATACTAGTTTAGGTTACAGTTAATAATTTGATATTATTTAAACTATATTGAAAATTGAATATATTTTTTATGAAGTAAGTAATTAATAATGCAATAAATACAAGCCACGTAGTTACGCGCGAATATTAAAAATATTACGGCGGCAATGCGGCATAATATACGTGTATGCGTTGTATATTATTTACCCGCTCCATCACAGACGAAGGTTGAGAAAATAATAAACGTCGCTCCCGAAGGAGCAAAATTGTCGGCCAGCCGCCGACTGTGAGTAGTGGGCGCGGCTTAAGCGTCGCGTGCTTGCGGATCGCGAAAACACCTAACAGCGCGTTCTCTCGGTCGTTGTATACGTTTCGCTTTCGGTGTGGCGTCCTCTTAAGTTGACTTGTGCATGCGCGTACATGTGCTATTGAACCGTGTGCCCGCAGTCGGGCGATATAAAATCTATTGTTATCGAGTTCGAATTTCACACTAATAAGTAATAATCATTTACGACTAACACATAGATTACGGGCGGCGACGACAAGATTAGAAATTGAGTAAATTGTTCCCCTTAAATAATAGCCACTAAGAGCCGCCTTAACTATAAAAACCCACCTTAAGATTAGGTATCTGTTTTATAACGAATAATAATAGATATCTTTTATAGTATTAATACTCACGGCAACTAACCTATAACCAGGGCCGGCGAGAGCTTTGGTGGGCCCCAGGGCTGATTATTTCCAGGCCCCGTCACTTATATATACTTATTTTACTGAGATTTATTTAGCTGTACAGCATTTTAATACAGTAGCGATACTTAATATTTAAGTTGGATGAATTGTAAATAAAAAAAACATAATATTTGGTATATAAAATCTTTTATTAAAATTGAAGAAAATAATGTTAGCAACTATTCAACAGTAATTAACGAATAATTAGGTTCAGTTAAAGTGTTCCCTTTCTGGCCAATAGACCGTATAGGTAACTCAGTCGAAGCTGTGGAAGGTTTAATGTATTGCCCGAGTGATAGCTGTCCTTTTTTTGCTTCATTGTCTCTGTAATCCTTTTATTTTATTTTTTGAGCACCAGATTTGTGTTTATAACTCATTATAATAAAATTATATAACTAGGGACTCAAATATGTACTAGCAAAACACAAAATTACACACGATTCGTATTCCGTAATATCAAAATTATAAAAGAAAGCAAAAACGATAATTTCGGAACGCGATATATTTTACGTAAACGCATCATTACAACTAATACCTACGTGGAAATATGATCGAACATATTATTATTATATTATTATATTATTATCTGATACAGTCTGTCGTTATTGGTCGTATTAAGGAATTTACGACTATATTATATACAGTGACGGATCTTGAACTCTTGGGGCCCGGGTGCAAAAAAAAATGTTGGTAGCCCTAATTTAAAAATGTTATAAAATATACTATATATTAGAAAATGTTCAATACATCTATTTTTGGATTCAGTCTCACTTCGCGTAATGCAACACGGCGTAGATGTTTACGTTATTGTGTATCGGCGAACACGATAATGTGTATGAAAAATAAAATATACAAATTAATCAATCAAATATTCACAATTATAATTCACCACTGATGGGAATAAATTAAATATACTTTCAAAGAAAAATTAATCAAATACACCATTTGAAAAAGCAAAATATACATTTTACCAAGTACCAATTTTATTTTATAGTACTCGATATCCATAATATCGGGGACCCCAAATATTTCAAAGAGTCGAGGCCCCAGTGCAATGCACCGCTTGCACCGACGGTTTATCCGGCAATGATTATATATTTTAAATATAAGACGCATAAGACGCTATTTTCCGTCGGTCCCTATATCATCTATATCCCTATTTCATTCCCGCATAAGACGCTTTCCCGCTTAAAACGCTCTAGAGAGCTGGTCCCTTAAAGAGCGTCTTAAGCGAGTTTTACTGTAATTTTAAATCACCAAGACGGTCATCTAGACTTACTAGAAACAATGAGGATATGAGTAATAAAAATATGCTGGTCAGTAATTTTAATATTAATAATTTTAATAAGTATTGTCAATACAGTCTGATATCTTTATCTTTTTTTATGATTTTCCATGCTTTCCTTATTGGTAGGGCCTTGGTCTTCAACGTCCTGGATTCTCTTTTTTAGTAATTTAGTGCTTCTAATAAGACATCAGTATTATTCTTGTCCATTTATATTTATAAAATAGTTATCTGTGTTCTTATGGTGTTCTTTTTTTTATGATTATGCGGTATTTAAGTGAGTTTTTTATTTTTGTTATATTATGTGCACATAATTTGTTAAAAAATTGATCTATTGTAATCTATGGTAAGAACATTATCTGTGTTCGTATGTTGGTTACACAGATAACAAATGTCCTTGTGGCATCCTTTTAATTGATTCCTATTTTTCTTATAGATTAAAACTACCTACAAAATACAGATATTATAAAGAATAATATAAATAGTATATTAGTATCGTTCCATAATTTTAAATTAAACATTCAGAAAATAAATGATTTTTTGACTGCATGTTTGAAAGTTTTAATGCATACTGTATATTAATATTATTTTTATGCATTTTTAAGATTTTTTAGCGCCTTTATAGTTGGTTATCAATGCATACAAATCCGTGCTCCAGTTATAAGTATTTCTAACTCTGACAAATGAATGTGGAAACACCCCATATAATATTATGCTTATGTAATTCAAAATGTATGTTTTAGGTTAAAAAAAACCTAAAATGGCTTTTGGTATAATATATATATATGTTAAAACATATTGTTTTGTAACAAGTTAATATAATGTAAATAAATTTATTTCAAAAACATTTATTTTCTGAAATAACGAGTGTCTTAAGTTAGATGGACAATCCTATATATTGGTTACTTATGAAAATAGTTTATATTTTAGTTATATTTTATTTTATAGATTGGTGAAAAGAGAGAACTTGTATTACAACTAAGAAAAACCATGGCAGAAACTAAAAGAAATCGACAACACAGATTCCAGACTCAGAACCATCAGGAATTTTAAATATTATGAAGCCATAAATATTTTGCATTGTATTACACAATATTCATACATTTTTATTTTTTATTTTGGGTTGAATCCGTAACAAAGTATATATTAAAATTAATAGCTAAGCGAGAAAGCTTTTTTGTATTTAAAATGTATACAATTTATAAAATTTTATTTATTTTGTATCATACAGAAGTAATTATTATTATTGAGTTGGAAAGAAAAAACTAAAAAAATAAGAACTTTTATTATGATTTACAAATTAAATTAATATAAAAATTTACTAATTTGAAATGAGTTTTTTATTTTTTAATCAATTTTATGAAAATTCTGTAAAGGTACACCACCGGTATGACAAATCATTTATTGCAATAAAAATAATTATAATTTAATTTCTAAACACATTACTCACAAAAAAACAACAAAATATAATAATATTGCACATTCATGACGCAGTATAATCTACAATATTGACTTAAAATATATAACACAATAGTAAATAAAGTTATACAATTATAAAAAAAAAAATTGATGATATATTATTGTGAATAAATAAATTTATAAATTATAACAAAGTCCATGGAACCTTGTGCTAAATTTTCAATCCTTAGATATAAAAATTGATCATTTTATAAATTTTTAACTACAAAATAATTATTTAATTTAAAATTTGATAAATTTTGTCAATATTCGAAATTATATATTTTATTATATATTATTTTAATTGATTATAAAGGAAATGTGACTGTATTTTTAATATTTTACAACTATTATTGTAACAATATATCAGGAGCCTTGTTTTAAATTTTCAAGCATTTATACAGAACAATTAAAATTTTAATCGAAAACATACGAAGACCGCTCGAAAAGAGTCAAAATGTTTTCAAAATCTAACGGTGTATAGAAAATGAAAACATAAACTTTTGTCAATATGTGAACTTGAAGTTGGAAACTAAAAATGTCCCCCTAAACAGTACATAACAAATCAAAATATTTTGAAATTTTATCGTGCATATAAAATTCGAACATATAGACAACCAGTGAAATGTTCTTGTGTTTACGGTCAGAGTTACGAAATTGAAATATAACAAAAAATTCTGAGATGCCCTAGGCAATAATCTTTCCTTTAAATTCTATAAGAGGTAAATTCCCTCTAATTTTTACTAACGGAACTATAAACATGATCTCCTGAGCTTAAAATGTTCTATGTTAGGAGCTTATTGTAAGACGGAAAAACAAATATCTGTGTAGCATCTTCTTAACTCTTAAGGATTGAGACTTACCATTAATTAAAACATATATCATCATTTATATGACCATAACTATTATCATTTACGTCCATACCTCCTACAACATGTACAGTTGAAAGATAATTTATTATACCTAGACTTTGCACTCGTATAAACATGGTTATAAGATCTACAATGACGGATCATAGACTATCTGGATTATGTATAGGTACTTGATATACATTCAAGATTTAAATTTAGTTCAAATTCTTAAATTTTTTAATTCATAAAACTTTATCTTTTTAAATCTAAGATTTTAAAATGTAACACAAGATTCGTTATAAGATTATCTACCTTTATCAAAAAAAAAAAATGTCAATAAGAAACTCAAATTACATTTTTATGAGCGTTTGAAATTCATATTTTTACAACATTTGATATTTACTCCATTTCAAATGTAGCGACTTTCTTATTTTGTTGTAACTAAAAAACGAATGACTGTAGATTTGAAATGTAATTATCACTAAATGTTTCTATTAGCTTTTTCTGTACACCATACATTTTTGTAAATAATTTACACTTTTTGAGCTGTTGACGGACATTGTCAGTTTTCAATTCTTTTAGTTTTTTTTTCTATAAATATCAGTACAATTTTATTTGTTGGGTAAAAAAGCGTGAAAATTTAATGCAAGGCTCCTGATATATTGTTACAATAGCAGTTCAGAAATATTAAAAATTATACATAGGCACAAATTTTTTTTATAAGCATTTAAGGTTAAATTTTTGACAATATTTATCAAATTTAAATTTAAAAGAGGTGCTCTGCAGTACAGTAGGTTACTAGGGGGTCACTGTATAATGGATGGTATTAAATTTGAATCCAATGATACAATATCATTGTATAAGAAAAACGATTCTGTGCGGAGACGGTATGTCAGTCTAGGTATAAGACACATTATATATTTATCTATGGTATTAAAAAGAATTGACCTATAATAGGTAGGTACTTACCTATAATAAATTCTAAATTAATCATATGACAATATCCATTATGTACTTATAACGCGTTAAACATCAATAACAAACCGTGATACTATCATAGATATATAGACATATAGTAATATACTTTAGGAGTTTCAAGTACCAACGAATAATATTATACAATCACAACGAAATAACTTAAATACCTAGTTATTCTATGTTCTTTAATATGTATTTTTGTCCAAATTTAAATTTAAAATGTCTGTAAAAAATAACTGTGTTCATATATTTTTTAGATTTTTGGTTACAGTATGAACTATTTATGAGAATCTTTGTTTTAAATTTGTAATCCTTAGCTATAAAAACTGAACATTTAATAATTTATTAATTACAATGATTGATAATTTTCGATTAATTTTAATAAACTTGGTCAAAATTCGATCTTTAAATGCTTATAAAAAAAAATTGTGCCTATGTATTTTTAATATTTTTCAAGTGATATTGTAACAATATATCAGGAGCCTTGTATTTAATTTTTACACTTTTTGACCCAACAAATAAAATTTTATTGATATTCATAGAAAAACAAAATAAAAAAATTAAATAGGAAATTGTCCGTAAACTGCAGCTCAAAACAAGTTAAAATATTTTGAAAATGTTATCATGCATAATATTCGATAAAATAAACATTCAGTGAAATTAACATGTATCTATAGTTATTCGTTTTTGAATTACAACAAAATAAGAAAATCGCTACAATCGAGTGAATATCCAATTTGTAAAAAATTGAATTTCAAACGCTCATAAAAATTTAGTTTGACTTTCTTAAGGACATTTTTTTCTTGATAAAAGTAGACAAACTTATAAGGAATCTTGTATTATATTTTTATATAGTAAGCCAAACAAACTAATTATTTCTGAATGTGGAACGCGTTGGGGGATGTACCTCCAACCATGTTAGTTCGTTTGGAGTGAAATCTTTTTATACACTGTGTTAAACAATTAATATTTATAACTGCTCAATACTACCGTGTGATGTGTGGAGCCACAAACCTATCCAGTATTTTAGACTATAAATATTAAATTCAATATTGAGATATAATGGTAATGAAAAATAGGCATCATATTTATAGTACCTACTAATAATTAATCTGTTGGCTGCAACTCATTTGCGCACATTTACCTTTTTTACAACTCATTTGCGCACAAAAACATAACTCATTTGCGCACAATTTACGAACAATAGAAACCTTTTTTCCAAAAATTTTATCCACGTATAGGGTGTACATAATCTCCGTACCACCATATTTTCGATTTGGTCAATACTGATAGTGGACAATTATTATACTCAAACAACATTTTCCTTCACCCTTTAAAAGGCTTAGGACTTTCTGTCTCATCATATTCTGATGTTATAGACTGGCGGGTTAAAAATGTTGTTTTAGCTATTACACATTATTCAAATTTTTGTCAAATTACAATAAATTAGGTACAATAATTTTTACAAGTCATTAAAATTTTGTCAAATTACAATAAATTAGGTTTAACGTTTAACAAAAATAGGGTAAGATATAGCAATAATATCAATAATAAAGATTAAAGCTTGTCCCACACGACTAGTGTACTTGGCGAGTATTAATGCCATTTTTGATAGATAAGAACTGATGTGAAATCACGTTATGCTTTAAGACTATATAAGGCTATATTGAAGATACTTCAATAACGGGCGATCATTGATATCAATAATATTGAACGTGTAACGTGTTGGACAGCTTAAGACACCCTGTACACCCAAAACTGTACCTAAAAGCTGGTTTCCATTGTTTACTATTTTGTGCGCAAATGAGTTGTCGTAAATTTAAAAAATATATTAATATGTGCGCAAATGAGTCTCCACCAATCTGTTATTAGGTGTAAAAAAAAACCATAGGCCAATTAAAGTCATATTGCTGTTTAATATTTTAATTATATATTTATTTTTTCACTTTCTATGAAATGTTCTAACCTACTTTAAGTGGAAGTAAGTATATGACTACCCGGCTGATATAAAATATGAATTATATATTGATTTAATACTTAACAACTTTGAATTTAATTAATAATTTTAAAACTATGAATAAAATTTATTTAAGAGAATCAAAAAAATCTCAATATTTCATGTTTTCTAGAATAAGCATGGATTAATCTATAGTTAGTTTATGATACGCGCTCAATTATTATACTTTTATAATTTCTATCCAGAATTGTATAGGAACCTACTACCTATTATACTTCGACATATGTATATAGTTATTGTATCCATGACACAATGCAAACACATACATTTTATTGTACACAATAATATGACCTCTCTTGATTATAATGTTATAATTCGTAATAATGTATTAATTTTGTGTTTACTCAAGTAATCCATTACAGCTCTACATACTCCCACTTTTGAAATAATATTAAAAGCAAATAAGTTTACATGCGTGAAATTAATGCGTATGAACTTGACGTTCGGTAGATACACAAAAAAAGTTTTTGGTAAACATTTCATTAATTATATAGGTCTAGTAGTACTGGTCTACCTATGGCTAACTTAATTCTGTGTGCCATGACAAATAGACCTTTCGTTTGATACTTTTATAGTTTTTAATTAACCGCCGTGTGGTGGGGGTTTGGTAAGTTCCCACACCAAACATAGCAGGTAAGCGAGTACATATGTAAGTTCCCACACGAAAAAAATTACACCTGTACGTAAGTTAAGTTATTAAGACTTAGGAATGACAACTTAAACGAAATTTTTTTAGGTATAAAATAATAATAATAATAGAAAAAAATCAAATTTTATTTGGTTTATTTCGAAAGCTCAAACATTTCACATAGTCAAATAGTCACATAGTCAATCTGATATTTTATTTTGTTTTTCTTCTTCCACACATTATTTTATACATATTATACAAATATTATACACATTATATTATTAATTTTTATTATACGGACTAGATTCGATTGGATTTTTTTTTATGCAATACAAAAACAAAACAAATTTTAACCACACCAACTACGTTTAAGTTGTCAGTCCTAAGTCTGAATAAAGTGGGAAGGAAGTTTGTGTTTGGCAAGGCTGAGCATTAACGAATTAAAAGTTAAAATTATAAGCAATTTATATAAACATCATTATGTGTCTGAAATTTCGTGTGGGAACTTACGTATGGATATCCAGGGGTAATTTTTACCTGCTATATCTCGTGTGAGAACTTACATTCGCCCGTGTGGTGACCACCCTCTGTCCTGTACATAGGCGTGACATTTGTGGCAGGGTGGGCTAAGTCAATAAAGATCAAAAAACTCAAATTATTGAGTATCAATGTTATTTAATATTTTTACTTACCTTATGGTTTAAAAAATCAAAAATCGTGATGTTTAAATTATGATATGACTATGTATACAAAATTTCTCGCAGAGTGGGCCATGCCCCCCCCCCATGTGCGCACGTTTATGGTCCTGTATTCGTATTATTTGGGCTGTATATATGTTAAAAAAGACCATGGTCATCTATGATGACGGCGTGTGCATGCGTCCGAGCTTGGATGGCACGTGGGCTATTCCGCCGTTGAAATGCAATGTCGGGCTTGTACAAGAAATATCGGAGTACCATAAAGTCTTTTAATTTCATATATTTGAAACTACCATTTCAGAAAAGACGAAATTCGGAATGTACAGGCCTCGAATTTACAATATTTGAAATATAAAAAAAAACATGAAATATATAATTTGTAAGCTATTAATATGGAATATTCATGATTTGGAAACTATTAATTTATAATGAACAAACCATGAAACCATGAAAGTGGTTATACGGTGGTTATCCTGTGACCAACTTATGGCGGTGTTGCATTGCAAGTCGAGGGATATTTTTATTTATTTTTTTTTTGTTCGAGAGCAGAGCAGCGAGCGAGAGGAAACGTGGGCAACAATGTAAATAATATACGATGTTTTTCACATAGGTGTTACTTCTGATCACTGAAGGCTTTCTTCTAAGTTAATTGCATGACGTAAAGTCCACACGCTCGTAAATGCAGATCTATATTAAGAGTTACGAGGCTCTGAGCAAGATTTACCCGCTCGTGAACGAGGTCAACAAGTAGTAGCTTAATAGGAATTAATATTTATTATTGATTTTGAGTTTTGTATTTTTTTTAACGTTTGTTTGATATATTTTGACATATAATAAAATACCTACTTCGGCTACAACCACAACATACCTTGATCATTGAGTAATTTAAAAATTAATTTTTCAATGACATGAAATCTGATTTCTCGAATAAAAATAAAATTAAAATATCTTGACCATCCACAAATTGTAACTTGAAAAATATGATTGTATTTTAATATTGGAATTTGTGATTCAAATATTCTATTGTTGAAATCGATAAGTTTAATTTTGAATTATTTATTGATTTAAAATTATTTATAAGACAGTAGTGAAGATAAATTTTACAATACAAATAGGTAGGTATACAATTATTTAACATAACGATAAATTATTACATTAGGTATCTATTAACTTTACCTATTTACTTATATACAAGGATACTCGATAGACCTATAAAGAACTCCGGCCATTAGCTATAATACTGTGTGCTCTGACACACTTTGTATCCCTTGAAAATCAAAGTGTGTCGTCCCCTGAATGTCAAATGTGTGTCAAATATTAATGTGTTGGTAAGTGTATATAAAATAGGGGGGGGGGTTGGATGCTATAACCCTCACTGGTTATTTTTTTGCTTTAGAAATCTGTCAAAGCTCAAAGGTAAAAGTTAAATTAATAAATGTGTCCCCTGATTTCAGATGTATTTTAGGCCCTAACTCCGACCACAACCCTGGTTATCCAATCATCAAGCATATTATAAACATTACCCAGACGTCAAAAGACGGAAGCACTCATTGATAAGGATTAGTCGGATATCTAGTAGCTTATATTATATTATCTATGTGTATACTTAATATCCATTATCGGCTAAAAATTGTATATTATATTTTATTTTGAAAATAAATAAAATTAAATAAGTGTTACATTAGCTTATATAAAATAAAAATAAATGTTTTAACATTTTGAAAGAAGCAATATAGGTACTGTATTTATGTATACGTTATTATCAGGTAATATAATTTTTCTTTAAATATATATATATATATATATATATATAATACTATACGCCGTATATACCTTTATATTATATAATAATATATAATATTATTATGTTAGACTGCGTCTATATATTATGTATGCATTTTGTTAGGTTTTTCGACTATCAATTATGTTTTTTTGACTCGTCCGTTTCGTTCGACGTCATGTGATACGCCATCGCACTTATATTTTATCCATGTGCATAGGCGTCTGCAAGTACATGGGTGCTCAGGTGCTCGAGCACCCAATATAATTATAATAGGAAAACCGTTATCAACACGTTCATTGTATGAAATCAGCGGCTACACAGCAAAACCGGGTTTTGATGACTTATGGCCGGAAATTTCAACTAAGGCAATGGAACTGAATATTAAGGAGCCAAATGATCAAAAGCAAAAAAACCAAAAAGGTTTATTCAAAACAGTGAACAAGATTCATCACCATTGGGCCGATATCAGTTAATGACAAATTTAAACGTATATATTGTGAAATAATAGATGTTAGGTACTGTATCAGCACTTAATGGTAGATTTCAACAAAATGCAGTAATCGATCATTTATGTTCATTAGAGAAATTTGTAATCGGCGAAGACAAACACATCACCGATGTTATTGAATTTTATGGAAGTGATTTTAACCGAGATAAATTGATATTACATCGAGATATGTTTTTAGATAGGTATAATGCAAAATCTAGTGATGTCTCTAAAAAAAGTTTAAAAGACGCCGTAAATTTCATGAAATCTGATAATTTGTGCGACATGTTATCAGAATTTTCCAAACTCCTACAAATTATCTTAACTATTTCAGTTTCATCTTGCACTGCAGAAAGGTCTTTTTCAGCATTAAGGAGGTTGAAGACATTTTTGAGATCAACGATGACACAAAATCGTCTTAATGATATAGCTATTCTTCATGTCCATCGAAACGAAGATATGCATATAGAAAAAGTCGTTAATACTTTTATAAATGAAGTCAAAGTTCGTCAAAACACATTTGTATTGTAATGTAAAATATTTTAATTTTAATTGTTTAAGCTTATAATGTTATATATGTTACTAAAATCTTTTATTTTATTATATACTCGGTATTCATTAAAAATCGTCTTATATTATACTTTACGTCTTATATTGTACTTTAAATATGTTTTGAGTTTATAGAAAATTTAGTATGGGGAGTGAGGGGGAAAAGCCCCTCACAAATACTTGACATCAGTATCTAACACAGGATTTTTTTCGGTGAGAGGGAGGTTGTTCTATTAATAATTTACCAAAGAGATAAATATTGTATAGCCTTAACATTATACTAGGTACAACCCTTTACCCCCCCTCCCCCTCTGCCAGCACCACTGCTTGATATCGGTAAGAGCACCCAATAGATTTTTGAAAAACTGGCGCCTATGTCCATGTGGGTGGCGCGCCAAGAGGTCTGTCATCCGTCTTTGTATGTTTTGTGTGACCGTAATGCGCAAGCTCAGAGCTGGCGCGTCTAGTCGCCGCACTGTAATTATTGACTTAAATTGCGCCATAATAACAATAATATTATTGCAATATTAATTATTGTGTAATGTCATTGTTATACAATACTATGACGTTATAATTATTAGAAAAATAAAAAATTCACGTTGCACTTTGACTTCGCGGACATCGTCATAATAATTATATTATTATAATATAGCGTATACGTTAGTGTTGTGTATCGCACCCAAATGATCAAATTACTTATTAAGCGCCACCGAAAAAGTAATTATTATTGTAATGACATTATATAATATAAACGATCGAGTGTCGAACGTATTGTGTTATCGACTACCGCCCCTATATACGCTTTTCGATGATGTGAGTACTTACTATTATTAATATTATTATTATTTTGTTATTATATTCTTTGTATAATACACCTCCAAGTGTTAAAAAAAAAATCTTAAACCGACGCACCGTCACGCCGTGGTGCATTTAGATATACGAAAGGTCGAGTACACAATAATATTATTATGATTTTTTTCTCGTACGATATTAAAATTTAAATAATCATGTCTGTATGATCGCGGTGTAGCTTATGATAATCAAAAAAAGAAAAAAAAAAGAATAATAATAATAATGATGATAATAGTTGATAATATTATTATGGTTGTAGGTAGGTAGTAGGTAATTTCCTAATATCCGATAAACGAGACATTCCATAGACAATATTATCGCGTTCGTAAGAGCTGCTGCTGCTGCAGGTACCTCCGACGTAATAATAATAATGATATTATAATAATTGTGTGTGTATTATGATTATTATTACTATCATTGTTGACCATAATTGTCGTTACAACGAGAGTAGCTTCCCTCCGTTAACATACGACCACGGTTTAAGACGGAACCTATATTATTTTGTTACCTACCTTACACCGCGCGCTATAAATTAATTAATCGCTGAACAATCTATATGTTCATAATATTTTATAAATATTATTTTAAATCTATTTCCCCGTACCTTTACACACACATAGTATTATAATAGTAATATTGTCGTCGCGCCAACACTCACCAATACCCAACCGAAGTCGGTGGAACTTGACTCGTCGCGGAAGCACCCACTTCCGGACCGGTTTTTTTCCGCTCTTCCGTTTTTTATCACCCTTTACCGAGCCGATTCTCTTGGTGAAACGCCCTTAAACGACCGCAACCATTTACACTCGATTAAAACGATAAAACAATATTGTACTAATTTCAGCTGTTTATTATGAGGAAATCGATTTAGATCTCGTTCGCCTCGACGAAGAGTACCGCAAAGTGACAGCAATCCAATTATATAATATAGTTGAGGTAGTCTGTGCGTATAGTTTGATTTAATATTTATTTCCCGCAAACTGCAAACTGCAACTGTTCGGTGGGGAATCGTGTGGGAGGACGAAAATCTGGTATGTTATATGCGGAACTGCGAATCGCCGTTATCAGCGCAACCTGTTGAGCGCGCACCGTCTGATCGGAAAATTCGCGATCTGTCGGTGTCGCCCACTTCGTTTTTCGATTTCGTCGGTTTTTCACTTTACACACGAAATTTTCTACGTTTTTCGGCTTCCACCTAAATATCGTCCGATTCGTACTCTTTGCGACCTATCTATGATGACTACCCGCCATAACCCGTAAATTATTATAATAATACCTACGCATCACCACTGCACTATACCTACGTGTCTCGCGCGCGTGTACAAAATATATTTATATTATTATTATTACTATTCAAGATTGTACCTGTGTTTTTTGTATTTGAATTCGTTTTTTACTTTCAATTTTTACACAGGCCCCCCCCCCAAAAAAAAACAAAAAAAAAACACGCCCGCCGCCCAACCCTAGAAAGCGATATTGAGCTTTCTTCCATATTATATACCCATATAAATTATAATATAATACGATGATATGAATATAATGAAATACAAACAAACACCATATTCTGTATTACCTATAGGTACCTCCTACAATATGCCCAACTTAAATAATATTATTATTAAACTCGTACGGCGATCGTCGCCGCTCCTACACAACAGACAAGAGTGTTTATTTATTTACATATATTATAATTACTAGGTATGTTAATATTATAATATTATACTATATTTCTAGTCACCCCCTCCATCAACCCCCTACCACCAATCGTATTATAATATATTATATATACCTACCGACTTTTGAATACCAACCGTTTGTTTATTATTTTTTTTTTATTTTTTAACGTGTAAGTGTGTAACTATGTATATTATTATACTATGTGTAATTACATGCTAAGACATTTTATTATATACCTACATATTAAGTAATATTATATATGTATAATGTATATGTATTGTACTGTAGACTTTAGTACCTTAAGTTAATATAATTGATATAATATATTATATCATATAAGTCGCATGTAATGTTAATAATATTTTAATGACTTCTACCTATAATATGATGGAAGTAAATAGAAAAAGGCATTAGATAAACAAAAACCTACTTTCGAACACTAGACGTTTTCGTTGTGTTTGATGTTTTTAATATACACATTGCAAAAACATATTACTGATAATTTATGAATAATGATTAATTATTAACACTTTTCTTAAGTTTGGTTTCACGTCCGTCTGTGATCAAATCTTGCGCGCTCGATTTGAGGCACTTTTTGAAGATGAAAAATTCTGAAAATTTGTATAGACCTTGGTCTTGGATGACAATACAATAATCCGTAAAAAAAATTTTTTACTAAAAAGTAGAAAATAAATAATAAAAAATTTTTTTTTAATAAACACTTTTCTAAAAAAACAAAAAAATAATGAAAAATTTAAAAGTGTGTGGCGCTCTTACACTTTACATATTATACCACACACTTTTAAATTTTTCATTATTTTTTTGTTTTTTTAGAAAAGTGTTTTTAAAAAAAAATTTTTTATTTTTTTTATAATATAATATTTATAAGCATACACATAATATCGTCGCGATGAGCACCGTTTTTATTTCGGGGTGAAGTCAGGGGACTTCACCCCGATCTTTGTTTTTCCTTAATCTTTTGTTTATTTTTTGCCGACTGAACTATTGGTAATTGTTTAATTTTAACCCTCAAAGTAGGTACCAACTGGATTTACTTTGCTACCGAAAAATACGATTATTGTAAAATCGATACTTTGCTCTGAGAATCTAAAATACGATTTATAATTATTGAAGACATGCTAGGCCTACCGCAGTACATCTCCATATTTTGGTCAAAATTAGTTTGTGATTGCACATTATCAAGAAAAAAAGGTGGGTAAGTGGGTGTCACTCTGCTGTACAATAGGTCACAACTTACAAGTGGGTCACTCTAATGGATGGTGCAAAAATTTGAATTCAATGATATAATATCATTGTATAAGAAAAATAGTAACTGAAGATAATAAAAATATTCCACCTGGTAAGTACATCATAATACAATATTATTATAATACTAAAAATACTTACTACACATACTTAATATTTTTATTTAAAATAATGTTAAAGTAACTAACAAAAATGCCAAAAATAAAGTTATAACTACTAGAGTACAACAAAACAAATTTGAAACTCCACTCTCAGATCAAGGTAAGTGCAGGAACACATTAATAAAGATGTCATGTGTATTGCCTAATATTATATTACAGATTATGAAAAGGGGTACCTTATGAATAATGTATTTAACAGTGACGATTTGCCATTATGTCTTCATTCTGGTTAATACAATTTACTATGTACCTATTAATTCAATTTTATTATACATATTTATTTACATAATATTATACTATGTTTTGATATTGGTTTGCACTTATAACTACAAATACAATTAGGTATAATAATAGGTATTTTAATACTATAATACTATATTAGTTTATAGTATATTAATACCATAGTTATATAATATAGATATCTAATGTACCTAAACATTTAATATATATTTATTATAATATTAAAAAAAAAAATACTTCAACTACGTTTTTTAAATTGTATCAATATTGTCTTAATTTAGATAATGCTCAGTATTGTGATTTACAGCCAATAAAAAGTCCTGAATTAGATGTTCAAAATAATGGAGTCTTATTCAATTTAAATACAGGTAAACTAATCTAAAATCCTGAAATGATCTATGTATAACAAATTATAATAATAATATTAAATTTAAGCTTAACTGTAATTTTAAATTTCTTCAGTCTTGTAAATTATTTGAGTAAATGTATTTAAATACTTTTTGAATTAAGTATTTGGAATTTATTGAATGTAACATTACAATTTTTAATTAGTAAATACAAAAATAATTTTGTCAAAATGACTACTAAAAAGTAAAATGAAAAAAAGTAGGTATTTTAAAAGTTAATATTTAAATACATTTTTATGTTTTGTCTTTCAGTAAGTACAAATTATGATGTCCATGATTATAATTATATATAAATATAAATATCTAATGTACCTATATATTAAAAAAAAAAAACTTTAATTATGTTTTTAAATCTTATCATTATTGTCTTCATTTAGATAATGTTCAATATTGTGATTTACAACCAGTAGAAAATCCTAAAGCTGATATTGATGATGCACTATTAAATGATGACCAAATATGTAATTTTGAACTTGAAAGCCTATCTACTCGTTCAAACCAAAATGTTGTAAATAATTAAGATAAAAATTATGAATTTCCATTCAAATTAAATACAGGTAAACTTATATAAGATCATGATCTATTTAATATTTTGTTTACCTATATTGTCAATAAAGTTGTTATTATATTTTAAGATGACAGCAGTGTATCTATTTCTCCTGTGGACGATTCAGATTATGTCCCTTTAAATAATGGTCATATATCTGTCATTGAACATGAAAATCTATCCACCTGTTCAAACCAGAATATTGAAAATAATTCAGTTGAAAATAATTTTTCTGATGGTCTTTATCTATTATTGGAAAGTTATGAAAATATATCAAGTGATTCTAATTCTGATAATGAAGTTTGTTCTACACAAAAGAAACGATTCAAAAATGGTAAAAGAACTTATATGGATAAACGTAAGAAATTAGGATTAGACTATGAGAATAGAAATGGAAAGAAGATTTCTAAATAACTGTTTTCCTGTTTAAACGGCATATGTTGTAAACAAAAATGTAATTTATTAAGTTCTGAAGAAACTCAAAAACAATATTTAAGGATTTTTATTTATTGGGTAATTCAGTTGCTCAAGACCAAGTTATCAAGGATGGCATACAAATTATGGATAAAAAAAGATCAACAACAATCTTTCGTAGAGAAGAACCTGAAAAAACACACAATAGATAAAATACCGTTAAATACTATTTAAATCTTGAAGGTAGGTAGTCAAAAAGAAATCTGTAAAAAAATGTTTCAAAATACATATGGTATTAGTAGAAGTAAAGTTGATGTAATGATATTTAAAAAAAGGTATTCGGCTACTGGAATTTCATCTACAATAGGCAAAGGGGCTCACAAACCTCTTAATGTTTACATAGAAATTAGAACAAGAATGTTAAATCATATTATAAAAAGTTCCCCCCTTCAAGAAAGCCACTATGCCAGAAAAAGAACAAGTCGTCTATATCTTTCTTCTTCATTAAACATTAATAAAATGTACGATTTCTATAAAGATTATTGTGGTCAAAACGGAATTAACGATGAATGATCATATTGGTTGAATAGAACAGTTTTTTTAGAAACTGATTTGAAATTCAAAATTCCATATGTTGATACTTGTAAGACTTGTGACGAGTTTAAAATAAAATCAAAACATGTATTTGATGAAGAATTACAAAATTTAAATCAAAAAGACCAAGACCATATTAACATGGTTGAATTGGCCTACAATTCAAAAAAGAAGACAAATTATTATTGACTACTACTTCATCTTTAAAAGTTATTGTTTTTGACTTGCAACAATGTTTGCCTACTCCTGACTTAAAAACCAATATTGTTTTTTACAAACGTCAGCTCTGGACATATTATAATGAAACCATTAGAGACTTGGGTAAAAATGAATCTTACTGTTATATGTGGCATGAAGCCATAGGAAAAGAGGATCAATTGAAGTAGCATCTATTTTATACAAATTTATTCAAGGCAATAATTGATAACAATATCACTCACCTTATTACTTATTCGGACACTTGTTCCGGTCAAAATCGTAATATAAACGTCACATTAATGTTTATGTTAGCTCTACAAAATCATCCTTCTCTTCAAATTGTAGATCAGAAATTTTTGGTACCTGGACACACACATCTAGAATGTGATAGTGAACATTCCAGAATCGAACGTTGTAAAAAACAATCAGTCAACAATATCAATAACAAATGAATGGTATAATTTTGTTAGAAATGTACGAGGAAAAATGTCCTTGAAGGTAATAGAAATGGAACAAATAGATTTCAAATCAGATTCCATTATTAGATCCAATATACCACCAATTTTACAAGGATTTGAAAACCAACACTAGAGCTGCTATGATACAGCAATCAGATGAAGAGTCATCATCTGAAGTTTCAGTAAGCTATAATTTTTTTTTATAGAATAAACTTAATTTACAGTAAATATATTAATCTTTAAAATGTATTGAAAATTTAGGTACTATGCATAATATTTAAATACAGACATTCATGTTATAAAATAAATTATTATAATATTATATAGTGAAATTTTTTATAATTAAAGAAAATTGACAATTTACAATACTAGGTAAGTACATTATATAAAGTGTTTTGTTAAAATTAATAAATTGATTTACCCTATCACAAATCATTCACAATTATATATGTTTTTAATTTAAACAAACAAAATAGTTTTATTATTTAAATCAAGGTGACAATAAGACTTTTAGTAGCTCACGCAAAAGAATTTTTTTATAAAACGTTCTCCTGAAAAGTTACGATTTCGCACATATCAGCTTCTGCCTCTTCAGTGCAGAATTGTTACATACGTTTGGAAAATTGTGAACTATTAAAATTGAAATTGCCTATGTTTTGTGAATTTGATATTTGTGATGTTTAATATTTTGGAAGGTATTTATATCTTAAATTTACACTTTACAACTATACATTTTTGTACACCTGTTAAAAAAAGTTGATATTTTATCTGGCTCTAGTACTAAATCGTAACAACTACAATAGATAACCGTGTGTCAAAACTGAGTATTTGACATGATATAGTAGACATAGATCATGTTTCCAATAGCTTTTTAAAATACTTTTAGCAATTTAAAAATATTATTATTTATTAAATTTATTAGGTTTGTTATTATTTTAGTTTGGAACAGTGTGTAAGAGCACAAAACACGATGGTTTTTGGTAATTGAATTTGTGCTTTTATTCTCACTTTACATAGAAGATATTTATTTCAAGTTTACAATATATTCTTTTCTTAACACGTACTCTTCGAGTCACAGCACTGATTATTTTATTTATTTAATAACAATTTATACAATCAAGACTCACATTGATTCAACGGGTGTTATATTGAATGGCTGAAGCACAAGTAATTACCGTGACCAGTGACGACCGGCTTTATAGCTCGCAGAGTGTGGTGACGGCAATGAGATGATCGGGCGAGGTGGTGTCCACGTCGTCCTCGATGTGGTACCGGTTATATGCAGTGTTGGGAATTATCTAGACAAAATTATTTCTTAAATTATCTAGATAAAAATAATTAAACCATATAATTATCTCTCATCTAGATAAGTGTAACGGTTATTTGTGGTAATTTATCTAGATAAATAATATAGGTAATAAAAATATTTTTAAATACCGAATTAGCCAATAATTTACGAGAACCGAGTAGTGATTCCAAATTCCAATATTATTATAGTTAAAAAAAGAAAATATTTCCTGAAACATTGTCAGTTTTATTTCGTTGTTTTATTTTTATTCAAGTTATAGGTATTAAAAATTGAAATTGTACATTATTTTAGTTAAGAAATGGCATTAGGGATTTATAAGCTAATAAAATATTACCTAATCAGTAATTACTAATAAAGTGATAAATTATATTATTTATAAATTATAATATAATTTAAAAGCAAATTATCTATTTATTTATCTAGATAAAAAAAAATTATGTTATATTATTTTATCTTATCCAGATAAATGTTGAATGAATTATCTGTTATCTCATCCAGATGATTTTTTGGTCATCTTTACCCAACACTGGTTGAATGTGGGTCCTTGTCAGCAATGACGATCATCCGTGAATAGTACAAGTGCGGCTGATTGAATGGCGATGTCGAAATAAACGGTAAACACTTATTCGTCAGAGTAGGTACGACGACGTACGGTCAGCCATGACATATTTTGTCACGCGGTCAGCACAGTAACGTAGGTATGCACAGCGGCGGCGGGAATGCGGCGGCGGCATGAGTACGGCGGCGGCGGCGTGAGTACGGCGGCGGCGGTAATGAATACGACAGGTTTCAGCGTGTGCCGTGGTGATAGGGCGGGTGTGTACCGCGATGTCGGAGAGCGGTGACAACAATAAATATCGCAGAATCGTAATCAGAAAGTAGGCCGGGTGGGTACCGCGAAATGTTATCGACGGCGGTCAATGCGGGACGCAGCGTCGATGACAATTGACAACAACAACAACAACAACGACGTTCGGTCACGCGACCTAATGGAAGCTTGGTCAACACGGTAATCCCCGTATCACCATACGACGTGACAAACAGGGCAGTGCCCGAAAGGCAACGACAAGGTGGGTACCGCGGTGCGTTATCGACGGCGGTTGGTGCTCCGACAGCAACGTTCGATGATGTGTCGTAATAGCAGCTGGTTCGGTACGCTACTCACTACTTCCCCCCTCCGTATTAGGGAACCCTCTCCCACTCACTAATGTACAGCTCATTCAATGCCACACAGTAGGTGTGGAGAGGGGTGTACCGATGGGCACGATATCAATGGCGCAGACACCTCGGCGGAGTCCAAGGTTTATAGATAATAATTATTATCTATAAACCTTGGGCAGAGTCCGCTGATGAATACGAAGTTGGGTTAAAATGTTTAACAAGAAAGAGTTGTAAAAGTGCGAACCGTGCGGTGCGGTCTGAACTCTGAAGATTATTGTGCCGTCGACACGGGCTGGTATATCTGCACGTCGTATTGCCTCGCAGATGTCATTGAATGTGCCGTTTCCATAATGTTAAGTTTCTGGCTGTTTTCATTGCGATGTAGTAGTTCTTGTGGGTGATATGGCTATATAGGTATGCTATAGCTGCGAAATATAGCGGCGCACCTTATCATGATCCTGGTTAAGCACTCGCAAGTCTCCCGAGCTTGGGAAGTTGAAGTTTTAGGACGCGACGTAGGACGTGTTCTCCAGCTCGAGCTCTATGTCGCGTCGTCGATCACCGGTTCTATGCGTCGGTACAATTTCCTCGGTAGTTTGCATTAAATTGCATCGCGCTAGTAGTTTCCTCTAGATGGCGCGTACAGTATTGAAATAATATATTGTGGGATGACCATTCTGTGTCGTTACGAGTGATTAAAGTCAATATTAGTTTCTATTATTTTCTGACAAATTAAAGGTACCTATATAAAAGTGTTTAATCAAAAGTTTCAACAAGTCAGTGAAAACTTGAAATTTTATATCTCTGATACTAATAAAAAAAATTGTGTCTATGGATTTATAATATTTTTCATCCGTCTTTGAAACAATATATTACTGATAATTGATGAATAATGATTAATTATGATAGTACATATTATAAAATTAATTATAAGCATACACATAATATCGTCGTGATGCGTACAGCATCGAGTGTTTTTATTTCGCCCCGACTTTACCCCAATTTCGGTTTTTCTTCAATCTTTTGTTTATTTTCCCGAAGCTTTTGACTGAACTATTGGTAATTTTTTACTTTTGACCCCCAAAGTACCAACAGGATTCACTTTCCAAACGGAAATTACGATGTCAAAGAAAATCGAAGGATCGTCCTAAAATTATTGTAAATAATTCGCTCAGCTCAGAATCTAAAATACGATTTAAAGGTGGGCAAGTGGCAGGCCCTGATTTAATAAAATTTGGGCCAAGTGCACAATTTTTTTGGGGGCCCCCTACCCCCTACCCCCACCGTCCACCACCACAAGTCAAAAAAATGTTCAAGAAAAAATCTATACAGAGAGTAGGAGGAAATATTGATAATAAAACAAAATATTTATATGTTAAGTATTAAATAAATATCTCAAAATTCATAAAATATTTGTACATTATTTCATATAGTATAAATACAATTTAGGTACTTGGTCTGGTAAATTAAGGACATTGAAAAGATAATACTAATTAAATAACATAATTAATTATGAATCTTCCATAAAATTATAAAAATGGTAAATAACTTGTTAATTTAACAATTTATTTTATACAATTAAAATGAAATGAAAAATAAATCATTTCTATATTTTCTATATTTATATTTTTATTTAGGTATAACATTTTATCACAAAATAAGTTTAAAAAGATTTCTTTCTTGCTTTTTTCTCTGCAAAAGTTTCAATAACTGATTCAAATTTTTTTTTTTTATATATTAGTTTATTTATAACATTTGTTTTGCGATATTCATGTCCGTGGATAACTGAATAACCTAAACCAATAGTTCTAAAAATGGTAATTGTGGGAGCGAAATGCGTCACCAACGACCGGTTAATCAGTAAATACTGGGCTGGAAGAAATCTATAAATAGTTATTATGTATCAAATATTTCCGATGTTCGAACAATTTTCTATTATTATTATTTTAATATGAGGTATTGAGGTGTAGAATAACTTATACTAGTATAAGGTCTATGGGAATTATAATTTATTAAAAATAATTAATTTAAAAAAAAAATTTAATACAGAAAATTTTCTACAATTCACGGAGATCGGGGGCCCCCAAAAATTGGGGGCCAAGTGCAAGTGCTCCATCTGCACTTGCGTAAATCAGGGCCTGGCAAGTGGGTGTCGCTCTGCTGTACAGTCGGTTATAAATGTGAAATCGGTCACTGTAGTGGATGGTGTTAAATTTGAATTCAATGATATTAGGTAAATCATTGTATAAGAAAGACGGTCACGGGTCAGTATCAGCCTATGATATTACTAAGTAGGTATATTTGATGATAATATATTATTATGATGAAATATCGACATTTTATGGTGTACCTATAGATAATGAAAATATAAACATTAAGTAAAATTTTCTTCTGACGGTTTGTCAGTCTGGATATTTTATATTGTTATTATATTTTATTACATTTGCCTGTAAGTTGAATTAATGTTATAAATTATAACAAAATAACTAAAATCATTATTTTTATTTTTATTCGTTTCCATGGTGATATACAAAGTGTGAGAAATTAAAATCCCATTTTTAGCTTTTTTTTTTTTTTAATTCGTAGGTGGTTTTTCCTGTGACATTAAATGAATATTGAGAAAACCGAAAAATGCCCTCTCTTAAGTACCATCTTGTTCCAAATGGAAGAACTTCTTCTGGTAGAAATTTTGTATACAGGATAAAAAAAAAAAAAAAATAAACACCATTGTAAAACCAATAGATCCCTCTCTCGGGCATGTACCAGTTGCCTTCAACCAAATGTACCAGTTTCCCCCAACCAAAAGTACCAGTTGCTCTCATATGTAAATATATATATATATATTATTAAAATATATTGGAGGTCTGTTGACGAGGTTTTTCGACAAAACTCATCATACCCAATTTCTCCTACTTACCTACCTATATCCGACCGAATCGCCGACGAAAATACAAAAAAACCGATCCGTATAAAAATAAGTAGTACGTCATTTTTTTTTCAACATTAACGACCCGTCAACCGTCGTGTGAACCACCCCGAGGCGCGAGCGCTCGCGGAATATCGAATTCGGTCGCGGGGCGGGTGGAGGGGACGAGCGAAGAACAACTGGCACCCCGTGCCCGGGCAATCAATCAAAACGGGTAGAGGGGAAAAAAATATATCCGAAATAATGCCCGTTTTGTATTGTTGTCCGACGACGATGCCGCCGCAGCCTTTTTTCGTCGCAGCTCCGTCCATCCATCATCGTAGTTTAATCTATAGTGGAACCTTTTGGTGGCCCGGTGGCCGTACCCCGACCCCCGCCGACCATGTCGAATCTAGTCCATTATATCTTAGTCCATGATTTGAACAAAATAATTGGTATATCACTTATCAGTTATTAGAACATATAGAGTGAACAAAATAAAAAAAAATTTATAACAGTATGACAACTTAAATTATTAATTTTGGAATGAAAAAAAAAAATAATAATAATAACTAGGTAGTTAGTTTTTTTTCTAACTTAGAGTTATATTAGACTATTTTACATTCAACTAGTTAAGTTACAAAGTTATTATAAATTAAAACTAACTAGGTAGGTAGTTAAGTTACGAAGTTACTTAAAAAGTAACTTTCTAACTTAACTTTAACTTTCTAACTAATTAGTGCCCAGCTTTGCCTGAGCCTTATGTATCATGGATACAAAAGAACAAAGAATGTGCTGATGAAGTTAACTGTCCTAAGCGACAAAATAATGAAGATAATAATCATTCAAATGTAGAACTATGGAATATATTAAAAATGTAAACAATAAAATTTTGTATTTATTGTTGTAGTATACATTTTGTATAGTTATAATAATGATTGTTTGATTGTTGTTATGTTATTAATAATACTTAGGTTGATTTAAATTTTTTGAGTGGGACTCTAATTTTTTATAAGACCTTTAGAACCCCTTCTTTTATATTTCCAATTCGAGCACTGTGAATAAGTATTTAACTAGTACCTAAGTTGAATGTGGTCTCTAATTAAATGGTATGGATTTTATAAGCAGAACCCCAGAAAGCAATGTCGTGTGATACAATAAATTGTACTAACGCTTTGTAGACAATGGTCTTAAGTTTATCATTTAATATAGGTACAGTATTTATAGTTTTATAATATACCTAGTGAAAAAAGTTTTGACTTACTTGATCAGCACTATAATGCAATCCCCGTTCGACCATAGACTTTTCAACTGTTTTAAATATGTCAGAGTTCCTAGTTCCTATATTTTGAATGATCCAAATGACTTAAAATATGTTTTTCTTTAAATATATCCAGCATACATAAGACGGTTGATTCCGGCCAGTTAGTGCGAGTTTTCTTAATTATTTGATTCATGATGTATACTGTATAGTAATAATAATATATAATAAGTACAGTACCTATATATTAATTACCTAGTTTATAATTTAGTACTTACGAGTTCTTTAATTTGACTTGAATTTAAATGGACTGCCAACTTAATACCTCACTAATTAATAACATTTATTATAACCACGAAGATTATAAGTATTTATAACTTTAATAATTGATAACTTTTATTATTATACCTTATCACAACAAATTACCGCAATCCTGATTCGGTTGTTGTAGTGTCATCCGTTTATATGTATTTTGTACTCCCGTAGTTATTTCCAATGCGCATTTCAAATGTGAATTAACTAAACCGTTTTAGGTAAACCGAATTGGTATTAAACTGAATTAACATTCGTTTACATGCATTTAACTCCGGGAGTTAACTAATTCGAATTGAGTTAAATCGGTTTTAACCGTGCATGTAACCGCGGTATATGTGGCGCGTAGTAATGCGTATCATTACATATCGTATTATACGACGAGCACGCATACGCAGAGTCGGACTGGGTACTAAGGGCCCCACCGGCAGTTTACTTATAGAGAGGGCCTCAACAGTCAACAATAGTGATAAATAATAACTCTCTTGTAAATTTGATAAATTTTTTTCACAAAAAATGATCATAAATAAACTTTATAATTTACAACTGTTACTCAAAACACCATATTTATCTTTATTTACTGTTTTCTTTAGTTCAATTTATTTACAATTTATTTTATAGTATATTTTAGAGATCGATTATAATAAATTATCAACATTTTTGGTAACTACCTATTTTGATAATTGTTAAAAATGTTATTTATTAATTTAAGACAAGGAGGAAAATGTAGAAGGCTTTATAGAATAGTATGTACCTATAGAATCAAACACATTGTGTTAATTGTTAAGACACAATATAAACAATTAATATTGAAATAACAATAACATTTTTAATACAATTTTTATATTTTTATAAATCAAGGATATATACGTATCATTGTGAACCTACTGATTGAAGTATTCCTCAAAACAATAAGAATATAGGTTTTCAGTTCTAAAAATAAATACCTCTAAAATTCCAATATTGATCAATCATATATATTATTATTTTTAATTGGCATCGATGAGACGATAACAGAAACGTTGAGACGTCACAAACATGTTTTATCCGTCTAAACTACACTGTTTTTATGTTTGATTATTCTTAAACAAATATAATATATTACATAAATGTACAGTTCATATTATATTTTATACTTATGATTTTTCCGTTCATTAGATGGGGCCCTATATAGTCATTCACACAAGGGGGCCTTACTGGCTATGGCTAGCCGGTTATATTGGAAAGTCCGACCCTGCGCATACGAGACCGGTGGCCACCGATTCGTACTCGGCCGACCGTTGTCACCGGACGCGTCCGCCGAGAAAAACTTCTTCGCGTCCCGTCGCTTATTTATACATTCCTCCGCCTCACCTTATTATATTATTATTATTATTGTGTACAGTTTGGACGTTTTTATATCGTCAACCGCCGCCCCGCGGGTAGTCGCACGCCACAGCGGTGACACCCGTCAGTCCCCTCTTGTCCCATTTGTATATAGGTATTGTATAATATTATGCCGGTGTCTAGGGGGGGTTAAAACCCTTTTGTCCGAAAGACTAGTTCGACGGGGTGGGTTTTTTTTCTCGGTTTTATCGCCGGTCCGCAGCTTGCATATTATATATAGCCGTCTCTCTTCCGTCTCGTGTGCTCGCAGCTACGTATGTTATATTCTACATCCGTGTATACATAACACCTATACCTTATTATGTACTTAGGCTTGAAAACCGCAACCCTTGCGTTGATAACACTATGCGGAGACACGGTCTTGCAGCAGTTACTAGGTATATATAGCTACCTATAATATACGGCTATACCTATATCGAGTAGTAGTTTGGCGTCATTTAGAGATTTGAATTATATTCCGTTTCGATTCCGGTTGCTTACGAAATGTCAAATAATTTAACAAAAACTCATCACATGAACAGTTCAATTCGCCGCCGGTGAAAAAATTCTCGAGTTTCAAGACTGTTATCGTTATACAATTGTATATATTACCAGATTGTCTTATTATGTTTTTTACTTTTTATCTTATTCGTTTATATTTTGTTATTTGTTTATTTCGTTTAAATTTTTACACGTATGATCACAATTACCTACCATTTAAAATTATTAACCTTCGCCTGTATAATTTAGTCCACGTAACACGCCAATTCATATTTTTGGAGGGCTACATTGGGAATTTGACGACTTTCGGGAGCCATCAAAATATTAAAATATCTAACCCAGTTCGTTACAAATATTATAACAGTTAAACGTATTTGCTCCGGCTTGTGGTTGTAGGAAGTGTTCAAAAAATATTAACTAAATAATTGTTAGCAATCATCTAATTTGTTGATGAACATTTAGCCAATAGGACGTGGCCTCGTGATACCCATACTTTCGCGGAATGAGGGGCTCCAGGGGAACTTTGACGACGGTCATCTTTCATTATACTTTCGGGCATTGCATTTTTCAGGATGCTACACTGCAGCTGCAGTATGATAGATAAGAATGGCTAAAACTTCCGAGATCGTTTAATAGACCTATATAAGTTCAAAGTAATATTTCAATACCTATAGGTACTTTAATATTATTTATATTTTGGTGATAACTGATAAGATATTGCGGCTGTATTTTAATTCTTGACAGTTTTCCCACCCACCGCCCATGTACCCCGTGATGTGCGAACTACTATATAGTATTACCAATATAATCTTTGTTTTGCAATTTTGCAAATACAAAATGTTTGAATGTTGATTATAAAATAAAAATTGATTGCTGTAAAGGGGGGGGGTACTTTTTGGGTGTACATTTATAAAGGGGCAGCCTACTGAAATAATGCAAAAATGCAGATAAATAATATATAATTATTTATTTATGAAAATTATATTTTCTAAGTTAAAAAATGTGTAGTGTTTTTTTTTGAAGGGGGGGGGGGGGCTTTGCCCCCCACGGCTTAGGTTTCATACCGCAAAGAGGTAGGTGGGTGGGTATAAATTAATGTACATTGCCACACCTATAAAAAAATAGTTCTGTGCCACTGTTGGAGGTAAATATACAAATAATAATTATAAATAGTAATTATTATAACAAAACATACTACATAATATTATATCTAATTTATTTACTATTTTTTTTTGACAAATTATCACATTAAATATGACGCTTTTCTTTATAATTATATTATTTATTATGAATTTTTCTATCATTTTATACTATTTTTTTGTTGAAAAATTATAACATTGAATGTCACATAGTTATAATATTTATTATTTTATTGACTATTATATTCGTATTATTTTGTTAGTAATTATTATTTATCACAAAATAAAATATTAGGTATATATTCCAAGCATATAAATTTTTTCTATCATTTTATACTATTTTAAATAATTTTATTTATTATTTGTATATTTACCTCCCCTATTTTACGGGCTATATATTGTAATCGTATATATAATATAGTATATATAAAAATGTAAGGGTAACTGGTACATTATAGGTTGGGGGAAACTGGTACATGTGGTTGAGGGCAAATGGTATATTTTTAAAATCCCGATAACAGTAGGGGGCAACTGGCTAAGCCCCTCCCCCCAAACAATTAAATAGCCCTCCCCCAAAAAAAAAAATGTGAAATGAATGTAATGAAAAACACGATGAAAGAAGTTAATTTTGAAAATATTAAAAAACAGCTAAATGAAGAAGTATTTCCTAATTTATTTAAAATAAATTACTGGCAATAACATTACCAGTGAGCTCGGCTACTTGTGAAAGGTCCTTTTCAACTATGAGAAGGATCAACATATATGTCCGAGCTAACATGACTCAGGGCTGATTTACTAATTTAGCAATATTGAATATCGAAAAAGATATTATAGTAGATACTGAAATAATATTAAATACATTTGCTAAATCCAACCGAAGAATACAGCTCTAATAATGTATTGGGTACATTTTTTTTTACTAAAAATTTGTTCTACAATTATATTATTTTGTTGTTACTTGTTGCTCTAAAGCCATACTTACAGTATTAAGAATTCCTATTATTTTCCTAAAAGTTATGTGGTGTATAATGTATAATTATAAATATAATTTTGACAACTATTATAATTAGATGAAATAGCACAATATTGAAAATAATATTTAGTAAGTTTTATTTTCAGTCAATATTGTCATTAAGTACGCAGTATACGATATATACCTATGTTGTACTAAAAACAATTTTTAGGTTTTAATTACTTGTATGAATGCTTTATTCAGTAGCTAGGGCTTCAGCCCCCCTCCAAATCTCAAACGCTATTTGCGTCTATGGTAGGTACGTTGTTCGTCTTAATCTCATAGATATTATAAAATGGATATAGGCCATAGATATAATAAGTATATAATAACAACATAGAAGTATAAGCGTGCCGTAATAGGGAAGAGAGAAGGACTATTTTTCTCGTTGCCTCTCATTCTAGTATAGGGTTAAAATCATGATATATAATATAATATATAGGTATATACTAGCTGATCCCGATCACTTCGTTGCCTATACAAAATATTGTGATGGTTATTTACTTCGTTTGGGTTCAACTCAGCCTCCCCGGTAGGCGATCCGACAACGTCAGATCACGGACAATGTGCAAACATTTGATTTGATGTATTATGTTTGCACCTGATCTGCGCTGTTAACCAATGGCAACCAAATAATAAATACCTATACTAATTGATTAATATAATTATTTCTTCTATAACCAATAGCAATAGCTGTTCCAGTGCACTTTGTTGCCCGTAAAAAATGCCAAATCCTTCAAAAATGTTTTACTACTTTTGGATTAACTCGTTAATGAGAGTGAAAAATTCTTACCTATTCTCAGACCTATACTGAATATACACACAAAATTTCATAAGAATCGGTCAAGTCGTAAATGTACTGAGGAGTACTACTTTAGGAGGAGTGTGACCACTAACACTGTGACACGAGAATTTTATATAATCAATTTATTCGTAATAAGACCTCTATAATTTCATTTTCATTACCGTGTGATAATCATAAATTGCCTATCCATTCTTTTATATATATATGCTTAATGTAGTGGTCATTATCATTAAAAAAAAGTCTGTACAGTAGCTTACAAGTGGGCCACTGTAATGTGTAATGGATGGTGTTAAATTTGAATTCAATGATATAATATCACTGTAGGTACAAGAGAAACGATTCTGAGCGAAAAAGGTCATAGGCTGTATGATATTACTAAGTATATTTGATGATATTATTGTGAATAAAGTAATTTATATATTTACCTATTTAAGTTTATCCTTATTTTAAATTTTCAATCCTTAGCTATAAAAGTTGAACATTTAGTCAAAATTCTTTAAATGCTTATGAAAAAAAATTGTGCTTATGTATTTTTAGTATTTTCAACTTTTATTGTCAAAATCAGGAGCATTGTATTAAATTTTCACTCTTTTTTACCCAACAAATAAAATATAATTGATATTTATAGAAAAAAATCTAAGAAAATTTAAAACTGACCATGTCCTTAAGGCTTAAACAGCTCAAAAAGAGACAAAATATTTTCAAATTTTTATGGCGTATAGAAAATGAAAATTTAAACATTTAATAAAATTCTCATGTAACTACAGTCATTCGTTTTTGAATAACAATAAAATAACAAAACCGCTACATGAGAAATCAAGTGAATATCCAATATTGTAAAATTCTGAACTTCAAACGCTCATAAAAGTTTAATTTTATTTGCTTGTAGACATTTTTTTTTTGATTAAGGTAGATTGTAGATAAGCTTATGAGTAATCTTATACTACATTTTCAAATATTAGATTTAAAAAGAAAAATATTTATGAATTCTCAACTCGAAATAATTTGCTAATTTTCGTGATTTTTCACAAAATTGTGACTAAGGATTTTTAATATTTTTCAACTGCTAATGTATCAATATAGTAGGAACCTCATATGAAATTTTCAAGTTTTTTTAACCAACAAATAAAGTTTTATTGACATTCATAGAGAAAAATATACCAATAAAATTGGAAACTGGAAATGTTCCTGAACAGTTCAAAACAAATCAAAATGTTTTGAAAATTTTATTGTGTATAGAAAATGTAAATATAAACTACCAGTGAAAATTGCATGTATATACGTTCATTTTTTTTATAGTTAAACCAAAAACCAAAATTGATTTTGTGGAAAACCATTTTGAGTAAATGATGAACCCGATGTCATATCAAGTTTTATTGACATTCATAGAAAAAAATATTCTCTGCTGTACAGTAGGTTACAAGTGGGTCACTATATAATGGATGGTATTAAATTTGAATTAAATTATATAATATCATCGATAAGAAAAACGATTATGAGCGAAAACAGTCAGTCAGCCCAGTGTCGTAGCCAGAGGGGGGCAGAGGGGTCATAGCCCCACCAACCCTTTTGGCAGTGTTGTTTTTTTATTGTTTTTATATTAGTACGTCCATAGAGTATAAAAAAGTAGAAATGTTATTCATTATCACTATTTAAGATCGTCTCCTTAAATCGTGTTTATTATCTATAGCTGTGCCGCTGTGGTACCTATTTCGTTTACAAACGTGAGTGTATCACCACTTACCAACACGTCTCAATTTTAGGTACCAATTGTTTTGTCTAGGCGATCAGCAGTGAATTTTATATATTTTATATTATATTATTATATAATTAATTTTATGATATATAAATTTATAATTTTATTTTATAATATAATTTAGTATAATAGTATAGTATTATATATATATATATATGTTACGGTCAATGACGAAAACTGAACATTTACGTTATAAACCAATAACCGGTCATTAAGAGGACGCTACACCCGCTTGTGTTGTCTCCGTCTTACACACGTACGACATAGACAAAACGCGTTTAGGCAGTCTGAGTATAACTTGCTCAATTTTGGTTCTAGAGTAAAAATGCCTATTATGAAATTGAATTGTGATAATATTTCTAAAGGCAAGACGCTGCGGTTTTTCCATTATACCCAATATAACGTTCATTATATCGTTTAGAAATAGAAAAAATTTCACCATTTTTAAAATACCTTTGACTTTTAAAAAATTAAATTTTTAAAAAAAACCGCAGCGTCTTGCCCTTAGAAATATTATCACAATTCAATTTCATAATAGGTATTTTTACTCTAGAACCAAAATTGAGCGAGTTATACTCAGACTGCCTAAACGCGTTTTGTCTATGTCGTACGTGTGTAAGACGGAGACAACACATGCGGGTGTACCGTCCTCTTAACGTCAGAAGCCAAGTTGCTAGGTTATTTTCGTAAGCTGCCGGGCAATAACGTCAGTTTCCAAGATAATAGATTATTGTTGTAAATTAAAAAACAAAATAAATCAATTTTAACACAATGACCGAATATATTAACGTTATTAAAAATTGACTGTTAGTCAATTACGTAAATGACTGAAAATACACATTAATTTAATTAATTACAGTCTACAGACTACAGTTATTAATATTTATATTATAATTTATTTTATTATTAATTATATATTATATTTATTATGTATTAATTATTTATTTTCACAAATAAATCGTCGAATTTACTACGCATAGTATCTACATCCATACTTAATATTTTAAGTAAATAAAGAATAAATATTTTAAAATGCAATAACACGTGAACTGGTGAACTGCGAAATTTCGAACTGGTGAACTGCGAATCAAGCGATGTCTGCAACGATACTGAAATTGTTAAAATTTACGTTATGGGGAAAAAAATCCAATAAAATAAATTACCTACCTTTGATAATTTGTTAGATAACATTACATAGGTACTAAAGTAGTAACGTGTCCGGATAGATAACTGATCACTGATGACAGTGGCCTGTGTGTTATAAATGTTTAAATGTATAATTTACAACAACGTCCGCAGAAGAAGTTGGGAATTGACGTGAATAATAAAATAATACCCGTGTTTACAACATTAACCAAATATGTGTCGCCAATTACGTAAATTACCGGTCATTTACGTCAATTTGTATTGTACAAGATCATTTTCGACATTGGCCGGGTTCTAACTCAGTTTCGTCATTGACCGTAACATATATATATAGTATTATGCTGTCTGAAATTTTTTTAATTAATATTAATATTTAATTTGCAGAGTTTTATATTATTTTATTTTATTTATTCATGAAGTACCTACTTAAATATGTTAAAAAAACAAGTTATACGATGAATTATAAGCAAGGGTTAAGTGACATAAATTCAAATGTATCTTTGAGGAGAGAGGATCAAGCAATTACTTACAATTATGGTAGGCCCCTTAGGAGGGGGAGCAATTTTTTTTCACCGGGGCACCGACGCTCAGTGTCTGAATGCGCACTGCGGCTAGCTAGTTCTCTAATCTCTTGTATAGTCTTGTCCTTACGACTTCGACAAAAAGATATAATGACTGTATTTATAAATAAATCTCCTAGGAGGATGAAAATTGTAGATTTGACATAATAATAGTATTAAAAATATATACCTTATACTTATTAAGTTGTTTGCAATAAACTATTATGAATAAAAAGTTGTTAAATATTTTATTAATTTCAGCTGGATGTATTTAGTATTATTATTAAGTATACGAATTATCTCAATTATTTTCATTAATGAAAACAGTACAAATTTAATTTTTATAAGATTTTTTGATGCCCCCTCCCTTCTAGAAATCCTAGCTACGCCACTGAGTCAGCCTATGATATTACTAAGTATATAATTTGATGATATTATTGTGAATAAAGTAATTTATATATTTACCTATTTAAGTGGACCCCTGTTTTAAATTTTCAATCCTTAGCTATAAAAGTTGAACATTTTGTCAAAATTCTTTAAATGTTTTTAAAAAAATATTGTGCCTATGTATTTTTAATATTTTTCAACTGCTATTATTACAATATATCAGGAGCCTTGCAAAAAAATTTTCACGCCTGTTTACCCAACAAATAAAATTTTATTGATATTTATAGAAAAAAAAAGTAAGAAAATTGAAAACTGACAATGCCCGTAAACAGCTCAGAATGAGTCAAAATATTTTCAAATTTTTATGGCGTATAGAAAATAAAAATTTAAAAATTTAATAAAATTTTCTTGTAAATACAGTCATTCGTTTTTGAATAACAATAAAATAACAAAACCGCTACAAGAGAAATCGAGTGATATATCCAATATTGTAAGATTTTAAACTTCAATCGCTCATCAAAATTTAATTTGAGTTGCTTGTAGACATTTTTTTTTTGATAAAGGTAGATAAACTTATGAGTAATCTTGTATTACATTTTCAAATCTTAGATTTAAAAAGAAAAATTTTTAATGAATTCTCAACTCAAAATAATTTGCTAATTTTCGTGATTTATTCGTATTTTGTCAAAATTTGAACTTTAAATGCTTATAAAAAAAAATTGTGATTAATGATTTTTAATATTTTGCAACTGATTTTGTAACAATATAGAAGGAGCATTGTATTAAATTTTCAAGTTTTTTTAACCAACAAATAAAGTTTTATTGACATTCATAGAGAAAAATACTAATAAAATTGGAAACTGGAAATGTTCCTGAACAGTTCAAAACAAATCAAAATGTTTTGAAATTTTTATCGTGTATAGAAAATGTAAATATAAACTACCAGTGAAAATTGCATGTATATACGTTCATTTTTTTTATAGTTAAACCAAAAACCAAAATTGATTTTGTGGAAAACCTATTTTGCGTAAAAATTCCCGTTTTTTCTTAATTTTTATATTGTTTTTTCCTTCGCTTTTGAAAACTGTAGGGAATTTTAAAATGTGTACTTCCGATAATGCACTAACTAGATTCACTTTCCCATCTAACAAGATACTGTTGAAGAAAATCGAAGCAGTTATACTGTAATGAAAGGTCACACACATCATTGTAAAATCAATACATTTATCGTTCCGCTGAGTATCTAAAACCGTACCGACCGTGGCGTGTTCTCCTTCAACGTTATAACAATATTATACTACATATTTATCATTTATGGACAATTCGATATCGGTTTACGTCGATTAATAGCTTGATTAAATGTTTTTTATCTACAGTCGTAGACGACTGAGGTACCAGAATAAGCTTATTAAGTCTATTGATAGCTTATTGATTTTACAATGATGCAATGATGTGTGTTTTATTTGTAATTTTTTAATTTTGGTGACTGACATCACGGTTTAAGGCAGCTAATTACCATAATTATAGGCATATACCATCGTTTATTATTTATTATTTTTATACAGGGTGTCTCAAACAGTACTGACATATGGAATAACTTTTTTGGTATTCGATATTTTTTTTTTTTTTTTTTTTTGTTTTATTTGTAGACGCTTGCGCTACATGTTTTATAAAAAAAAAAATTTTTTACTTTTTTAATTCTGAAAATAAAAATTTTAAATTTTATAAAAAATGTATTTGAAAAATTCAAAATAGCCAATTTATAAAGCCGATTTTTAGAAAAATGTTGATGGTTCAAATATTTATAAAAGTGTTACCGTTAATTTTCTACAAATTATTTAGTTTTTGGAAATATGAACAATTTTTTCCTTTATATCATAATAAAATAATCAACAATCATGATATCAATCAATATGCTAATACTGACGAAAATCAGAGGAAAAAATAATAAAATACTATAACTTTATAAGCCATTTTGATAACAGGTATTTTGTGATTGTCATCAATGATATTAGTAAATGATAACTGAAAACATATGAAAACTCGATAAACAAAATAAATCGATAATAGTCATTAATACTAGTAACAGTGATGACTGATGATTGTTGATTATTTTGGTATGATAAAGGAAAAAATTATTCATATTTCCAAAAACTAAATAAATTGTAGAAAATTAACGGCAACACTTTTATAAATATTTGAACCGTCAAAATTTTTCTAAAAATCGGGTTTATAAATTGGCTATTTTGAATTTTTCAAATACATTTTTATAAAATTTAAAATTTTTTATTTTCAGAATTAAAAAAGTAAAAAATTTTTTGTTATACAAAACATGTAGCGCAAGCGTCTTCAAATAAAACAAAAAACAAAAAAAAAAAAAATATCGAATACCAAAAAAGTTATTCCATATGTCAGTACTGTTTGAGACACCCTGTATATTCATAAAATCATAATGACATAATATTATATTGTAATTTTCGTTATCTGTTATCTCACATCATATATCACGGTAAAGATTATAAGAATGGATAGGAAAGGCCTATACTGGCTTCGCAAGAGAATGAGGTATTTTTTGGGGAAGAGAGATAATTCAATATCTAGGAGAGAGAATGAGATAGGCTACGAGAGGCCTTTTTTGAGGTGAGGTTATAATAATTATCAAATTATAAAAGAACTGTTATACCTTCAAAAAATGTATCACTTTATTCTCAGCCTATAAGCCCGATGTCCTATCCATTCTTATAATATTTATGACTTACATATAGAATGGACTGGAAGTCTGGAAACGATAGCCTATAATCGAGGGCCGATGGTATTTTCGGTATACCGATAATACCGTAGATTCTGATATTAAACAAATACCGTTACCGGTATCAACATTTTAATACCACCATTCCTAGTATACCTAATGTTACAGACAGGCGTTAGGCGTATATTAATTATAAATACATATTTACACATGGCTGAACGGCAGTCCTTTATATGACGTAAATACAGCATAGATGATAAGTTTCCAAATTTAAATTATCAAACAATATCCACAAAGGTTTATTTTCAACATTTCAAAAACACGTTTTACCTAAAATGACGAAATACCTATAATTGTTGATTCTTCCTTGCAGTGGCGTATAGGGGGGAGGCCCCCTAGGCTAGAGCCCATAGTGAAATTGCAGGTTCAATTAAAGCATTGCATGTATATCTACACTGTTTACAGTTTTTCACCATGATTAAGTTAGCCGGTTGATTAAAATCGTTTTTGAGGAATCAACAAGGAAATGTTAGATGGTCAGGACTTGCTTTGACAACTTATAATTGACTTTGATGTTAAATTCATAGTAAGATAACATTAAAAATTAAAATATATAAATGACACTATCAATATTTTTTAAAAAAGAATCAAAAAATTAATTTTACATAATAATTAAATTGCGTAATTTTTATTTGTACTGTATATGTCACAATTATAACCACCCAGCTCCCTAAAAAATGTATAGTTATGGCTATGCTAGTTGTGCTATTCTTGACTAGTGATAACTGATAAATTGGCCCATAGTGAAAATAATTCGTATATATCTACGCCTCTGCAGTTTCTTGACGGTACAGTGAATAAGGATAAATCACTGTTGCAATAATCGATGTACCTACTTGTAGCTAATAGACATTGCTATTACTTATTAGTTATTAGTGATTGTAAAAAAAGACGTGAGTACCTATCTCTTAATTTCTTTTTTGTACTATTTCATATTATACTTATTAGTTGGGCACTGACAGTAATTATTAGTGCATTAGAAATTTCTATTTTATACACATTTTATAGTGTATCTATAGAATTAAAAATCTTTTATTTTAATAGATACACAAAATGGTAATTACATAAAAAATATGGAAGAAAATAATTTTCAAGGTAAAAACGCTAGGAAATAGATTAACTATACTACACTTGGTACAAGACATTAAAAAAATTATTTTAGATTCTGAGTGAAACGATGAATGTATTGATTTTACAATGATGTGTGTTTTTTTTTTTTATTTTTTTTTTTATTTTATTTTTTATTTTTTTTGTGTCTGTGTACACGATAAGTAGTCGAAATAATGCTTCGATTTTCGACTTCAGTATCTTGTTCGATTGGAAAGTGAATATCGTTGGTGCATTGGGGAGGTCAAAATTTAAATTTCCCAGTAGTTTTCAAGAGCGCCGGGAAAAACAAAAGAAAAATTAAGGAAAAACGGGAATTTTTACGCAAAATCGATTTTTCAGAAAATTGAATTTGATTTTGGTGTAACTTTAAAACAAATGACCGTAGGTACATGCAATTTTCACTGGTTGTTTATATTTGCATCTTCTATACACGATAACATTTTCAAAATATTTTGATTTATTTTGAACAGTTTAGGGACATTTTCATTTTTAGTTTTTTTTTAGTTTTTTTTCTAGAAATATCAATAAAATTTTATTTGTTGGTTGCGAAAGCTTGAAAATTTAATAGAAGGCTCCTAATATATTGTTTCAAGGGCAGATGAAAAATATTAAAAATCCTTAGTCACAATTTTTTTTTATAAGCATTTAAAGTTCAAAAATTGACAAAATATGGAAAAATCACGAAAATTAGCAAATTATTTTGAGTTAAGAATTCGTAAAAATTTTTCTTTTTAAATCTAAGATTTGAAAATCTAATACAAGATTACTCATAAGATTGTCTACCTTTATCAATAAAAAAATCTCTACCGGAAAGTCAAATTAAATTTTTATGAGCGTTTGAAATTCAAATTTTTACAACATTGGATATTCACTCGATTTCTCATGTGGCAATTTCCTTTTTTTGTTGTAATTAAAAAACGAATTACTGTAGATACATGAAAATTTCACTGAATGTTTATATTAGCATTTCCTATACACCATACAATTTTGAAAATATTTTGACTCTTTTTGAGCCGTTTACGGACATTTTCAGTTTTCAATTTTTTTAGTTTTTTTTTTCTATAAATATTAATTAAGTTTTATCTGTTGGGCCAAAAAGTGTAAAAATTTAATACAAGGCTCCTGATATATTGTTACAATATCAGTTGAAAAATATTAAAAATACATAGGCACAATTTTTTTTTATAAGCATTTTAACATCGAATTTTGACAGAATTTTTCAAAATCTCGAAAATTATTAATCATCGTAATTAATAAATTATAAAATGTTCAGTTTTTATAGCTAAGGATTGAAAATTTAAAACAAGATTCCACGTAAGTAGTTAATTCTCTTACCGAAAAATCTAAAAAATATACAATCACAGTTTATTTTTATAGTCATTTTATGTTCAAATTTTGACGAAATTACATATTAAAAAACCTAGTTATTTTGTTGTGATTATATAATATTATTCGTGGGTACCTACTTGAAACTTCTAAAGTGTACTATTATATATATATGATAGTATCAGGGTTTGTTGTTGGTGTATAACGTGTTATTAGTACCTAATGGATATTGTGATAATGTGATATGATTAATTTGGAATTTATTATAGGTCAATTTTTTTTTAATACCATAGATATGTATATAATTTGTCTTAACCTAGACTGACATACCGTCTTCGCTCAGAATCGTTTTTCTTATACAATGATATTGTATCATTGAATTCAAATTTAATAGCATCAATTATACAGTGACCCACTTGTAACCTACTGTACAGCAGAGCGACATCCACTTACCCACCTTTTTTGGTTTGCTTACTAATTTCAGTAAGTACACTATTAATATAAAATATAAAATAATTCCATACATCGTGTATAATATTATCATATATGTATTACACCGATTTCCATTTTTTAGCCATTCTATTATTAATCATTTGTGGGTTTACTAAAAATGTTTTAAAATAAATCATATTATTACAGTCGGATATCCTACAATAACGCTAATTATAAATATATTTATTAATCCTTCGTAATGATGAGACTAATATATTATATTAACAAATCGTTAATTAGTTATTAATTAGCGTTTCGTAAGCTTTTTAATAGAGTAGGCACTGCTGGGGGAAAAAAATGATAATAATATACTATGGACCAGCACTTATAATATAAGTAATATAAAATTCGAAATTAATAAATTTAAAAAAAAATACCAAAAATGTTACGAAGGTCGAGAGCCAGGGGCGGATCTAGGGGAGGGTTCAGGAGGTCAGCTGACCCACAGTTAATATTTTCTGATCAAATTGGCCTCTTTTCAGATCTTGAGTAGTTGGACACTTAAATAAACACACATATAGTATAAATTAATTTTAGATTCTGAGTGGAACGATGAATGTATTGATTTTACAATGTGTGTTTTTTTTTAAATTTTTTTGATTTATTTTTGTGTCTGTGTACACGATAGGTAGTCGAAATAATGCTTCGATTTTCAACTTCAGTATCTTGTTCGATTGGAAAGTGAATCTAGTTGGTGCATTCGGGAGGTAAAATTTTAAAATTCCCAATTGTTTTCACAAGCGCCGGGATTAAACTCATAAAAATTAAGGAATAACGGAAATTTTTACTCAAAATCTGTTTTCCAAAAATCGATTTTGGTTTTTGGTGTAACTCTAAAACAAATTAACTTAAATACATGAAATTTTCACTGGTTGCTTATATTTGCATTTTCTATACACGATAAAATTTTTAAAATATTATGATTTGTTTTGAACTGTTAGGGACAGTTAGCTTAGAAAGCTTGAAAATGTATTATAAGGCTCCTATTATATTGTTTAAAGGCAGATGAAAAATATTAAAAATAGTTAGTCACAATTTTCTTTTATAAGCATTTAAAGTTCAAAAATTGACAAAATATGGAAAAATCACGAAATATAGAAAATTATTTTGAGTTAAGAATTTGTAAAAGTTTTTCTTTTTAAATCTAAGATTTGAAAATGTAATACAAGATTACTCATATAAGTTGGTCTACCTTTATCAATAAAAAAATCTCTACCGGAAAGTTAAATTAAATTTTATGAGCGTTTGAAATTCAAATTTTTACAACATTGGATAGGTATTCACTCGATTTCTCATGTAGCGATTTCCTTATTTTGTTGTAATTCAAAAACAAATAACTGTAGATAAATGAAAATTTCACTGAATGTTCATATTAGCATTTCCTATACAATGTACAATTTTGAAAATAATCGTTTTTCTTATACAATGATATTATATCATTGAATTCAAATTTAATACTATCCATTATACAGTGACCCACTTGTAACCTACTGTACAGCGGAGCACCTTTTTTTGTTTTATATACCTAGTACACAAGTATAGATTTCTAATTTGGTTTTAATAAGAGGCCCCTTGATATTTCCTGACCTACAGTTTCCTAACTCTGGATCCGCCCCTGTCGAGAGCACGCACTGCACCACGAATTTTGTTGGGGGCGTCAATCGCTTCACCCATAGTTAGGTTTATTGAAACTTTTTTTACTCCAGCCAGCACATGCAGTCCAAGTACATGAGACATTTCTCGTATGACCACTTTTTTAGGAGTGGCCTACGCGACCTACACAATTTTCACCATACGGCGATTTGGGGTGGTAGCAGTGCGTCAGACCTCCACATACATCAACGTCTGAATGGCAGTATATATATCTAGCATCCGACTAGTCACCGTCACAAGGAAGAGCGTAGGAACACCGTTTCTGTCCATGGCCCGACCAAGTGTGCCGAGTGTGGAGGCCCCGTGTTGGACAGGCGCTAGATGGTGCCGCACGAAAGAAGTTTCCAAAGAAATAAATATTAAATATTATTACGTTCCCGCCTCGGCGAATACCGTGTTCGCCGGTCCACCCGGCACCCACCGAACCACAACAAACCGTAACAGTCGTGACAACAGATACAATAGAGAAAATAATAGTAGGTGGTTTATTATGATTGTTGTTGTTGTTATTATTGTAATTAATTTATACATTCCTTAGTTAGGTCTTAGGTAAGCCTGGTGGTATTTTCGGTATACCAATAATTACCGGGCTTCAAAAATTACCGGTATCTGATATTTCAGAAAGCCGGTGATTCGGTGATTACCGTTTTTACCGAAAATACCGTACCCCGGTAATAACCCAAAAGGTGCTCTGCTGTACAGTAGGTTACAAGTGGGTCACTGTATAGTGGATGGTATTAAATTTGATGGTCAGAAATTTATTTACTTGTGAATTATTAAAATGATATAATTTTAATTATTTTAATAACAGTATTTTATAATATAATTTAGTATAATAGTATTATAAATATAATACTTTGCTGTCTGAATTTTTTTTAATTAATATTAATTTGCAGAGTTTTATATAATTTTATTTTATTTATTCAGGAAGTACCTACTTAAATATGTTAAAAAAAACAAGTTATACGATGAATTATAAGAAATGGTTAAGTGACATAAATTCAAATGTATCTTTGAGGAGAGAGGATCAAGCAATTACTTACAATTATGGTAGGCCCCTTAGGAGGGGGAGATTTTTTTTCACCGGGGCACCGGCGCTCAATGTGTCTGAATGCGCACTGCGGCTAGCTAGTTCTCTAATCTCTTGTATAGTCTTGTCCTTACGACTTCGACAAAAAGATATAATGACTGTATTTATAAATAAATCTCCTAGGAGGATGAAAATTGTAGATTTGACATAATAATAGTATTAAAAATATATACCTTATACTTATTAAGTTGTTTGCAATAAACTATTATGAATAAAAAGTTGTTAAATATTTTATTAATTTCAGCTGGAATGAAAATGTTCAACTTTTATAGCTATAAAAGTTGAACATTTTGTCAAAATTCTTTAAATGTTTATAAAAAAATATTGTGCCTATATACATATAGGCACAATATTTTTAATATTTTTCAACTGCTATTGTTACAATATATCAGGAGCCTTGCATTACATTTTCACGCCTGTTTACCCAACAAATACAATTTTATTGATATATTTATAGAAAACAAAAGTAAGAAAATTGAAAACTGACAATGCCCGTACACAGCTCAGAAAGAGTCAAAATATTTTCAAATTTTTATGGCGTATAGAAAATAAAAATTTAAACATTCAATCAAATTTTCATGTAACTACAGTCATTCGTTTTTGAATAACAATAAAATAACAAAACCGCTACAAGAGAGTGAATATCCAATATTTAAGATTATACGAACTTCAAACGTTCATCAAAATTTAATTTCATTTGCTTGGAGACATTTTTTTTTTTTGATAAAGGTAGATAAACTTATGAGTAATCTTGTATTACATTTTCAAATCTAAGATTTAAAAAGAAAAATTTTTATGAATTCTCAACTCAAAATAATTTGCTAATTTTCGTGATTTTTCCGTATTTTGTCAAGATTTGAAATTTGAATGCTTATAAATAAAAACTGTGATCAAGGATTTTTAATATTTTTCAAATTTCATTGTAATAATATAGTAGAAGCCTTGTATTACATTTTCAAGTATTTTTACTCAATAAATACATTTTTATTGATATCGGTGCTTACGCCAATTAGCCTGCAAACAGTCGACATTATATTATTATAATGCTCACGCCAGTAATTATTAATTTATACTTTTTATGGCTCAAACAGTCATACATTTTTGTTTTTTCTGTGGGCGCCCCAGATTTCGGTCAAGTCCCCCCAGTTCAAAATCTAGTAATTAGTACTAATTATTATATTCTGTAGTACTAAACATGTATATATTTTAAAAACTTAAACAAATTACAAAATACAATTATTGAAAAAAAATTATTATTATGCTAGTTTTTTTTTTAAATCTTTATAAAAAATACTATAACATATCTTAGTCCGTGCCTCGTGGTCAAACTGATAATTGATAACCGATAAGTAATTTATAGGTGATAAACTATGAGGGCTGTGTCACGATCACGGCTATAGTATCTATAGCCAAAGAATAATGCCGTGGTTGCTGTTGACCTCCACAATCGACGGTTTACGCGCCAATTTTTGAACGGAGCATTTTGTTATCATTTATAATTATTATTTGTTACCACGGTCCACGGACTAAGATATATGTTTATTACTTACTCGTTAGGTTATATTTTAATATTTATTGGAATAAGGGATTTATCTAATAATATAAATACAGAAGATATTTTAAATGTATTTGCCGAAAAAGAACGGAGAATTTTGTTAAAATAAATATATTCTAAAAATGTAATACTTTGTATTTTTATATATCCCGATATCCGTAACGATAGTTGCTCAGTGGGTCGGGTATTTTATGGAGAGCGTTTCCCTCCAACATTTGTTTTACTTATATTAAGACCTTTGTGGAGGGGGGCTTGAGTCCCCCCAAAAAATTTAGTCAATTTGCGCCTATGGTGGGCGCTAATCGCCACAAAGTTGCGTTTGTTATAAGCATATATCTTATTATTATTGTTAATTGTGACCGCGTGCGTTCAAATCGCCGAGGACCTTTATATTATTTTTCAAAGTCGAATATTATTCTGTTATAAAGGCGCGAATCGCCGCATTTCGTTATTATCTGTGAGCGCTAAGTGTGCATTTTTAAATTATTTATAATTATATTGTTTTCAGTGTGTGCTAAGCGCTAATGTATGTTATTTTGTATTTTCGCTGTTCTCAATTTTATTATTATAGGATAGGGACTGGCCATCTGCGATCCACTACCACTTGTAAACGTGAGTGGTGAGTCAATAATATTGTTACCACTTACCACATTTCCGTGTTGTTGTGAGTTACAATTTATTAGTATTATTTTTTTTGTATATTGTTACCAGCCACACAGGGCAATTTGTTTATTATATAGGTATTTATACATATGGTCAGCAGAGTCCTACCCCCACCTCCACGCGGTGCCGACTGGAAACGGAATTCCGGTTCCGGCCAACGGGGGACCCACAGAAGGCAAACTGTATAAAGCCGAACACCGGCGGGTCAACACCAGCGACCAGAGAGGGCCAACATCGCACTCCAACTACCGACAACACAGACCGAAGGCTCGATGCATAGACGACCGGGAAGGTTAGACGGGGACCCAGCGGCTAGTAAACTCAGCGCCCCAGTATCATCATCCGAAACTGCCCCACAGCGGCAGGCGTGCCCCGGGGCATTAGTAGGACGCCCACAGCACGATTCGTCACCGTCCGGCTGATCGCGATTGATGAGAAAGGCCGCCAGCCGAACGCCTCAAGAATCCGCCGACCGGTCACTCGACGCACCGAGCAGCACGAACGAACGGAGGAAACAGAAGGAAAACTGAACAAACCAAAACACCGGCAGGCATCAGATCAGAGAGGGCAAACATCGCCCCCACCCGACAACAACAGCCGAAGACAGACTCTGGAAGACGAGCGGAAAGCTGCTCCACAGTGGCGCACCCACACCCCCAATCACCTCATCCGAAACTGCCCCACAGCGGCAGGCGCCCCCCGGGGCATTTGTAGGACGCCCACAGCACGGTTGGTCACCGTCCGGGTGATCGCGATTGAGAGTGAGAGGGGCCGGGCCCAGCGTCAGGAGGCGCCGCAGACCGCAAGTCTCGCAGAAGGACGAGACAACAGGAAAACGGGCAGAAGGAAAACTGGTAAACCATCACCGGCGAGACGCGAACTCCAGTGCAATGGAAGGAGAATTGCGAGGCAAGAGACTCGAGGCCGACTAGCTGGCTAACAAGCCGGGCCGTGAAGACCATGAACGTGACTTCAAGACTGGCGGGCAGCAAAGCCTGGTCGAGAAGTCAAAAAATGCAACCAGCGGGCCTTAAGCCAACAATGTTATTTCATTAATAAAATGTAAATTAGTTTCAATGTGCTCCCATTAAGGGACAAAACAAAAGGTGTGAATATTGAATTTTATAAAATGTTACATTCATTTAATTTCAATAAACGATGGCGGCGTCGCGGGAACTGCTTTCGCATTACTTCCGCGACGCCGTCGGTTCAAACAGAAAACAAAAAAAAGAAGGTATTTATACAATATATATTATTATATTGTTGTGTTGCTTTACATAATATTATATTATAAATTATCATTTGCCAGTTATACAGCAATACTACTTATTTACTAGAACTGTGTTATTATTAATTAGTATTAGTTTAATTCTATACACACACACACGCATACACACTCACACACTCATAACACACGTAGCTCATCAGTATTTGCTCGGCAATCCCGTCCACTGCTGATCGAGCTATTTATACCACACTCCCACACACATACAAATTTCGGTCGGCCTATTAATATAGCCTTATTATACTAGGTATACAGGTATACTGTATAATCTATAAGCGCACGAATAAATAATAATTAAAGTACCTATTTATACATTTTTAAATTGTTATGATTTATGGAAATATACAAACTAAGACACGCATAACCAGCTGCTGATAAAGCTAATAATGCTAGGGAAATTATTTTCAGAACATATCTTTATTTTTCATTTTTCCTCTTGACTATTTTTACCTTTTTGTATTTTATTTAAATTTCTTACAAAAAAAAAAAGTAAAAACTGTTAATTTCCAACTTATTTTTCTTGTAAGTCAACCTATCTAATTTTATTGCGTTTACTGATAATATTTCACTATATATTATTGTTTGTTGAAGAAGTAAAATTCATAAATTAAAAATTGTTTAGAATAACCTGAATAACTAGCAGTCATTACTCATTTTTATCAAAATGAAATACTTTTATTACTTTCAAAACTTTCATTAAATAGTACAACAAAACATTTAGAGTAAAAAATAATTTATAGTCCAATATGAAACAATAATAGTTTTAAAAAAAAGGTCAATAAAAACAAAAATATTGTTAGAAAAAATAAATTGTTAAAAATGTATAAAATGCTCAACTTTTATAGCTAAGGATTGAAAAATTAAAACAATGTTTCACGTAAATAGGTTAGAACTTATAATATATTAATAACTTTATTCACAATAATATCATCAAATATTATACGTAAATAGTAATATCATAGGTAGGCTGACCTATTAGGTCTTAGCTCAGAATCGTTTTTCTTATACAATATTGTATCATTGGATTCAAATTTAACACAATCCATTACAGTGACCCACTTGTAACCTTCTGTACAGCAGAGCGACACCCACTTACCCACCTTTCTTTTTGTTTAAAATGAGTGTTAGTTCTTTTTTTTTAATTAGGTACCTACAATGAAAATATTATTTGATTTAACAAACTCCCCCCCCCCCCGAAAATTTGTTCCAGCTACGGCCTTGGTCACCTGGGATTTTTCGGGAAGAAAGGGTTTGAATGAGGGTTTAGGTGATTTTCTAGTTCAAGGTGGAAACGTTTATATAGAGTTTTAGCAACGTTTTTGACCGTCGAAATGAGGTCTATGTGGTAGAGAATCATTCGTTAGGTACATAAGAGGGAGCTTTAGTTATCTGCCGGGAGCATTTGGATTTAAATGTTTTTATTCTGTTTATATTTAACTATTTAAGTATTTGACTGATCCCCATAGTTAAATTCCGTATTACCAGGTAGGTATGATTGATTACAATTAAAATTAAATTGTTTAAAGATATTAATCGTGAGTACTTACCGAAAACTTTTATAGTATATTATTACATCTTAATATCTTATACACAAAATGCAATTTTTATTAGTAATTTTTCTTTGTCTCAAATTAATTTAATCTACTGTTGTACTAATTTCTAATATAAAAATTAATTATTTTTAACTGGATACATTGTTTTTGTAGTGGTGCATATTTTGTTGTTTTAGCACAATATATATTGATACTTTAAAATTGTATAAATTATATTAATATAATAATATATATTAAATCTTTGAACTCCGACCTTAACTAAATGTAGTAATTACAATATAAAACAATATTATGGTAAATGTTTGTTATTTAATTTCAATAAAAATAGTAATACCTATATCAATTTTGACATTT
>CARXXK010000003.1:36809810-36874250 GCA_949089665.1 Macrosiphum euphorbiae | reverse complement strand
AGACGGGTATAGTGGGATGAGCAGACGGTGTAGTGGGATGAGCAGACGGGTATAGGAAATTGCCAGCAGGATGAGGCGCCAGAACTGTCTTTTTTAACCTACTAATATCGATACATATATTGTAAAGCTATATTATTTTTACCTGTACGGAGTACCATGTCATTAATTAATTTATATTTCATTAAATTATTTACATCGATATAAGTACTATAAAGTCACTTTTCAGTGTTATGATCAGTTTGAATATTAAATTATACCTAACCAATATTAATTATTACTAACGACATTTTTCTGTAGATGCATGGCAGGCGACGAATATCACTAAATTATTATTCCACAAAGTAACTTGGAAAGTCGGAACTGTACACGATTCGCACTGTCAGTGCCTACTCCTGTATCCTACAACATTAGAGTAATAGCTAAAATACGTTAGTTGTTTTTTTTTTAGTTACAGGTCGTGGCCTTTTATGGTATAAGATATTAGTTACAGTCTGACAATGCACTCGATAAGTACTTATTATTTTCATATTATATTTTCTTTCCACAAAAATATGGTATTCGAATCGTGATATCGTATGTAAAATAGTTTTTGTGTTATGAGCATTTAAACATAGGTTTTTCGTTTTTAGAGTTACAATAGTTCTTATACCCACAACAACACGCTTAAGTACAATTGACAATATGAATTATTTATAACGAGTATACGGTATGCACGTGTAGCCACACGTCATGTAGGTATATAAAGTCTGTTTCATTATTATTTATCTTACCATTGAACTTCACGCGCACTCACCGATCAATAGTACATGGATATAATAGAAAAAAAATCAAATATAGGTTGTCAGTTGTACTGCAAGTAAAATAGATGATGCGATACTTGAAACCAACGACTGTATAATAATTGATAAGTGAAAATGTATTTTTAATTCGCTTGCTATTTATATGGTAATGCACCATCTTAGTATACACTTATATAGTTATATGGGATAAAACAATTATTATTAATCGTTACTGAGAGGTAAAGTTACGATACTACATGAATTGTTTTACTATTATAGTTTATATTATACGTCCGTCAAAATACTCCTATAATACCTATAGGTACGTGTAGGTCCACAATACTATTATGGTTTAATCTTCCTAATATTTAATCACAGAAGCAATAATCCCTTAAGTACCTACCTTATATAATGTTTAAATGATTATTTCAAGTATGATGGAGTTAATATTGTATTTTAGCTATTCGTACAATACATTGCTAATAGCTAGTATACGGGTGATCCATTTAACATAAAACACACATTATTTCAGAAGACACTAACGTTTTTGAAAATATATCTTTTACTGCATAATTTTAAGTCGTTATAAAACGACGTATTTTTACTATTTTTTAAATTTTAACTTTTTGAAAGACAACTTCCATTTTTAATTTCATATTCTGAAGCAGAATATTATAGGTACTAAGTAGGAGTATTTCTATCTACAAAAATAAATTTTCAGTCAAGTAAGTACTAAGTACCTAGTTAATTAGTTATAATTATTTAAATTTTAAAGTTTCGATGAGCTGAGTTGTGGACCAATATTTTTAGGTTTCGATACCACCTATTATACCACTCCACTCAACATCAAAATTTGAAGTAAATATCTAAAAAATATTCCACATTAAAATTAGAAACTAAAAATTCATCTTGTTGTTAAAAAAGTAAAAACGAAAAAACAAAAAAGATAAAAAAATTAAGAAATAAATATTTTTTTTCAGAAAAATGTTGTTTTTAACGACTTTAAACTGTGTAACATACATTTTCAAATAGTTTTTGAATAATAGGTGTCACATTAAATGGATTGTAATATCAATGTAATATTCTTTTCAGAAGTTATGAACAATATTGTATATTAAAACATAGCTACACCATGAAACTTACACATATCACATCAAAAACAATCTATATCCGATGCCATACTTCTATACGTCAATGCCAAAATATGACTTTCGTCTATTAGAATGCATAGTATTAATATAATATGTATTATAATTAAGGCCTGAGGGTATAATCATTATAACACGTGGGTAAGAAAAGTAGGAACTAGGACAACTTATGTGTTATAAATTATAATTTATAACTATGTAGCTTTAAGTTTTTTCACGTTTTTTATAAAATAATATTATTTGATATAGGTACCTAGTTTTGGACATATAAATGCGTTTCAAATTTATAAGACAATCATTTTATATTCTATAAATCGTATCATTATATTATTATTTAATTTGTATTTATGAGAAATTAAGGACTTTATAATAATATACGTATAAAAAAAACAATATAAATGTAATTTGATTTAACATTATATTAAATTACTTAAACAAGTATACAGTGTAAAAAAAGTCGAATAACTTATTAGTTTCCTAAGGTCGGCTTATAGTATAGTTTGTTCTTATTTTACAAACACAAAAGAATCAACTCTAAAATTACACAATTATATAGTTATAATCCAAATTAACTGTAATATTCTTGTATATACATATAATATAGATTATTCATTTTTTCAATAATATTATGCAAATGCAAACCAAAAACTTTGTTTCTCGTTAATCTACTAGTAATTTTTATCTTTATAGTATTATAATTTATAATTATATAAATGCAAGAAAGAAAATATCAATATGGATTTGTACAGTATAGATCTATACCTATACGTAAGAAAAAATCTTATGGTCAAAGTATCTATATAAATATAGGTATGGTCAAATTTAAAAAAAATTTAATTTCGATAAGCAATTTTACAAGTCAATAACTGATGGTATACCTTTACGCATAATTACAACTCTACATTACGTGACTCTTGTTCGTATATTAAGTATAATATATTAATTTCATAAATAAATATAAATTATATTCATATTTTTTTTCATATTACAAACATGTTCGCTGCATTAATTGTCGAACGTAACGCAGATCGAAGCGCGATGCGGTTTGAATAAAAAAAATAATGATATTGTCCGGACTGAAACATTGTGTGTGGTTTATGGTAAATTATAGTAAGACAGGTAAAGGTATATTATAATATTATACATCTCATCGTTTCAGTGCTAAGTGTGCCGTCACGCGCGTCAGACCACCAACGATCTGGCCGATTTGTTGGTCTGCATCGATGAAGCCGAGGCCGTCGAGTTGGAAGGCAACATGATCTTTGACTTATTTTTGGATCCGACTCGGTTGTGCACTTGCAAATTGGATTCAACGACGATCTCGTCGAAGCCCGTGTTCAACACTACCGGAAAATCAATTTTGAATTATTAAAAAAACGGTTATGAAGTAAAATTCAGTATGCCCAATATCCAATAGGTTAGGTAGCAACTGGCCATACTTGCCAGTTATAAGTACTGCAACGTCTTAAAATTTTTATCTAGTCATAAGGGGCCGGGAGGGGTTGGAGGATAATTGAAAAACCGTTTTTTATTCCTATCGAAATCCTTACGTTTCGTATATATGAAATTTTACCTTGTGTGGGCTTCTGAAGTCTGCTATTGCGGCTGTTGAAGGGAGTCGTCTGTCCAGTCGCGCTCTCCAGCGGCTTGACTCCTCCGTCTCTTGCCGGTTTGCCATCTCCGGTGTCCTGTGGTCTGCAAAGGCCACCTACGACCAATAGTAACAACATCGACAGCACGCTGAATGAAAGTCGTGGAGTGGTCAGCATTTCTAACGGATTTATTTTAATAAATAACGATACTAGATTAGTATGTAAAATAATCCCCGGCCAGGAGGTAAATACGGAATAATAATAATAATAATAATAACAGTAGAAACAGTTATGTATTATTATGATAGTCGGTCGACGGAGCTGGCGATGGTTCGTGCGCGGATGCTGATCCAATACTGCAGCCCACCACCACCGCCATCCGCTTGCCCACCTACTGCCGTTGTAGTCGCCTATATCGTCGTCACAGCAGCGGTCATACTCCAATCTCGCTTGGTAGAGGCTATATAATAATATATATAATATATATTATACGACAGAGTATTTATCAATATATTACGTGTGTCAGTGTGAACGATATTACACGCACTCATATTTTATATAACCCACAATATTATTGTTCGTATACCACAAATACATGTCTATATGCGGCCGTATAGCTATGTATAGGTACTGCTGCAGTGACCGCGCTGCCAAGACTCAGTGAAAGTATAATATTATTATATTAAACCTACTGAAATGCGTATTATATTATTATTACTACCTATTTTCGAAGTGTTCCATAGATACGGATAAGGTTTGCCGAGTGTTAGCAGTAAGGAGTTTTTCGATACGTCCTACGAGTTATATATGTACAGAAACCGATTTCAGAATAATAATTATGCTGTATTATTATTGTAGATAATATATTATTATGACACTTTATTGTACCATGTTACCTGTATTATATATTAATTGCAGAAGTGCAATACTATGGCGTCAAACCGAGTGCATAATTATAATATATAGAGTCAGTGCTATGTTACGCCTTACGCGGTGCTCAGCACAATATTATATATTCATAATATAATGTTATGGAAATCTTTGTTTTCAACAAATTACAAAATAATGATATAAACTTAGGAGCAATCCTGAGGTTACTTATATTAGGTTACATTTTTAACTACAAGATAATTTGTTAAATTCCCTACATCTGTAGGCCTTATCAACTTCCAAAAAGCTGTAAACATAAAAATATTTTGCTGAAGATTTCTTACGATAGTTTTAAATCTATCATATTGTAACTCAAGTAAATATAATATCTTTATTTCCCTTCACATTCAGTGTCTTTGTTTATGTGTGTGCACTATATCCATTGATAATGCATTTTATTCACCTGTACAGGTAAGAAAATTATGTCTATAAATACTTCTTATAATCCCATCATACATGTTTCGTAATAAAATACAAACCTCGGGTGGATATTTTCAACCCAGGGTGGGAATGCACAAGAAACCAGTTTCGACGAACGTCGTCTGGTCGGAGACATAAACGATATAATATATTATGCGGTTGTTGACATCGTCTCCGTCGGCCTTTGTACCACTGCAGCAATAAAGTATTATGAAAAATGTAATCATATTTTAATTGGTAGGCACTAATTAGCTGTATATTAACCGACGATGCCCAAAGATAAATTAATCCAATATGGCCGGGAACATACTACTTGCATCCGAAATTATTACCAGTAACTGAATTGCGTCCACAAAAAAAGATTCAAAAAGGGTCATAGTCTATTTTTTGAGTCGAACAACATATTATTGATGATGATAATTAGTTGTTACGCAGTAATCTTTTCAAACAAAATCGAGATCAACTATATAAGTTGACTCCTAGCTATGAACTCTGGATAATACTGTGTGGATTCATGAACAATAATTTATATAGGTACATAATTGCGCGTACCTAAGTATGTATTTCCAAAAAAATATTTACTGTAACGAATACATATTAATACAAGAGAAAAGGAGAATATCGTTTTTAAATGACAATGTGAAAGATGTTAAACCATTATGAGTAGATTATACAGGGTGATTGACCATGTATTCTCACCACCACATTTTTTTCCTTTAATAACGAATTTACTCAAATTCTGATTTTTGGAATGTTTAAATATACTTAAAGACTAGATTTTAAAATTCTTGTGATTATTTGTATTACTTAAAAAGTGTATTGTGAAGATACAAATGCCTGTTTTTAAAATAAGAACTCCATCCTCCCTATCTCTTTTTAGTGTAAATTAATGAGTGTATTTATATTTTTTAATTTTGATGCTAGTTCAAAATACAACGTTTCTTAACATGTTATTACTAAAATTATATTAAAATGTTTATGATAAGGATAATAGTCCTTAAAAATTGTTTTACAAAAGTATAAAATATATGTAATATTAGATCTAGTCTTTTTTATATACTCGGACCATTTTAATTATTGTTGTTGTTGGATTATTAATAATTACTACAATTTTCAAATCCCCCCTAACATTTTCTGGACCCCTCATCATAATTATATTCATAGTCCACAATATTAATAACTCAAAAACGACTCATCATATTTTCCAAATTAATATATCTATAGACTATGAGTTTTAATTGACAGACAACAGTTGTAAACTGTAATATTATACTTATATAATATAAGACTTGTTAGTTACAGCTTTACAAGATACGTTATTCATTAGGTTCATGTAAGATTTAGAGAATTAAATAAAAATATTATTTAGTAAATATTCAGTGAAATATATTCAATTATAATAATATTTTCCCATCTTTTAAGTATTTCAATGATGAAATAACAATTTAAATATTGACACCCCAACTAAATTAAACTACAATCTTAGGCTCTACAAATATAAGAATTTTTCCTATTCCTCAGCTAGTCCTGAGTACGCCTCTACTGTAGAAAGCTAGCTATACATACTTAGACACTAAGTACTTAGTATTAATACTTACTATCTTGTGTTGGCCACAAATATAATATTAAACGTAGGTATACAAAAAAACAAGTTATTCATTTTATTTTATATTATAATACATACCTTGTATAATATGCTGGCTAAATAATATAATGTTTGTTATTAATTTTATTTTAGTAATATATATAATATATTATATTATTATCAGTGGCGTATTTAGGGGGGGTGTCCTGGGGGTTAAACCCCCCCCCCCAATTTTTTTCTTAGTTATATTCATTACTGAAGTATCACAAAATACGAATAACGAAATATTTTAAAACTGCTTTGAAAAATGAAAATTGAATAATGTATATTTTATATTTTCATCTTATACCAGATAATAGTCAATAGGTATTAGCATTGATTATATATATTGCGTGTATATATATATAAATAGCTCTCTAGGTGCAGCCGTGCAGGCAGTGGCGAAATAACAGAATATTGTGAACTATGTAATTCTTAGAATTGTATTATCGTTTCGGCTAGCCGTATTATAGGCTATCGCCTTATTATCTTTCTTCAAATACAAAAATTATTATTATCTACGATAGCAAAAGACCAACGATATAAAGTGTACTATGTACAGTTGTCAGTTGACAGTTGTACACTCGAAGTACAACAATACGAGACGAATTGGCTGTAAAAAAAAGACGTCTACCTTTAATACTGTGAGGTTAAAGTTTTGAAATTTTAGTATTTTTTTTCTTTTAATATATCTATAATATTATATAAGTATACAAAATAAATTAAACTCATACGAAAAAATACTCAGTAAATTTAAGTGTTAGATTGGTTTTATTTTATTCAGTAAAATTGTTTATACTTTATTCCTGTCATAATTGTATTATAATTAAAAATGTAAGTAGCAATCCTATAATTTTTTTACAAAAAAATGTCCACTTATATAAGGTATTAAGATGTATTATAATCAGGTATGAATTAGTGGTGAAACTATGTTAATATTTGTCATTAAATAACTGTGGAGATCAGGAGTCAGGACACCCCCCAAAAAAAAACCCAAAATACGCCACTGATTATTATAACCGTTTGTTTCTTATTAATGTTATTACCTATTATTTCAATTTTGTTCAAAATAAATTTAAATAATATACAACAGTTTTATTATTCATGAAAGATATTTATATTTTTCCGATATTATATTGTTTTAATTTGTAATTTGTAAAAGTTTTTCCGAGATTATTTTTAACTTTAATTACCTAGATTCTTTTTGTTTGGATATGCATTATTTCAGTTTACAATATAAAACCATATACCTATCCGTTTTAGATTCATATATATGCACAGATCAATAATAAATACAATAAATTATTAACAAAGGATTTGGTTTGTCAGAATACAGATCTGAAATTGTTTCACCTACCTCAATGTTTCATCACTGTAAGTTAAGCGTTATGCGGTCATGCCTTTATAGAAAAGTAATTGAGTCCAAGTGATAATAAGAAACTATTTTTGTATATTAAGGCTTGGTAAGTTAATGTTATGTATTTTGTAAATATATGTATTTAGACATTAAGTATTATAATATAAGTATTACCTAATATTATTAATAGTATATTTTGTATTTATTGTAATAGTACACAATATTATTCATATCAGTAGTTACTCACCTTATAGCTTTAAACTTATTTGATAGACTAGCACTTAGAAGGCCATCTGCGATGGTGAAAGATGATAATTCTAGAGGATTTCGGTGACTTAGTGATTGAAATGAAAATTGTTCACGGCGCATCGTCTCCGTATTATTCGTGTCGAGTTTAATAATTATTTTACTTAATATTGTCGTAAACTCGTGCATCACTATTCATCTCCATGCCCATTATATCATGCCAGCCGGCCTCACAAACACAGAAACGTCGTTCCGGGTATGTAAAAAAATATTTATGGTGGAGTTTTGCGACATTTTAGGCAGGTTGAATAGTGAGGTCCTATTGGAGTGAGTGATTGGAAACTTAGTGATATAGAAATGTATCACTAAATGATAATAAATAATATATTGATATATTAGTATCTATAATATAATACATACTTAATATAATAATAATAATAAAGTTATCGTCATAGTATTAGGACAGTGTTGAGTTTAACAAAGTATCATCTTTTAAACAATTGTTATTATAATTTAAAGACGTAAATAATTAATTATTCCCACACTCGTCACATGGATGTCATAAATTCAAGGAGTAAAAACGGGTATTCCACAAAAATGGTTTCATGTTTTTAGTCCATAGATTTATAATACAGTGTGACGAATACAAATTCCTCAGCACCTGCAGCCTCGGTTGCCTTTTCTGAGGCTGAAACAAACTTAAATTCAACACTAGTAAGCTGAAAACGAGCGAATGCCATGTGACGAAAATATGGACAATTCTAAATAAATTAAAAACAATTAAATGTGTTATTCAATATATTTAATTTATTTATATAAATCATATTACGTTCTATTGATGTATAAGATGCATTTTATACCCGAGAAGCTCATGTTTTTTATGTACAAATCTATGTAAATTAAGTATTATTATTGTAGTTGACCGGCGTTCGCGAGTTCTCGCTTACAATGTGGATTAGGCCCATCGGGGACACCACAGTAAAAAAAACGCGCCACGTGTAATACCTCATACTTTTAAACAACATTATGTCTTCTAATTAGTATAGGTGGTGAGGAAGTTTACACAAAAGCATTTTTACACCAAATGCATTGGGTACTTTCACGTATTTAAAGTGGAGAATATACAATACTATACAAATAACAATAATATTTATTTGACATCAAATTATTAATGTATATTATATATAAATATGATATGTATAGATAATACTATAATAGTATAACACAAATATTAATAAGGTAAAATAAACCAAACATTTGTTCTCATTTTAAAAACAGAAGTTGGTGTTACTACAGAACACTCCTTAAGTAGTATGAAAAATCTCAAGAATTGGAAAATATGGTCGTCGAGTATATTCGATAACTCTAAAAAAAAAATCAGATTTTGAATAACTACATTATTGAAGAAAATATAAAGTGCTTGGTGAATCACTCTGTACGGTAATATTCAGTGCCTATAAACTTATGGTTTCCACCCATCTGCAGATCATTTTTATAACATAATTCCTCCAAACTAAGATTGCGGACGGACATTTTACTATATTTTCAATCGGTGTTGTAATGATTAATATGTGTTGAAATTTCAATTCTAGATTTTTTTTCTCCTCAGTAACTAATATTAATCATTATTTTATTTAGATACATCGGATTCGAGCTTTTCATTATATTATCGTTATATGATTTTACAATACTTATTATTCAATTCAAACTGAAACAATGTACATATACACACACTGCCGAATACTCGTCATATATTTAATATTTATAAAACTATAGGCCATTAGATATGTAGTTCCAAAGTTTTGAGAGCCATATCTAATGTTCCATGGTTTTTACGTAATGATGCACTTCACAAAGACTTCCAGCTACCCACAATAGTCAACAACTTAGTATATACATAAAAAAATTAGCAATCCACTTCTTCGACCACATCAATTCTGCTCACAGTGCGAAATTTTATAGACTAAGTGACCCACCTTTTGTACGCTGACTCAACCTAGGACGCCCACACGACCTGTTGTTATAATTATTATTTATTTAATTTTAGTTTTAATTTTCTTCTGATTTGCAAATAATTTAAAACGTATAGGATAGTATCTTTTATTACTAATATTTATTAGTAATTATTATCTATTTTTAAAATGTTAAAAAAATGTATTTAATCAACAATAAGTTAAGATGACATACGTCAGTGTAACTTTATTTAACAAGAAAAAAAAAGTTTTAGTAAAATGTATTATTATTAATTTCATAGTTAAATTAATACATTCGCATAATATTGGTTCATCGTATATTCAATTAAAAATCATGTTGTATGCTATAATAATTGCTTTTGTAAAAATACATTATTCATGATATGGGTCTTCGCACAAAACGTTGAAATATGTTGAACAACTTGTATTTCTTTTACGTGCCTTACAGTGATCAGATTGTTCAAATTAAAAATTCTATCGCCGTTTCAGTTTATTTTCCTCTTTGTGGATTCTTTAAGCAATACTATATTTATAAGCCTATGGAGGCCAGTATACGACAAATAAAACACTATTGTTCAGCTCAAAACATTTAATCTAATAAAATAAAAAAATTAATATTATTTTGCGTTTCACAGAATTTTAGGATATAAATATTATAAGATTATCAATAATCATCAATATAAAATATAGACTATGCAAATTTTATCACGTTTACGAAAAAAAAAATAACTAAATAACTCCCTCTGCTGTATAGGGCTGACTCTAAGGGTCGAGTGTAGGTACAATGCCATTGAGTAGATCACTGTAATGGATAATAGTATGTCAATTTTATTTAATGATAAATCGTTGTGGAGATCCTTAGAAAAATGATTTCGAGCGGAAGCAGTCTCTCAGTCTATATTAATTTTAAGGATATCTTGTGTTATATTTAATTGGCTATTAGTAATTTTATTATTTGTAATATAGTAGGTATAATTAATCTTTGACAAAAATAAATCGCATCTCATCGCCGACACAAAACCTTTTACATGCTAAAACCTGATTTTCCAGGGACAAAATACTTAAAAAAAAAAAAAAACAAATTGCCAATGATCTACAGCCAAAATGTATAAAGCTTAAGCACCATATAAAATCTTAATTGGAAAAAAATTCAACATTTGTTTAAATATTGAATGTTATTGTAAATGTTTTGCTACATTGGAAGTTTTATTAGAGTTTGTTTTTACCAATCGTATCTTTTTTTTTCAAGTCGATATATACAATCTATATCGGATGACATAATAAGTATATATATGATATAAGACAGATAACATGAGAGTACAAAAAGAGAAGTGAGCAAAGAAGCCACCGAATGATGACACTAATTTATTGTTGATTTTTAAAAATTATAAAATGACTTTATTATTTTTATTTTTTTACTTTTTTTTAGAGTTAAGATTGTAAATGGTCTCTACGTCATTTGCGTTTTAGGCGTCTAGGAGGGCTGCCTGGGATTGTGAGAGAGGAAAAAAACTTTAATTAAAGGGTTGGAGTTAAAAGAAAGATGGTTGGGGAATCTTTTATAAAAGTGTTTGGGTTCTTCATGGATTGTTTTAATTTCAAAATCTGTGTGGAGAGTATGATTAGATAATATGTAAGGGGGAGCATTAATTAATTGTCTTAGCACAATGGCTTGGAAGGATTGAATTTTATTTAGATTTGTCTTTTTTGGATTTTCCCATAGTTGGATGCCGTAAGTCCAATGCAATCGTATCTAGAAGGTTTTTTTGTCACATAGGAGGTTTTTTGAATGATAGTCAAAAAACCATATTTATTATATACATGTTAATCACATATATAAGGTATTTCGTAAACTATTTATAGTAGGTCTCACATAGGAGGTTTTATTTACTATTATTTTTCATTAACTTTACGCTGAAGATACGCAATAATACATAGAAGATATTATCAAATTATAGATAGTTTTTTCCTGAATCCATGGACACCAAAATCTCAAAAATTTGGTACATAGGTAGTTTTTTGCGGTCAACAATGATATATCAAAATAATAATTATTATAATATTTCATTATTACGTATATGAGATAAATATTAGACACCTCGGTTCAAAACTGCAATAACTCGAAAATTTGGTTTATTGAGTATAATGTATTTTCTATATTGTTTTTCTATGTAACGTAGGTAATGTAAATTATAATATTGAAAATGCTCTCTCGTGGTCAATAATTAAACTATAATTTATTGAGTTCTTGAACTCAAATTGTTATAAGATGGTGTACATAACTTGGAAGTTGGATTTGTTAAAACTCGAGTTGTTGCAGTTTCAAACTGAGGCGTTAATTAATATTACTAGTTGTTATTAATTTGTAAGTCAATGTCCTGTAGAATGGTGTGAATATTGGTCCGTGGTATACATACTACATAGCTTAATATTAATCCAAATATTTAAAAAAAAAAAACCATTATTTGTTTGAAATTTTAAACTTGTATTAAGTGTTAAAGCCTTAGCTACTAACATTGAACACTTTATACATTTTAAACTAAAAAATAAATTTCAAGTTTTCGTGAATAATTTAAAAAAAATGAACTTTAATCACTTCTAAAATAAAAAAATTATGCATATATAATATATTTTTAATATTTTTAAATCGTTTAAGCAACAGATTTTGAAAATAAATCTTGTATTACATTTTCAAGCATTTAACTGAAAACAAAAGTGTTATCAGTAATAAATTAAAAAATAGGAATTTTCAAATTTCTATAAATATTACAAAATTAATCAAATTATTTTGAAATAATTTGATTGTTGCATGGATATTAAATGCTAATATGATTATTCCATGTCTCTACAGTAATTTATTTTTAAATTACATAATAAAAGCAAATTTTAAATTTTTGTCAAAATCTGGTTTAGTGTGATATTAATTACATTTTCTTTAGTTTTAATTTTTCTGATTATTTAGAAACTTTGTGAATTTTAGACGTCCAATGCACCAAAGTATATCAACTAAAATTACTCTCAAAATTTGAAGATTTAAGCATTTTTACTACTCCATTAGTAATGACAGACACAAATCATACTTCATTGTTAAAAGCACATACATTCAATCGTTCGTTCAGAATCTAAAACATATTGGCATAGAATATAATGCATGATTTGAATAATTAAAAAAAAATATTGGTGAATGGTGATACTAAAGTTGGCTATAACAGATGTTTTTGTATTCAAATTTTTTAAAGCAACGATACATCTTTGAATTTAATAAGTGATTCTACTACTTTGTCTTGCCAAACATATTATTATCAAGATGTGGTTAGTATAATTATTTAATATATAGGTAACTATTACTTTTCTTGTTTTAAATAACTTATCCATCTTATAAAAACTTCCTCTAATAGTTTTTGTAATATTAAAATTTCCGATTTTAAAGAGCATTCAACAAAAGCTATTAGTATTAAGTATAAATAAAAAATGTATTGATGGAGTGTCTTTTTCAAATAAAATTCACGTTATCTCAAAAATGAAGATTATAAAATACATTTTTTGATCCAAGTGTCTTTCGTATAAGTTTTACTTATTTACTATATCATTAATGCATATTATATAAATTATTCAATAGGTACATTAAATAATACTATATGATATTATATTTAATATTTGGGATAACATTTAGACGTTTTTGTCAATAATACAGGTAATATAATTTTTTATGGGGGACGAGGTGGCCGAGCGGTCTAAGGCGTCGGTCGCGACGCTGCCGACGCCGGATCGATTCCACCCGGCATGGCAGATACCTACGGGTGCCCAAATTGAAAATTCTGCCAAAACCCAACACACACGTGTTCCCCCCTACTACAACCAACAATACAATACACCTACAAACAAAACCATACAGCTAATGGCCACAGTTGCCGGGCTTACGTTCAATAAAAAAAAAAATAATTACAGAAGTTATAGAGAATAATGATTCGGTATAGACATATTATCGATTTGTCTAAAATAATATTGTTTAGAACAATTTAATAGGTGCCAATTTAATGTAAAGTATTTTTTTTAATTTTAAAAATCGAATAATAATAAAATATAAAACCTACATCACATACCTACCCTCTAAAGATATATTATCCTTTATACTTTTTGGGATGGGGGAACATTTATGAATTACTGATTTTTTTCTAATTACTTAAAAATCACAAAAAAAAAAAATACCACTTCGTGAAAACGTTTATCCAACATTATGTTGAGCGTGCAGGGTCTGAAAGAGGAAACAAATATTGCACTGACATCCTCTTATGTGATGATTTAAAAACCAATTATATTTTGAACCACGGAAAATAAAAAAAATTTGAAAAAAACTGGTTGAGGGCATTATGTTGATTTTTGTATACAAATACAGAGATTATACATAAGTATGAAAATATATAGTTTTAAGATTTTTCAAATCGTTTCCTCATCGTTTATAGATGATCAGCTCTGGAAAATCGTTTACACGGCGTCTGCGGCGATTTGATTTTACAAACATTTGTGTGGAATATTTATTCACATATTATACAATATCGAAATAAACGAACGATGATGATTAAGCTTTGGTAGTTTGGTACTTTCGTATAGTCGTGGTCAATTATATCTACGCACAGTCCACGCACACGCACATATGATAATGTATTATGTATTTATTCCCACGGCGGCCGGCCAGTTCTTTGGCTGCAAAAACCGTAGTATATAAGATATTCACGGCCCGGCGTGCACTATGAGACTAGAGTCGGGCGAGTACGTGACACGCGTTTTGCTAATGTGTATAATTTAAAAAAAAAAAATTTTCTGAAATTTTTATTTTCTCGTTTTTACGTGCCTATTGTTTGACGGTCACGCGGAGCTCGCGCGTGCGTGTGTGTGCGTGCCGTTGAAAAACCGTCATCGGAGCGACTACGACAATGCGAAAAAAAAAAATTAATGTAGGTATATTATATATATTGGCAACCGATCGCAAACTCGTGTGCCGACCGTCCGTCGTGTGGGTGTGCGGGTGTGAGGGTCAACGACGACGACGACGACGTGTCCATCGTTCCGAGATTATACAGACGTCGTGTCTCGTGCAGACACGACAGGTCCTCCTCCGAGCCGGACTTCTGTTCGGCCGCTGCGCCCAGGTGCTCGGTTCGCGTTACGTCACAAACTGCCGAGTTCATCAATAATGAATGAGCGTCGCCTCTGTACGGACATAATGTAATATAATATGCGATAATAATAATATGAAATGATATTAGCAACGTCAATCGTCACGATACGGTTTTGTCTTTAGAATGCGTCCCTGGACAACTATCAGCGGCGAAGAACGTACAAATAATAATAAAGTGTGACACATCTCGCCCGGAAAATGCGACGAGCTTGTGCGATTATCATTCGTCATTGCGTATTCGCCACCATTCGCCGACATACGTTGGTGAGTTCCGACCGCGGCAGTCGTCCGCTGACGTAATAAAGTGGTGTTATGATAATAATATTTTATTATACTATAGACAACAATGGACGACAGATAACATATATGAGCCGGGGACTGATGAAGACGTGTGTCTCGAGCCTAGATTATAATACGTATTACACTCAGTACAATATAATAATAGCTGCTATTATTATTGTTGGGTTTGAACAAAATAAAAAAAACACTACCTATAGGTACCTATTATACATATTATTGTTTCACGAATAAATCACGTGAGTATTGGCATAACTAGGACCATTTTTTGAGGGGAGGGGTATTTTCATAATATTTGCAACAAATCACGAAAGTAAAAACACAATCATTTAAGTCTCATAATCTTTTTAACAATAATTCATACATGTACCATGCTCATCATACTACATATATTATCAGACTTCACTGGATAATCTCAAACAGAATAATCGAGTTACTAAAATCTTTCTCACAAGACATAGGTAATGGCGTGCTTACCTGTAATATAAAACGCGTAGTCTATAAATTTTATCTTACAGTCCCAATTCATTTATATACCAAATTACCAAAATCATAAATATTATAAATTAAAAACAAGTAACCAAAGTAACAAAAAATAAGGTCCCAAGGGGTTATATGTCACCCACATCACCCCCCCCCCCCCCCGTAGTTAAGCCGCTACATACGACTATAACATATAATAATATGTATTTATGAAGTATTAGTTTTGAAATGTTTGGTACAAACAATGTGAGGGGAGCAGCGGGGATAGTTGTCACATAATTCAAAATACCATCTTGAGGAAAAAAAAATGTAGTACTTATAATATGAAGTCAGAATACATATTTTAATTTTTACTAGTCACATCATCACTGGGTTAGTGTTGTCCCAGGTAAATCAAATGAGAAGCCACATACAATTTAAACTTTTAGTTTTCAATGTTAAATTTAGGACAAATTTTCGAATTACTCAATACAAATATATATAATCCAATAATAACTGTTGTAAGTAAACAACAAATTTAAATCATATTTAATATGAACCTTTTAAACACATGTGACAACAAGTTAAATAAGCACTTCGTATATTTGACAATAAACTCCAATTTCCTATTTTATAACAAATTAACTTTATTAGTTATCATAATTTTCCAATAACAATTTTGCACACCAAAATATATGCATAACAAAAATATATACACTGGTTAATTTCAAAGTTAACTGCAATAATTAAAACGTTAGTTAAAAGTATATTTATGGAAAAAAAATACTCAATAAATTAAAACTCATCATACGACTAAAATTAGCCCATAACCGAGATAAAAAAATTATTTTCAATGCGATAATGTACAGAACACAAAACATGCAATTTAGTTTCAGAGTTATTAACATAAAGTGAAAAACTAATTTTTATTAGGGTATATTTTTTCTAGATATTTTTAGATATATTGTATACCATATTACCACGTGTTCATATACCTAGTTATTAAAACATAAACAAGACAATTCTATAGAATAATTGGTTATTATCTAATATAATACTGAGTCTAATTTTCGACTGGCCAAACTTCCCTCCGAGTAGAAGGGATAAGGTAGTTATAAACAGACTCCGCATTGGCCACACCCGACTTAAACATGGATACCTCATGGACAGAGGAGAAAAACCACAGTGCATTTCTTGTGGAACCGAACTTTCAGTTAAACACGTAATCACCGAATGCCTTCAATACGCAGATGAACACAGATACTTCGCAATACACAACACACTAGATGCAGCCCTCGGACCAGACGCAGAGACCACCATACAAGTCCTTAAATTCTTAACCAAAACTAATCTATATAATACAATTTAAGTCTAACTGTAAAAAAAAATGCTATTGTAAGCAATATTTTAACTAATGGCCTTTGTCGCCGATGTTAATTAAGATCAATAAGAAAAAAAAATAAAAAAATACCGAGTCAAAACAAATTATGTTGACGTCGAAATAGTTTCAGGGGTAACAAAATAATTTAACATTATTTTATGAACTAGTTTAGCTTCTACATTAGAATTAAATCCAAATTAGGTGTCTTCAAATAAATTTCGAATCATTGGCTTAGTATTATAAATATTTTAAATATATATAATATATTGAGTATTATAATATTAACATTTAGGTATCCAACACTTAAGTTATTATTCGAGAAAAACTTTATTATATTCAGCGGTGAGGCCTTTTAACCTTTGTGATTTTTTAGATATATAACCCAAAGTAATATAATTTTCATTGAAGTTTTTAATATAACTGATGAATTCTGTTATATTTAGTATTTAAGTACCTATGACAAAGAGAATCAAAATGTGTATGGTGGTTTACCACAGGTTGTATGGCTGTTTTAAATAGGTAGGTAATTCAATTTTATATAATGACTTACAATGTACAATAACTAATAAGTAATATACTCTTTTAAAGTATTTACCAATCTTCAACAAAATTTAATACTCTTATTATATTTAAAGATTAAAAAAACGGGTAAGTGGGTGTCACTCTGCTGTACAAAAGGTTACAGGTGGATCACTGTAAAGGATGGTGTAAAATTTGGTTCAATGATATAAATATATAATATCGTTGTAGGTATACGAAAAACGATACTTGGGGGAGACGGTTTGTCAGCCAATTTACATTATATATTTTATAATATTATTGTTATTAATAACACAGTAACCGATAAGTTTAATTAATATTATTTGTATGTGTATACGAATATACATTAGAAGTTTCAAGAACCCATGAATAATATTTTTAAAATATAACACAATACTAAAAAGGTCTTCTTCATTTAAAATTTAAATATCTAATTTCGTCCAAATTTGAACATAACATAACTTACTATAAAGTTTTTAGATTTTTTGTTGCCTACTAAACTTACCTAACCTAACTTACTTATGTGGAACCTTATTTTAAATTTTCAATCCTTACCTATAAAAACATTATAATATACATTTTTAACTACAAAACATTTTCAAATGTTTTCAACCATTAAACAGCACAAAATGAATCAAAATATTTTGAAAATGTTATCAAGTACAGGAATTTATGAAATATTTGAATGATGTATATTTCAAGTATCTACAGTTACTCGTTTTTGAATTACTTCAAAATAAGAAAATCGCTGCATAAGAAATCGAATGAATATCCAATGTTGTATAAATTTAATTTCAAACCCTCATAAAAATTTAATTTGGCTTTCCGGTAAATTTTTTTTTTTTTTAAAGGTAGACAAACTTATATTATGAGAATTCTCGTATGAAATTTTCAAATCTTAAATTTATAAGAAAAATTTTTATGAATTTCTAGCTCAAAATAATTTGCACATTTTCATAATTTTTACAATGTGTATGATTTTACAATCAATATTAAAAATCAATTTCAACCACTGAGGATACCTAAAAATACTTCAAGGAAATCATTCAGAATTTTTTGATATGCACGATTGGACGCCGAGCACCACACAATATTACAACATTTCGGACTGGGCCTATAGGCTTTTTTTGTACAATTTTTCGGGCCTGGTCAGGCTGGGCATCGAATAATAAATCAGGGGCTTTTTAAGAATTTTTCTTCTAAAATAAATAATCACAATTGAAAATAATAAATGATAATGATAAAACCGACGTTGGTATAGAATCTATACTATAGATAGATACATATTGAGAATACTCTATGGATAGATACTAGATAGTAGATAAAATCACAATGAATAAAATAATAAATTGATTGGTGGGTATAATAAAGCTATTTATATACCATAATAATTAATAATATTATATTTTTTTTCACAATATTTTTTGGACCAGGCCGGGCCGGGCCTGAGGATAAAATTGATGGACCGGTACCGACCAAAAATGTACGGACCTTGCAGGTCTATAGTATCCATCCTGATAACCAGGGTTGGGATTTATAGCACTTAAAATTGTATCAATAAGCGCTATAATATTACTTTAAACGTTTTAACCATCGCCAAATATGAAATAAAAACAATAAAATATGCAAAAATTGGCATTATAATCACAATTATACGTTCAACCGAAAACAACGTCTATAAATGATAACCAATCTTTCAGTCAAACGTAAAAACCTAAACTACCTTCCCGGGGTAGGTAGGTACTCTAACTAAACATGCAAACCGTTTTTTTCCTCTTCACAATAATATAATATTCATGGGTACCTACATTGTATAGTGCCAATAATATTATAATCTGAACGGGAATATAACATATATATTATTATTATTATTATAATCATATCGTTTATTTTAATGCCATGTACCTACGTGTGCGTGAGTTAATATAGGTTTCGATTGACGATGATTCTATACGCCATATCGAAATAATATTATAACTGCAGTCCGCGCACACAGGAATCGTTAATGGGTTTCAAGCGGCATTTTGGCAACTGCGGACTCGCCCATCTCGCCCGAACCCGGACACGGCCGATCTGAACATATTATGTTTTATAATGCACGCGACGACAGTGTATCGTTATTATTATAATTTAATGACCATCGCATTATTATTGCGTTGGCGAGGCGACCGTTGAAATTCGCGGAAAACGGCATCGACGAATTGGTATAAATCTCGCGCGCGCCTAATAATATTCCGCACCACGATTACGCGTCCAGACCACGTATCAAGTGGACTGGGGGGATAACCCCCCCCCCCCCACACACGACCATCTTACAACGGCAAACTTACGCCCCCCGCCTCTCACCACTGGCAACCCCGTAGACGACTCCCCGTAGGGGCCTATATATACGGGATCGCGATCGGTCACTCGTCCCATTCCACCGCTGATCGCCGAGCAGCCCACTACAACACGTCAAGCTCTGCCCTGCAGCAAGTACGACACTGGACTAAAACCTCCCCCCTCAGTCCAGCATACCGTTTTCGGTTCAAATTTCCAGCCGTAGTACACTGCAGCAGATCTTATACGAAATGGCTAGCCGTTACGCCTCCGCCGCTGCTCTGCTGGTCGTCGTCGCCGTTGCCGCCGTCTTCCAAGCCACGTCCGCCGCTTACATTGTTCCCGAAGGTAAGTTGTTTCCTGAAAATGTATGACGGTTTTGAGTGATTAACTATTAGGGATTTAGATTAAAAACAATAATATGCCCTCCCTCTCTATTCCACCACCGCAAGAAGAGATAGTGTTTTGTGACAATTAATCGCATTTGTAGTGCATACCCATATATACCCATATATATACTTACTAGATAAAATCAAAATGTTTGTCGGGCATAGTGCATTTTTGAAAAGAACCGGAAAGAAATAGTAGGCAAAATGAAATGGCGTAGGTTAAATTTGTTTCTAGAGTAGATTATTTCGTGTGCTCGCATAAAAGTTCTTGTCAAATGATTTGAAATGTTTCCGTTTGTGTTGCAAATCGACCCAGTAAAAGTCGAAGGACGCAGCAATAAAAGACATCACGTTATAATATTTTTGTTCGCCTCCTTACGGACTTTTGTGGCTTACAAAAATGGTATGCATTTTACGGTTAACCTTTTTCGCAGTGGTCATGATGAGGATGAAGCGTAACCCCGAGCCCATGCGATCGTTTTCGTACAGTGGTTTCAACCCCAACGGGCAGATGTCCGCGTTCACCGGTCTGGCCGAGTACCCGATGTTCGGTGGCAGCTTCGGGTCACCGCAGCAGGCCGGTCCGTACAACTACGGGCCGCAGCCGGCCACACAAGACTCTTACGGGCCACCACAGGCCCCTCAAGACTCTTACGGGCCACTGCCGTCGGGCGTTGCTGGACCACAGCAGACACCGTCCGCCGACTCGAACAACAAACAGCCACAACAGTACGGAGGCTCGTCGGCCGCGGGCAGTCAACAGCAACCACAAGAGTACGCTCCGCCAAAATCGGGCGTGCCGGTCGATTCTAGGGAACAGAACAACAACAGCGTGGAACAAGCAGACACCAAGAAACAGCACAGAGGTAAGCGTATCAATTTATTATTCGAGGTGTCAACTCTGGCCGCGCATGACGTGTACGATGATAATAATTGATATTATCCTGAAAATCTCGTGTGATTCACTGAACGTTTAGCTTATTTCGTGTCCTTTAAAAACGAATTTGTTCGAAATTTTGATCTTTTACATTTTAAAATGTATAGAGGTATTTAAATAAGACATTTTTTATGATAGTTAAACAGATTTTTTATGCCATTTAAGGATTCTCCTGTGTCGATCCAATCTTGGTTTTTTTCATACAGAGAACACCCTCATTTACAGTACATTTTTAAGCAGATTATTTTTTATTTAATTTTTGATGTGCTTATATAAATTGACATTCAAACGAGTAGTATCTGAATAATTAAACTATATGTTCTAAGGATATAATAAAATTAAAAATGGCCTGTGATAATAAATAATAATATAAAGGTTTAAATATACGGGGGCTACGATAATTTGAAATATAAGGTTATTATTATTAATATATTATTAACATTTTATGCTTTTGTAAAAGTTGTCCAATTATAATTGAAGGTAGGCATCAGACTGAATACTTATAACCTATTTACCTATATCTTTAATTTTATATATTATGTGAAACCATTGAGAATTTTTTACTCTTATTCCGTGCAGGGAAATAACTCAAAATTACAAGTTCGAATTTATGTTTGGATGTTGTAAAATTTTCAAAAAACTTATGTGCTTAACAATATTTACTGTGAAGAAGGGTGGTTCTTATTTTTAAAACCAAAGTTTGTACCATCACTTCACGATACTACTTAAATTATGTCAACAATTTATGTAACCGAAATATTATGGTCTTTAAGTAGGTACCTAGGTATAATCAAAAATTCCAAAAATCAAAACTGGTCAGTGAATCAGCCCGTGTATGCGTAAAATGTGTTTGACCAGGTCGATGACATTTATATCCTAATCAATACAAACATTGACGCCACCATGGTTAAAACTTCAGTCAATAATTTATATTATTTAGTTCAAACTATTTTATCGCATCGTTTACTAACTTCCGGCTGAATGTATGAAAATCTATTTTGAGTATAAATCCGTGTTTCTTAAAATCCATAAAGCCAATAAAACCGTATATATTAAAAAAAAAAAAAATAGAATCACTGATTTCCATTTTCCATTGAGTAGGTATTAAAACTTACTCTAACAGTATTGACAGGAGAAGCATGAACATATAAATGTGTACATGTTTACTTAGTAGGTGGGTGAGTGCTCACGACAACAAACGTGAGATGTCAAACACAGTAATGTTGTAGTCGTGTGTAAATTAAAATACCAAATAATGTAATAGTTTTGTCCGATATGATAATATTATTATTATTATTATATTGTTCGTCTAAGCACGTCGTTGAGGTCATTGCCGTTAGCATACTAGCAAAATATTATGTGCTGTTTATATGTTTTAATGATATTTTATCTAGTCAATATATTATTATAGTCGTGTACACGGCAACATTATTATACATTGTTATGCCGTCAACCGTTTTAGTCCATTTTTACTGCTGTTGTACCGCAGTTTTCAATTTTTAACTTATTTGAAACGGTTTTCCGTAAAAAGTTTACTATAACTTTGCTTTGGTTGATCTGCGTGATTTAAGTACACGTTAAGGGGATTCGATACCTACCGTGATTTTCTGTTTTTGTCTAACACACGCGCGACATAGTATTTTAGATGTGTTTTTTTCCAAACATACCAATTGATTTAACGAAGCGATAAGAATTCTGAAAACAGATTTGAATTTGTCGTAAAGTCTACTTGAAATCGACTTTCCCACATTTTTGATATTATCCCCTAAATTTTTTAAAATGTCATATTCAAAAAGAGTATTTAAAAATTCTGTTATTTCAAATTTTGGAGAAGTTAAAATCAAAAAATCAAAAATGTGGGAAAGTCGATTTCAAGTAGACTTGACGAAAAATTCAAATCTGTTTTCAGAAATCTTATCGCTTCAATAGATCAATTGGATTGTTTGGCAAAAAACACGTCTAAAATACTATGTCACGCGTGTGTTAGACAAAATCAGAAAATCACGGTATCGAATCCCCTTAATAATTTGTTTTATTGAGAAAAATATATTTTCAAGGAATTTATTATCAGTTCAAAATATGGATTCATAACTCATAAACATAATATATTATTCGAAGAAAAGTCCATTTATCAGAGACGAACAACATTTAATACTCGGTATAATACTTTATCATATTTGAAGATGGCTAGTATAGATTATTGATTCGTGATATCTTATTTAAAACCGCATATTATGAACGAGTTCCAGAGTAAGAATATTATTGATTTACATGAATAACTATTGATATAATATTGTGGTTAAAAAAACCAATATATTTTATAGAAGAAAACTAATGTTCAACATTAATTATTATCTAACAATAATAAAAATAAAAATAATAATTTTTATTTTTTATAGTTTTAATATGTAATACTTTATAATTATTTATTGGCCATCCAGTTAATCACAATAATTAATACAATAAAATGGCCCAATTCAACACTCAGGAATCACTAAACCCTATTATTTCATCAATTTCTTTCGAGGCTATGATCAACTATGATGAGTAAAACATTGTTTACTTAGTTAACTGTATACTACGATATGTAAGTAGAAGTTCAACATGGAAATACAGTAGTCAAATACTTAAATAATATCATCATGTGTCGTATAGCCGTATGAGATGTACCTAACAATAATGGAGTGGCCTATAATTAAAATAATATAGTAATATTGTGTTGATAAATCAAAACAAGTCATATTAATAATATTGTCTTGGTGGTCGGCAGGTCGCGATGGTCCGAGCAGCAACGCGGAAGCTTCGTTCAACGCTTGGTTTCCCATAATGTTCGGCGTTTTCCCCAACGGTGCCGGCAGCGGCAACGGTCAGTCGGGCAACTCGAACAACCGCGGTAACAGCAACCAAGGACAGGGCCAGAGTCAGGACCAAGGTAACTCGTACGGGGGCAACGGTTACGAGAGGTCATCGGGCACGACGGTGATCGCAAACAGCGTGAGCAACGGCAGACACGGTGTGGCCACCAGTCACGCGATCGCCTACGGCAATCCCAGGTCGCAAAACTGAACGCGACCATCAGTTGGAATTAGAAATACCCCAAGTTAATGATTTTGTATAGAATTAAAAGGCCTTTCTAGTTCTCCGAAATATATATATATATATTTATTTTATGATGTTAGATACCGTAAAATAGGTTAACCGCATACCAATGTATACCATACCTAATTACAAAATATTTTCAAATTATAACTATTATATATATATTTTTTTTTTTGGCATATAACAATAATCGTGTGTGTTATACTTTTAGTTGCATTTTGTAACAATAATTTGTACAATAAATCGATTAAATATGAACATAATATGTATTGTATACCTACTCCTGAAAATGTCGTCTCTTTCATTTGTTTTTAGTTTTTACAATAACCTACAATGCAGTTTGATTAGAATCGTCCTATCCATTCTCACAATAACAACATAATTATTCCCGATCTTCGTCAGAATAGTTTATAGGTTTAATGTATACATATTGCATAGTTGCATTTACATTAATTTTTATCAAGCGTGTCTTATAATAAAAATGTATCTATTTGCTATGTTTATTATTTATTGTTAGACCTTTTTGATGAAATGAATCAATTGATTTGAAATTATATTTATGTACCCTGTACCTAAATACTTTGTTTAATATTTTTACTTAGGTTTTACTAAAAAAAAATAACGTTGTTAATCATCAAGGCTGGGCAAGTTAATAATTTTTTTTAACTCAGTTATGTTAAGTTAATAATATGCACCAATAACAAAAAGTTAAAAGTTAAAAGTTAATTTAACTATAGGTTAAAAGTTAATACATACTTTTTGTTAATTTTTTATTAAGTTAAAACAAAAATAATTTTCACTCAAAACACATTTATTAATACGTATGAAACTGAAAACAAAAAGTATACGATAACTACATTTAATAATAAACTCGAATATATTCAACAGATGGATAATAATATTAAGATGTTCGTATCAGAAGACTTAACGATAAGAATTTTTAAATAGATTTTAAGTGTTTGGCATATTTTTTTTTTTCATCTGGTATAGGCCATAATATTGCATCGACTAAAAACAGCTGAATTAACGTTATTTCACTTAAATGATAAAAATAAAATAATATTAAGGAGTTTAATAAGAACATTAAAAATAGAGCAAATACAATAAAAATACTACTTGGTTATAAAATATGGGTTCCATTTAATTCAATTTTTTATTTTTATATAACAGTTAAAATTCGAAGATCAAATGTGTGTTACATCTCTAAGATTGTTTAATTCATGTGCAAATTGGAAGGAAATATAACTTAAAACCACGTTGAACAATACTCTTTGGGTTTGCTTAAATAAGATAATTTAAACGTTTTAAAATTTAAATATTATGTATTGATGCAGACAATTATATGAGTGATATATCATATTTACATTATAATAATATATTCATGCGATCAAGTTTATATAACTATCTGGAGAAGAAAAAATTAAATAAATAAACAAAATACAATTTTTTTATTTCCAACGGTTAAGCTTCACTTACTCAAAAGCAACCGATCTCAAAAACGACTTTTATGTCACACCAACGCTTAAGTCCAAGTCAATTCATCATTGCACATAAGACTCTCTTTCGTTTTATAATAGTAGTAGTAATAATAATAATAATAATAATAAGACGTTTTGATTTTTTCGAGAAAGAAGAAAATAACATTGGCCCGGCAGCGCATTAAGCACACAAAAGCGACACAAGCCCTTTTAACTTCTGAGATGCTTTTGTCAGGTATCTCCCGGTACGCTAAGCCCCGCCAAAGAAGAAGAAGAGAGTGAGACAGATGTATATACATATACATAAAGGTGCTCTTAATAGACAGATCGAGTCCCCTTAAGCTCCGAGACATTTTTAAATTATGATCTTCCATCGCCGCCGCCGCGGCAGGTATATATATTATCGAGGAGGAGATGATGGCACGGTGGCGGTGGAGTCACGCGCTTCTAATTATGAATGCGCGGCCGAGAGAACGGGTGGGAAGAAAAACGTCCCGGCGAGAGAGGAGGACACGGTGGGTCGTGGCGGGAGGGTAGAAGGGGGAGGCAAAGAAAAGAGACGTGGGTTTAGAGCTTTTGTGATGGAAAACGGCGGAAAATATTAACAAGTAAAAGATTTGAACAGACGACGCACGGTAGAGAGGCGCCGAAGGGATCAATTATGAAGTAGGATTACTACTGTACTATATACTAAAGGATGGGGTTGATGATGAAGAATGTCGTTTAAATTTCATTAATGTCAGTCTCCATTTTTATATTATATACATAATAACAATATGATGCGAGCGAACGAAATACGGTGCGAGGGGAAAGGCTATACACGGAAGAGTTTTTTTTCCTACATCGCCACACGTCGGCACGTCGCACCGTCCCACCCTCGAGATTCTTTTTGCGCGCAATATTATAAGAATTTAAGTCAGCCCCGAGCGACAACAACGATATATTAACGACCTCAGATCGTTATTGGCCATTACGCGCAGAAATAAGCCACGTCGCGGTCGTAGCCAGCCGAAAAAATTATTATTATTATTTCATTTTTTTTTATTTTTTTAAACGCTCTACGACAGTACAACACTCCAACAGCACTCGATAATATACGTCAAGTGAAAAAACGGAGTGAAAACGAAATCGGCTTTAATATAATATTTTAATTTGTGAAAATATCGATGTGAAAAATATAGTTTATTTTATACGGCGTGCCTAGTGGAGAAATATACCAACGATTTTAGCTGATCAACTCGGCTTTACCCGTGTGCAGATTTATCGTGTTATAACGTTTTGTCTTGTACTACAAGAAGAGATTGAGATCATGACAATTATTAATATTATAATTATTTATTAGATCACGTTGATTTATTTAAAATAGTTATTTCTGGGTACTATTTTAAAAGTTGTAAGGTTCGATGTCGGATTTTACTTTATCTGTCCAAGTAATCAAGAAAACCATTTATATACAAAAATAATACTAATTTTTACTATTACTATTATAATCTGTAACCAATGGCAACAATTTATTAACAAAAAAATTTTCAATTTCCATCACGAATTTCAAAATCCTTGTTTGAGAACCACTTTAATATGTGAATTTTGGAGAACTCTTTCTTAGTGGTCTCTACTACATCATAAAACGAAACTACAGACCAAATTTCATACTCATAGCTTTAGTGGTTCCGACTAGGCGATGATGACTATCTAATATATTAGCCATAAGGTACCTATATACTAACAGGTTATTATTATTAAGATTAAATTTAGACGTATATATATATATGACTATAAAATATAAGAGTTAACATACGATATTATCAAATAGTTTAAAGGTGGGTTGAACTTTTGGGTTGAAAGTTAAAAAAATTATACTAAACTTCAGGTATTTGCAGGTTCGGAGTGTTCGAAAGATAGATTGTTTTAAAAGTCAAACTGAACTGAACTCGTACAAAAACTTTGAAATTTTATAATTAATCTGAACTCCAAAATAGTTAGAACTCTAATGCTATGTAAAAACACCACAAAAAAATTTAAACACACAAACGCTTAGGAAAAAAAATGTTTCCCGTGTTTATTTTTGAATTAAAATTTTTTCTATTATCTATTTGTCGACAAACATTTTGACAGAAATGGTTTTTGAATGCAAAGGCGCATATTTTAAGCATTCATGATTAAAGTACGATCATTATTGTACATTTTTTTAAAAGTAAAAGGTTTTAAATCACCAAAAATTAAATAATAACCACAATCTAATCTAATTTAAAAGGATCAGTTAATGAAACGACATTTCTAACAAAACGTTAATATGAAACAATTCAATTAATCTCAACCAAAGTACAATATTATTGTAAGATACTACGATTGTATTATGGTACTGGTATATTTATTTGTATCACAGATAGAAGCGCGGAACGACCATTTTTAATATTTTATCAATAAAAGGCTAATTAATAAAAGAAAAATATACAATAATGTAAAAGTTGTAATTAAATACTTTTTATTTTATTTTAGGATAAAAGGTCCTAATTTTAAAACATTTTTATAATAAATAATTTATAATTTGTATTTTATTGATTTTCATACTAACTGTTACAGCAAACAATAGTTTATCATAGTTAAGAAAGCAGTTAACAAGTTGCTTTATGCGTTAGAACTCCAAGTAAAAAAAAAATGTTGCAGCACAAGGAGTAAAATATTTGAAAACAAATCTTAAAATAATTACTCTCATGTACGATTTCATAAAAATTATTGAGAACCTTTTCATTTTAAACCCACTACCCATATTTTGTTTTTGTGCGTTTTTTTAATAAACAGATTAGTAGATACTAGATATAAATAAATTTAAGTTAGAACTAATAAGACTTAAAGTAAATTAAAACTTGAACAGTATTAAATTTGTTATTTTGATTTGATATAAAACTAAAAACTTTATTCGACATTTAATTCAAAACCCCGGTTGGGGTTTAGTTCGATGTTTATACATTAAAATATATTTATTGAAACATTTTTAGTACGGTCTCGATTCGGTATTGTACGAAATGTTATCGTGTTTAAGTTCGACACCACACTGAATTCGGTTCAACATAAGATAAAAATGTACGGTTTGAGACCATATTTTTGGATCTGACTAACCTCTATCAAATATATAAGAAGTAGCCTTTAAAATAAATGAATAGTTTTCATATATTTTTTTCTACTATAATAAGATTAAACTGAAGAAGAATATTATTATAGAATAATAAAATTGCTTTAAATCTATCGGTTTTATTTGAAGTCCAATAAAAATTGAGATGTAAAAAATAAACACCATAACATCTGATGACAAGAGGAGGGAGGTTAGAAGGGCAAGAAAATGTCTTGATGACCAACTTCCCTGCCCCCTTTTGTGCCAAATTTATGTCCAACGGTCAACTTCGAGCTCTACTAAAACTTTAATATTATTACTCAAAATTACTAATTTTTAATTATATGTATATAAACTTATTATGTATGCATTAGTTGTACGTGTGTTGGTAGCTGTAAATAAACATTAAGAGATACATTGAGGTCTGCTGCACCGTAAACCAATGACATTATATTATATTTGTTCACGGTGATTTAAATGTTTTTCTTAGAATCAGTAATTAATATTTAAACCTATATTCAAAGTTCGATTAATTTAAATAATTATTATTGATCATATTTACTTGTCTTCAGGTATCTAGTGTGGGTTTTCTAGTCATTAAATATCCAATTTAAAATATTATAAAAGTACCGAATAATTCAAAATTGTATATACTTTTCTTGGTAAAAAAAAATATTACTATTAGTGCCTACACATTTCAGGATTATTTCTTCTGGAAAAAGTTTTAATAGGAATATATAATAATAATAATAATAATAATAATTTCTAAAACTAGTACATCAGCTGTCGCTTTACTCATAATTTAATATATGTATAGATACATTAATACGTTTATGCGCCGAGTAGGTCACGGGATGATGTATCTTATAAATAGTGTTCGGTTCATTCACTGTTACATAGAAAAACGTGCTCAACACGTCAACGAAGCAGTTTGATTCTAAATAGATACCTATATTAATCATGAAATGCATGGTAAATTCCATTACGGTGGAGGATGAATTTAAGACTGGACGCTAAAAGCCGACCAAGAGCAGGTAATCGAGTCAGACCCTTTGAATAATATTATGGTACCAAAGAACGAACGAAGAAAGTACAGAGATATTATAATGAAATCACTGTGCGTGTTCTCAGACAAAGGTTAATTGACTATAGAGTGAAACTTCACGATTTCATTATTAGTTAAACGAATTAAACATGTTCAATATTATGTATATTATATTCTTATAACGCGCACATGCATATCACGAAGATCCTGCAGACATATTCTGTACCTAAGTAAAAAAAAATAATTCTTGAACAATATTATTCTCGAGGAAATTATTAATTAAATACCCGCATATTAAGCTCATTCTTATGCATTATTTATTATTGATGTGAGGACACATGGTTTTGATATATTATTACAATTATTTAAGATTTTTAATGGTTCTAATATTTAAAATAATATTTATAGGATCATATTTTATTCTCAAACAAATTAATGCTGAGTTTTTATAAAAAAAAAAAATACATCAATAATTATAAAATAGGTAGTGAGGGGTGATCCATTTGACGTAAAGCACCAATTATTTAAGACCACACTTTGGTCTTTCAAAATATTATCTTTACATAATTTTTAGTCGTTACAAAACAAAATGTTTGAACATAATGACATGTTTGACTAATTTTAACTTGATAATTTTATTAAGTTTTTTATGATATACATTTTTAACTTAATTAAAATAATATTCAGAGTATTTAAATCTATTTAAATTTTTTAACAAACGGAGAAGTGGTAGTAGAGTACGATTGCACGCGTTTTACCTTTTTGGGTATACGATTGAGCTCAATGCCGGTGTAACAGAAAAACGATGCTTCCAGATAATTATACCCACCGGAGTTATGATTTTCCTAGGTTAATAATACCCCCAGTATAAATTTCCTAGGATATTAAGATTACTTCCATAGGGGTATCCATAGGGGTATGGAAAACCTGGGAAATTGATACCCCGGTATAAAATTCCTACGATATCTATACCTCCTAAAATTGCATACTCGTTGGTACCAATAACCTAATAATTTTATACCCTAGTATAAAAATTCTGAGAAGTATTGTACTATGAGTATGAATTTCCTCTGAATAAATTATCGGGGATTAAATTTTCCTATAGGTTATTTGTACCCCAGTATGAAATTTTAGAAAGTTTATAATATATATATATCCTAGGAATATTATACCGTGTGTATAAATTTCCTAGATTTTTCATACCCCAATCCCAATGGAGGTATTATTGTTCCCCCCGGTATATAATAAATTATAAGGCGGTATAAATAACCTTGGAAATTTGTACCGGGCGTACTAACGTTGCTTAGTAAGTTCCCACTAGAAACATAGCATTTAAGCGGGTACATATGTAAGTTCTCTCACGGAAAAAAATACACGCGTACCGCGTACGTATAAGTTCCCACACTAAAATTTATTTAGACTTAAGACTGACAACTTAAACTTAGTTGGTCCAAATATATAATACAAATTAATAATATAATGTGTAGGTCCACATATTATTTGTACTTTCGCAAGCGTTTGTAGTAAGACTTGTATCAGAACTAGCACTAGCCCAAATATTAGGGGAGAAACCATATAAATAATAAAATATCAGATTATAACTTAAAAATAATTACACAGTATGACTATGTGAAGTGTTTCAGTGTTTGAGCTTTCGCAATAAGCCAAATAAAATTTAATTTTTCCTGTTACTATTATTATAATTATTATAACTATTATTATTTTATACTTATACAAATAATATATGGACCATACCTACCACATTATATTATTATTTTTTATTATATATTTGGACTAGATTCAATTAAAAAATTGACTGTACATTTTTTATGCAACACAAAAACAAACAAATTTTAACCACATCAACTATATTTAATAGTTGTCAGTCCTAAGTCTGAATAAAATGGGAAGGAAGTTTGCATTCGGTGTAATTTTTTTCGTCTGGGAACTTCCGTATGCATATCCCGCATATCCGGGTGTCATTTTTAACTGCTTTACCTCGTGTGGGAACTTACATTCGCCCGTACTAACTACTAATAACCAAGGAAATTCATATTCCCCGGGGGTATGATTCGTCTGTAACATATTGGGAAAAAAAAATTATTTGGCCTAAACTTAACTGAATAACTCACTATTCACAGAAGAAAACAGTGTACAATATTTAATATAAAGAAATGGATACTAAAAAAAGTGGGAAATTGCCCAATTACTTAAGTGGGTGTCTTTCTGTTGTATAGAAGGTTACAAGTGGGTCACAAAGTATTTATACATAATTTTATAATGCAATTGTTTGAAATTGTTGTATACTTCAAGTGAAAAAATATATAAATTATTATTTCTTAGGTAATTTTACTATAAAAATAAAACTATAATGCAAATGTTCACATTATGGTATTTCTTGATAGAAGAGAAGTGTTCTATAGATACATGCATACACTCATACTAGTGTCGTGATATTATTAACATATTACCAACATTAATAGGTATATTATTAAATACAACTACATGATGTTTCATTTCAATATCGCTAGGATGCAAAGAATAAAACATTCCACGTAGACATTTAATTGTTTTATTTGATGAAATAACGTAAAATGTATAATTAATATAGCATTGAAATATAACACAGGGATTATAATTTTAAAGATGATTCGTAACAAACCTTGCACAGTGGGTAAACTAAAATGTTTATGGTAACGATAATTTAAAATTTGTGTTGAGTTTTACTATGAAAGGGATATAAAATTGTATTTCATGCGTGTTTAAGTTAGGTACATGAATTTTTAAGAAGAAGGATTGTATTGCCACTTTTTAATTTAAGCTTGATCATTCATGTAAAAGCCCAATTTGACCATTTCTTTTTAGGTACCTAGTAAGTAGACAAGACTGCTAAATAATAATTTTCAAAAAAAAAAAAAGTGACAACTGACGAATAATTCGTTTGAATTTTCAAATACAAATACGTCCAAGACAGAATTTAAAATACTTTCCAAATACTTAAACCAAAAAGTATTTAAAAAGTATTCTAAATACTATAAAAGTATTTAAATACATTTACTCAAATACTTTGCAAGAGTCAAGATTGCTAGTAAGTGCAATTCGACCATCCCGCACCGAATACTTTTATACCGGGTATAAATTACTAAAAGTTACCTTCTCAATAAAATGCAAATTATAATACTATAATATTGTACATTCGTATAAACTGTATGTAATTATAAAAACAGGTAGAGTTAATTTATATAAACTCAAATCCTTCATACTTAAGATCTGAAACTTTGGTTTCCGGAAAAAGGATCTCTCCGTTGATGGTGAACGCATTTATAAACGTGGCTGTGACGCTGCCTTCTTCTTGAGTGCTGATTGCAGTAATAACTGTATGGTTAGTTCCAGGAATAAATTTAAAGCTAGAATAACCATGGTTAGGTACTAGTTCACCTATGTATACCACCTATATAACAAAAAACAAAAGCATGACATATTATTATGTGTCGCTCTAAAAAAACATTGTATAGGTAGCTGGTGTTCAATGTGACCATTGTTTTGGACGTCTTTCAAGTTCCAACATCGAAACCAAATGATACCGTTGCACTTGTGGGAGAAAAAACTATAAACAGTATAAACGACTGATGAATGACTTGTCGGAGAAGTAACCAATGAAGTTGGCATATCAAAAATTTGTTATTTTCACTCTATTTTAACAAATAAATTGGTTATGAAGAGGGTTTTCGCAAATTAGTGTAAACATTGTTAACATAATTCAGAGGAACATCGCATTCAAGTGCATTTGGTACTAAAAAATTGAGTTTAATGACCCAAGTTTTAAGGGTACATAATATGTTGGCCCCGTGGTCATATTTTACATTTGTACCACACCTACAGAAAAAATGAAACCTACTCAGAACACTCATATACGGGTGCATTGTGCAGTATTTCATCTTAAGTGTACCTATAAGCTAATCAAAGGTGGGCATTAACTAGTTGAAAAGTTAAAGTTCAGTTAAAAAGTTAATTTTTTTTTAACTTTTTAACTTAACTAGTTAGTTTATTTTCTAATCAACTTATGAACTTAAATAGTTTAATTTACAATTGAAATAACTTAGCTTTTCTCAGTTGATTTAAAAAAATCTATTAAGTTAAAACATTTTGAAATTGTTCGTTTATACTTAAATATTACAAATTTCGAACGCTCATAAAAATTTAATTTGACTTTCTTATAGACATTTTTTTTTTGATAAAGGTAGATAATCTTATAAGAAATCTTGTATTACATTTTCAAATCTTAGATTTAAAAAGAAAAAATTTTACAAATTCTTAACTCAAAATAATTTGCTAATTTTCGTGATTTTTCCATATTTTGTCAATTTTTGAACTTTAAATGATTATAAAAAAAAATTGTGAATAAGGATTTTTAATATTTTTCCATCTGCCTTTGAAACAATATACTAGGAGCCGTCTATTAAATTTTCAAGTTTTTTTAACCAACAAATAAAATTTTATTGATATTTCTAGAAATTAAACAAAAAAAAAATGAATAATGAAAATGTCCCTAAACTGTTCAAAATAAATCAAAATATTTTGAAAATGTTATCGTGTATAGAAAATGCAAATATAAACAACCAGTGAAAATTTCATGTATATACGTTCATTTCTTTTAGAGTTACACCAAAAATCAAAATCGATTTTTTGGAAAACCGATTTTGCGTAAAAATTCCCGTTTTTCCTTAATATTTATGTTGTTTTTCCCGTTGCTTGTGAAAACTACTGGAAAATTTTTACTTTTGACCCCCCAAAGTACAAACTAGATTCACTTTCCTATCAGAAAAGATACTGTTGAAGAAAATCCAAGCACTTTTACTGTCCTAAAACGTGATGACAGACACAAAAATAAAAAAACACACATCATTGTAAAATCACTAAAATCAATACATTCATCGTTTCACTCAGAATCGAAAATAGATTAACTTGTTTTAAACTGAGTTAAGTTAATATTTTTTTCTATGTGGACTTTTAACTTATCGAGTTAATTTATAATTTGTTAACTGCTAACTTTTAACTAATCGATCTTGTGTCCTCTTAACTTAATTTAACTTGAGTTAATTATTTTCATTAACTTGCCCACCGTTGAAGCTAATTACATATATAATATTGTAATTTATTATGTTACTTATATAACAAATAATTATCAAAGGCATTTTAGTTTTTAAAAAGATACCTATTACATAGAATATTATAATAAATTAATAATAATAATATTATTATTTATTAACTAATATTTATACAATTAAAAAATCTGGCTTAAACACATTAGGTATAATATTATTTTTACCGAATTGTTATTAAGACAATAATATATAGGTACATTAATATTACATCGCCAATTATTGACTACAGATGACAAATATTATGCCATAAAACTCAAAGTAAGAACTAAGATCAAATTTTAGTATTTCTTAATAGGTAACGTATTTGTAGGCATACATAATCTAAGCACATGGTTCAGGTATTATAGGTTTTATAACTTTATAAGTTACAGTCATTGAATATAGGTTATATCACTTATATCCAATGTTTAGGTATCAAAATAATACATACCAGGTAAAGTTTTTAAATAAAAATTCAAAACATCTGAAGCATAATACTAACAGCAAAAGTCGGAAATATAAATAACCACACCTAGCAGAAAAGCCCGTCGAATGCAGCAAATTCAAAATCAAAATAAACCGATATTTTACATAGAATTTGATGAAAAGTCAAAACTTATATCACTGTATATTTCACTTGGTTCCTGTGTTGGAAATAAATAGGCAATGCTTAATAGTGTACATCATATAATATATATACGACGTACATCGTGTATTATATTGTATATACCTAGGTAAGTGCAGCATGTTATATATTGTTATTTTGTTCACCTTAACGTCATCAAAATCTGGTGAGGCGGATAACAGTACGTTCGTGCCCTTCCGTTCGTCCGTCAACTGATCGTAAGGTTCCACCGAAGCTTTTCTCGGCAAAAAGAACCATCGTTGATGCACGTCACTCCACACGACTGCCTCGTGAGTCATGTACCCCGGGAAGTGTATATCCATGGCAGCCCGGACTTTGACGAAGTTTTCAGTCCAGTTCAGGTGATGCACGCTTCCGGACTTGTCGATGATCTTCACCCACATTAACGACCGATCGACCTTCTGACCAAGTTCTCTACCGTGCGAGCCCACGTAAAGTTTTGAGTCCTTAACGGTGGCCCATTCGTTCTTCATACCTGCAATTGGTATAGTGGTAAATTTACACTCTCTATTTTTTTTTTAAAAAGCTACCATAAGTAAGTAAAAATAAAAACATTCCATGTTCAATAAACACGATCATAGCAATGTCTGGATTTTTTATTTTAACTAAAAATATATTCGTGCAAGTATGAATATTATGCATGAGTATTTTAATAATTCTACCTAGTCCCTCTCCCTACCCAGCAGAAAAATATTTTCTTATTGCAACAACAGTAACGACAAAAAGAAGATGTTATGCTTTTTAAATAGTTATTTTTTAAATTTGTAAAAATATATGATGGAATATACTATAACCTTACAAAATAAAATTTCCCTTTGATATTTCATAATGTGAATACCTGTGTATATGTACGAAATGTGTTGAAAGTTTCAAATTTTTTTGAGAACCAAATATTAATATTATTATGTTAAACAGTAAAATATACATAATATTATTGTATTATAGTACAGAAATTATAATACGGAGTTGTCCATTTAAGGTTAGACATTCATATAACTTTAGAAAACACTAACGTTTATGAAAATATTTCTTTTGCATAATTTCAAATTATTATAAAACAACACTTCTTGAACATTTTATTTTTAAACATTTTTTATCATTAAAATTATTTATATTTTTTACTCTTTTTAATAGAAACATAATATATTTTTAATATCATATTCCTAAGAATATTATTTGGAATACCTCGATCTATTTTAATTTCGAACAAACATAGTTTATAAGTTAATTAATAAACAAATTAGTAAACAAATTTATAAGTGTTTGAGTTTAAAGTTAAATAAGCTGACTAGTTAACTAACATTTTGCAGAGTACGCCTATAATTGTACCATTCCACTCCGTTCATCTAAATTTTAGATAACATCTACACGATAAAAATTCGATTTTTATGTATCGAAGTACAGTGATGGGTACATACAATAAATACATTTATACAGTTCACTACAAAAAGAATTTTAATTTATTTATATTAAGGCACAAAGACTGTCAACTACAACTGTGGGCCCTTTGTGCACCCACAATAGTTAAATATATATATATTTTTTTAGAAAAATGTTGTTTTTAACAACTAATAATATGTAAAAAAAAAAGTATATTTTCAATAAATTGTAAATCGTTTTTGAAATAATTATGTGTCTTACGCGTTTAATGGATACCTCTTTGTAAAATGTATATTATTACCTTTCGTTGTTAGTCCATTGCTGGCAGAAACCATCACCCAGGGTATCAAAACGTTGTCTTTGATTGAATAAACCAATCCAGTTTTGTCGTCTAGTGTTATAAGATTAGCATTATAGGTGACCAACTCTGATAGCTCTGATCCTCGACCGTTCTCCGACAAGTGTGATTTGATCTGATCGCCTTTATTCGTGGAATCATCCCATTCAATCGAGATATTTTTGTTTTCTGGACTATAAGTCAGATACCCCTTTTTGAAATAACTGATCCACGTAAAAGACTCGTTTGGGCTCACCGAGTTTTCGTCCAAATCGCTGATAATAGCTATGCGGTACTTTATACTGCCATCGGGCAACACTATTGGATCGGTCAGTGGGTACCTAGTATCTATAAGTTGAGTTATCAAATTGCAATTGGCATCCGAGACAGGGATTGCTGGGGCACCAAACACAATGTTGGTGGCTATCGCTGTCAAAATCACTAAACTAGTAAGTAGGATGGACTGAAACACATTACATTAATAATAATAATTATTATTCCGTTAAATATTGGATAAGGTATTAATAGAAAAATATTTCATCAAATTATTAATAAAATAAATCATGTGTTATAAGGTGTTAAATAAAAAAATGAGGTAGTGTAATGCACTTTTGTGCAATATATAAATGCAATATATGTATAAAATCGGCTGATTGGGTATTTTAGATTCTGAGTGGAACGATGAATGTATTACAAGGATGTGTGTATTTTTCAGTGTGTAAACATTTTATTTGGCGGAAGCAATTCTTCGAATTTCATCTTTAGCATATTTTCCCATGAGAAAGTGAACTTGATTGGTACTTATGAAAGATAACATTTAAGATACCAAAGTTGTTTTCAAAAACAACGGAAAAAACAAAATAATACGAAGGAAAAATGGGGATATTTAGGCAAAACCCATATTTGACGTATAAAACATATAAATTAATTCTTACCATTATTTCTATTTTCTAACAAACTGCAGTATTATTTAGAATTTATTATACACAATGTAAAAACGAGAACTCGATACAAACTAAAATGTTCCTTTTAATATTTGTGTTAGGTACTTATACGTATTCCAACTAGCATATGGGGAGACAATTATTATATTACTCATATTTATATAAACCAGTTATCAAAAATGAAAATGGTATGAGTCTCAGATAACACAGCTACTTACATCATCTTAATTAAATAAATTGCACGGATGTTATTTTTTTTATCTAACGATAAAATTGTTGATAATATTATATTCAAATCAACGCTCATTACTTTTAACAAAATCTGGACTGCATAATATTATATTAATATATTATTATTATTATTAATGATGACGTCAATATTATATTATAATGAATAAAATAATCTACAGACTTTGGATTCAGACGTGGTATCAAGCCCATATAGTTTCGGGCGTGAGGTCATTTCTTTCCATTCAAATTGTAATAATATAAGACACAATGGGCCAATTTTTTTTTTAACTCTATTTTGAGTTCTATTATTAATCGTTACAAGCGGATTAGTTAATTAATTTTTAATTTGTATGTAATAAACAAATGACAAATGAAAAGTTATATTTTGACATTTTAGCGATCACTTAAAGAGATAGCAATACTCAATAGAACATTCACAAAATTATTTATATTACATTAAAAATAAACTACGGGTTAAATAATTATCAAGCGTTCGTCATCATATGTAAATAAAATATAAAATATTTTGTATTGGATTTACTTATTAAAATAAATATTAGACACATAATATACAATTACAATTTAAAATTCTCTATTCATTGACTAATAAGTATAATAACCATGTCAAAAATTAAAAACTTCTAGTATATAAGTAAAAAAAAACAACACCAGTGAAGTTGCTCTGCTCTTTAGTAACTTGTAACTGTCGAGTGTCCTACCAACGACTTAGGTCATTGTAATCGTACTGCAGGATATGTTAAGTTGGAACTCGGTGATAAATCATTCTTTACGAAAGATGATTCTTCAATCAAAGACCATCTATGAGTCTATATTTCCAAGGAAATTATATTATTAATTACTTATATTGCTATTGGTAATTTATTTTTAGACTATTGCAACTCGTCCACCTGGTATATTCTAATTGAGACATTTCGTATAGGCTTGTAAGCTTGTTACATATATAGTGGATGACCTTTGGCGATTAATGGTGTGCTGGTACAAAATACTTAGGTGTTAAATGTCAATATGAATATATTTTTATCAAGTTAGATTTAAATGTGTGCCACAGATAAGTGCAAGATTAAGAAATATATTCCACCTTGCTCATTATAATACATCATTATCTTCAGGAATTTTTAGTATACATACAATACACTGAGTATGAAACACCATAAACTTATTTTTAAGTTGTAGTAGTAGTACTGAGTTGTAATATACCAAGTATGGAACACTGTACACTTATTTATCTTGATTTAGCACATTTTGGAATTTTTAACTTCAATTATTGGGCATATTTTCTGGTTTCTCAGTGCTAAAAATTCAAAGCCACGAATGTCATAAATTAGAAAATAATAAATAATAATAACTTACATTTTAAATCCAAAAATTCTGTGTTGACATTGAATCACATCTATATATATCATTGTTGGTAATATTTCCAAAATGTATTGATAAAAATAAATTAATTTGTATGAAATAGTTTTACTTGATAATAGAGATTAAAATTTCCAAAAACAAAGGTTTTCCGAAAAAAAAACTGAGTTTTTTTAGGAAAAATTGAGAAAAGTTGGTTTCATTTAAAATTTCCGGAAAAATTGTTTTCGCCCCCCCCCCCCCAAATCCGCCACTCATATGGGGAGACAACACTACGTGTATTTATATAAACCAGTTGTGAAATATTAAAATGGTATGAGTCTCAGATAACACAGCTGCTTACACAGTGCCGTAAAAACCGGTTAAGCTGCAAAGTGTGCACCGCAAATGGGCCTCATAATAATATATTGAAGGGTCTCAAAACATCTAAAGACTCATATTAAATTATTATAAAGTTATTAAAATATATAAATTATTTATTATTAATGTGAAAACGAAACCACTGTTATTTAGTATCTATTAAATAATTTACTATTACTGCTGTCCATGGCCCTATAAGAATTAACAAGTAGGTACATTTTTGTCAGTATTTTCATGTACCTAATACTATTAATTGTATTGTCAATAGGGTACATTCAATTATTTCGCCGAAACACATGTCTCGACGTCTCAGCTTATGGGTTTTTAGTTTTTTTGCTGATTCTTTTGAAACTTGATTTTTTTAATAATTTATAATTTATTGTGAAGCACCTGCAAAATTTTTCCATTTCATTTTTTTATATAGTATGGAGTCGTGATCACTGTTTTTAGATTTTGAGAAGAGCGAACGAATGTATTGATTTTACAAGATGTGTGCTTTTATAATTTCTTTCTTTTCTGTCATAATAATGTGCCATCAACATTTTTGGTAGTAGAAATATTCCAATATTCTAGATCAGCATATTTTCCGATAGAAAAGTGAATCTAGTTGGTACTTTTTGGAGGTCGAAATCAAAAATTTTAGTTAAAGAAATTAAAAAGCGTCAATAAAAAGAAAAAAATTTTCATTTTTACTTAATACCGATTTTTGAATTTTATTTTTTTGGTGTAACTCAAAAACTAATAACGGTAGACCTTTGAAGTGTTCACCAAATATTTATATTAACATTTTCAATAAATCGTAACATTTTCAAAATATTTTGATTCTTTTGAGTTAGTTATCACCTTGAGAAATTGTTTTATAATTATTTTCGATGAATACTTTTTCAACCAATAAAAAAGCTTTAACATTTAATCCAAGCTTCCTTACAATTTTCATTGATGTAAGTTTAAAAATATAAAAGATAAATATTGTATTATGCACAATTATTTGTATATGAATTTAAATTTCAAATTTTAACAAAATATTTTTCAGTTAAAAATTTATTAATATTTTACCTTTCATAGCTAACATTAGACATTTTGATAGATGACAATTTTGCTACCTTAAATAAAAAAAAATGTAATTGAAAGTAGCATTAATTGTATATGAGCGTTCGAATTTAAAATTATTACGATGGTATACAAATTATCTAAAGAGCCTATAGCCTAAAAGTTTGATAAATTATTATTTATCGCAGACCAAAGCTCCCAAGATAATCATTTAAAATTAACATTTATATGTATTTAATAAAAACAAAAATATAAACAACGATTAACTATACTTCTTACAGCGTCTTAATGCTAATTAGAAGTAAATTACATTACCATATCCATAAAATATTTGCAATAACTCTACACGTATACGTGTAAATTTTAATTTAAACACTTCAAGATTAAAATTTCTTTAAAGAAATATTATATACATACGACAAAACAACGATAATACTTTGGAAGTAGCCCATTGGGCTCCCGTTTCTCAAAAGGTCAATTTTATTACCAAACGGATCCAATTTTTTGCAACACAAATTTCTCTCTGCTTCAAACAGACTTAGGACTGTCTTAAAATAGGTGAGGTTAAAACTGTGATGATGTTTTTTAAATTTAATATTCTTTGTAAATTATAAAAATGATATGAACAATAATTATTGAATTATGTAACTATTTGATATTATAAATTAAAAATTAAAAAAATATTGGATATTATAAAATATGTTGGAGTTTTTTTTGAACATTTAAGCGTTGAAATAGAAAAATATATGTATATATAAAAATTATACTTTGAAACATTTTCGACGAAAGTGGTTTGGGAAAAACCAAACAATGTCTGGGAGCTGTTTAGTATACACTGAATACTTTTATACCAGGTATAAAATACTAATAGTTACCTATAAGTACTCAATCAAATGCAAATTATAATATTATAATATTGTACAATGTACATTGTACATTCGTATAAATTGTATATAATTATAAAAACAAATGTAGTTAATTTATAAAAAAATAATTTATATAAACTCAAATCCTTCATACTTAAGATCAGAAATTTTGGTTTCCGGAAAAAGGATCTCTCCGTCGACGGTGAACGCCTTTATAAACGTGGCTGTAATGGTGCCTTCTTCTTGAGTACTGATCGCAGTAATAACTGTATGTTTAGTTCCAGGAATAAATTTAAAACTAGAATAACCATGGTTAGGTATTAGTTCGCCAATGCATACCACCTATATAACAAAAATCAAAAGCATGACGTATGATTAAGTGCTGCTCTAAAGAAATATTGTATAGGTAGCTGGTGTTATTAAAATAAGGTTTTTTTTTTTTGGTTATATAGCTTATATAACTTATATCCAATGGGTAGATATCCAAATAATACATGTCAGGTAAAGTTTTAAAATAAAAATCAAAACAACTTTGAACTTAAGTATAAAACTAACAGCAAAAGTATTATATACGATGTATATAGCGTATTATATACCTAGGTAAATGCAGCATGTTATATATTGTTATTTTGTTCACCTTAATGTCATCAAAATCTGGTGAGGCGGATAACAGTACGTTCGTGCCTTTCCTGTCATCCGTCAACTGATCGTAAGGTTCAGCCGATGCTTTTCTCGGCAAAAAGAACCATCGGCAATACACGTCACTCCACACGACTGCCTCGTGAGTCATGTACCCCGGGAAGTGTATATTCATGGCAGCTCGGACTTTGACGAAGTTTTCCGTCCAGTCCAGGTGTTGCACGCTTCCGGACTTGTCGATGGTCTTCACCCACATTAACGACCGATCGACCTCCTGACCGTTCGCCGACACCACTTCATAGCCGTGCGAGCCCACGTAAAGTTTCGAGTCCTTAACGGTGGCCCATTCGTTCTTCATACCTGCAATAGGCATCGGCGTAACTAGGAGGGGAACTTAGCGGGGCTTAGCCCCCCGGTACTTCTATTTAGGCCCCCTATAAGGTTTTACTTTTTAGCCCCTCCTTAAGTTCGTAGTTAAAACTCAAATCGTTACGAAAAAAAAATAATAAATTAATAATTATTATATTATAAAATATGATATAATATAATTGACATTGTGTACTGTGTAGGTATGTTTCAAGTACGAATTTATCGTAATTGGTCATAGTTTTCGAGGAAGACATATTGTGTTTATGTGTTTAAAGCACGAATTAAGATATACCTTTAGTATAGGTATCTTAATTAATGATTTAAGGTTTATATAGCTTATCTGCTATTGCATATTAGCTTCAAGCTTACCTATATAACGCCCTTACTATATATGATATTATATATTATTACCTTTAAATAGGTGCCCGTTTCCAGTATTGGTATAAGTACCTATTCTTATAATACTATAGTTACTTATATTAGTAGAATCGCACTTTCGTACAGTGGTTGATTACTATTATAATAGAATCATTTTATTTTGCAAATCTCAGTTTTTAATTTATAGTGGGTCTGTGAAGACTGCAAAGTAGGTAGGTACTATTACAGACTGTCACAGCCGTTTTTTTATTTTTGAGTACGTATACAGTATACGTAAGAACGTTGGATTTTAATATTGTATACAATCATCAAAATTTTCAGTTTATTCAAATTAAAAAAATCAAAAAGTTTTAAGAACGAAGATGACCCAAAAAAATTATGGTTTATATTAAATTTGGGTTTTAGCGGACTTTTTATAACAACTAAATTTCAGTGAATCTTATAAGGGTTGTGTGGGAGGCTTTCCCCCGACGTGTTATTTTACACTTTGATTTTGTAGGACTCTAGCCCCTGTAACTATTCAATCCTAGTTACGCCCATGGCAATAGGTTCCGTGGTAAATTTTAACTCTATTTTTTTTAAAAAACATAAAAGCTACTATAGTAAGCTACTAAGTAAGTAAAAATAAAAACATTTCATGTTCAATAAACACGATCATAATTATGTTAGCAGGGATGGAAAACGTTTTTAATTTTTTCGATTTCGTTTTTGTTCGTTGACTTAAAAAATATGACCTGCAGAAACTTCTCATCTTTCAGATAAAAAAAAATTAACCAAAATCCGAAACATCAACGAGGCATGAGAGTTATTCCTGTGAAACCATTTTTGTTCATCAAAATAGTGTTTCGATAATAATCATCGAAGTCTAGCCTTGACTTGTGCAAGCGCGTGAGTACATATCTTTAATTATAGCTAATTATAGCTCACTCACACTAATATCGATTTACATTCTCACACACATGAGGGGCCGATACAACATGTGAAATAATTGCCTAAATTATGCTCCTAAATAAATGACCGGCATCGTCACCCTTAAAAACGTTATCTTCCTATTGTTTCTAAATAACGTTTTTGATAATATTATTTTTTTTATATAATAACTTATAACTTTTAAGTTAGAATAGTAACGCTCAATATTGAAATGCACTTAAAAGTTAAAAATTAAAACTAATTATTCTTAATATTTTTTAATTTTAATCAAAATTATAATTTATATAAAAATTAGAAAATTCAAAATTTCTGATTTCAAATTAAAATGTTTTAAAATGTTAAAAGTGCATTGGTCGAGATTATAAAGTAAAGACAAGTGAATTTTTTTTCAAAATTTTTTATTCGTGTTATAAATAATTGAATAATGTATAATACTATAATTTATTTTCGTTTTTGTTTTTGATTTCGTTATTACATTTTTTCGGTTTTTGGGATTTTTTTGTTATCGTTTTTCATTTGTTTTTGTTTTTTTTTCCGCTTAATAACGTTTTCAAAGTTATTTTTTTAATTTAAAATATATTAGTGCAAGTGTGAATATTATGCATGAGTAATTTAATAATTCACCTTATCCCTCTCCCAACCCAGCATAAAAAAAAAATATTTTCTTGTTGTACCAACAGTAACGACAACAAGAATATGTTATGCTTTTTAAATAGTAATGATTTTAAATTTGTCAAAATATGTGATGGAATATATAACCTTACAAAATAATAATTCCCTTTGATATTTCATAATGTGAATAAATATGTTTATGCACTAAATGTATTACAGGTTTTAAATTTTTTTGAGAACCAATTGTTAATATTTTTTTTGTAAAACAGTAAGTACCTAGTATTATTGTATTGTAGTACAGAAATTATTATACGGAGTTATCCATTTAAGGTAAGACATTCATACAATTTCCGGAAACGCTAACGTTTATGAAAATATTTCTTTTGCATAATTTCAAATCGTTATAAAACAACACTTCTTGAACATTTTATTTTTAAAAATTTTTTTATCATTATATTTCTTTATATTTTTTACTAATTTTTATAAAATCATACATTTTTAATATCATACTCCTAAGCAGAATATTATTTGGAGTACTTCGATCTATTATCAAAATCTAATTTCGAACAAGCATAGTTTTTTAAGTTAGTGAGTGTTTAAAACTTTAAAGTTCAAAGTTTAAATGAGCTGACTAACATTTTGCAGAATACGCCTATTGTACCATTCCACTCTGCTCATCTACATTTTAGAAAACACCTACACAACCAAATTTCGAATTGTATGTATCGAAGTACTCCAAAAAAATATTCTACTTTGGGATAAGAAAAATTAAATATGTAAGTATTACAATTTAATAAATTATGACGATGTAAAATAGTTGTTGCTTTTAATATATTTGTTTTAATTTTGTTATTGCATTTGGCGCCATTACTGTTTGAGTATCTATTGACATGGCGCTGCCCGTTGGCAGCACTGAGTGTTATCGATCGACAGCTGAGGTGATAGGGATTGAAAATACGTTGTAATGTTTTTAGTTCTTGTGAAATTAAAAGTTTCTTGTTTTTGTTTTGTCAATTGTACGGACAATAGCGTTTTGTTGAAAATGTAGAAAATGTTTTGGTTGCTGTGTTCTTCGCATTAATTCGTTGGGTATCTATTGTTCAGCAACTCTAACTATATAGTACGTTTTGCTTATATGTTATATTATTAATCTAAGGTTATTATTATCTAAGGTTAATAGTAAAGTACTGGCACTTGCCACTTAGTGTCTGTGGGTCCAGCAATGTAAATTTACGTGGTATATTTATATATATATAATTAGCTCTGTGATTTCTCAAATCAGTTTATGTAATCGTATGTGCTACAGCACGTCATACAATTAATGATATTACTATTATTATTATCAACTTGGGCCCCGAGTGCCGTATATTATTATTATTTTGCATACATTTAGCCATTTGAGTTAAGTGTTATTATCACTATTATTATTATTGCATTTATTAGTGGTGCCTTCTAGGTTGTACAATGTAGTATGTACCTATTGTACCTATATAATTATTATAACATTTATGGACTTTCAAGCTAATTATCATTTATTTTTTAAATAAATATCTTTAAGGATTTATACTTGCCAACCAGGCAGCTGATATTATTATTATTATTATGTATGTATATATTATAAAATGATTGCAACTTCTTAAGTACAAAAACTATATTAATTTATTTATATAAGAGTGACAAAGACTGTCCTCTACTACCGACGGCCCTTTATGCGTCTACAGACTACAATAGTAAAAATATATATATTTGTTTAGAAACATTTTTTTTAACAACTTAATATTATGTAAAAAAAAGTTTATTTTCAATAATTTGTAAACAGTTTTTGAAATAATTATGGGTCTTACGCGTTTAATGGATACCTTGATACCTCAGTGTAAAATGTATTTAATTACCTTTCTCTGTAAGTCCATTTCCGGCAGAAACCTTCACCCAGGGTATCAAAACGTTGTCTTGGATAAAATAAACCAATCCAGTTTTGTCGTCTAGTGTTATTAGATTGGCATTATAGGTGACCAACTCTGATAGCTCTAATCCTCGTCCGTTCTCCGACAAATGCGATTTTAACTGACTGCCTTTACTCGTGAAATTATCCCATTCAATCAAGATATTTTTGTTGGCTGGACTATAAGTCAGGTACCCCTTTTTGAAATAACTGATCCACGTACAAGGCTCGTCTGGGCTCACCGAGTTTTTGTCCAAGTCGCTGATAATAGCTATGCGGTACTTTACACTGCCATCGGGAAACACTATTGGATCGGTCAGTGGGTACCTAGTATCTATAAGTTGAGTTATCAAATTGGAATCCGAGACAGGGATTACTGGGGCACCGAAAACAATGTTGGTGGTTATCGCTGCCAAAATCACTAAACTAGTAAGTTTGATGGACTAAAACACATTACATTAATAATAATTAGTATTCAGTTAAATATCGTGTTAGGTATTAGCAGAAAAATATTTCAAATTAGGAATAAAAATAAATCATGTGTTATGCGATGTTAAATAAAAGAAATGAGGTAGTGTACATTTGTGCAATATACAGTATAAGGAAATCGGCTGATTGGGTATTTTAGATTCTGAGTGGAGCGATGTGTGTTTTTTTTCTGTGTCTAAATATTTTATTTGGTGGAAGCAATTCTTTGTTATTGTTTTCTAATGGGAAAGTGAACCTGATTTTTACTTATGAGAGATTACATTTAAAATGCACAGTTGTTTTCAAAAGCATAGGGAAAAACAAAATAATATTAAGGAAAAATGAAGATTTTTACTCAAAACCAGTATAAGAGTATAAACCTTATAAATAAATTCTTACCATTATTTCTATTTTCCAACAAACTACAATATTATTTAGAATTTACTAAACACAATGTAAAAACGAGAACTCGATACAAAATAAAACGTTGCTTTTATTATTTGTGTTATTTATACGTATACCAACTATCATATGGGGAGACAACACTACCTACGTGTATTTATATAAATCAGTTATGAAAAATGAAAATAGTATGAGTCTCAAATAACACAGGTGCTTATATCATCCTAATTAAATAAATTGCACAGATGTTATTTTTTTAACTAACGATACAATTGTTAATGACATAATATTCAGATCAATGCAAATTACTATTAACTAAAGCTAGATTACATAATATATATTACATATTGTGAAAACTATAAAATGATGAATACAATATTATATTATATTAAATAATATAATCTACAGAATTTATGTTTTATTAAATTAATGAATTAACCTTTTGTAACGCTTTTGGTCAACGTGGTATCAGATCCATTTAGTTGCTCATGGAGTCATTTTTTTCCATTAAAATTGTAATAGTATAAGACACAATGTACCCATTTTTTATTTTTACTCTATTTTGAGTTAATCGTTACATGGGGAATACGTAATTAATTTTTAATTTTTAATTTTTATATAATAAACAAATGAAAAATGAAAAGTTATACTTTGACATTTTAGCGATTGCATGGTTATCACTTATAGGGATAGAATTCTCAATAGAACACTCACAAAATTATTTATATTACATTCAAAATAAGCTACGGGGTAAATAATTACTAACCATGCGTCACCAAATGTAAATAAAATATAAAATAATTTGTATTGGATTTACTCATCAAAATATATATTGGACTCATAATAAACAATTACAATTTAAAATCCTCTAATCATTGACTAATAAGTATAATAATTAATAACCATGTCAAATATTAAAAAAAACTTATAGTAAATAAGTTAAAAAAAACAACACCAGTGAAGTTGCTTTGCTCTTTAGTAACTTGTAACTGTCGAGTGTCCTACGAACGACTTAGGTCATTCTAATCGTAATGGATATATTAAGTTTTAACTCATTCTTTACGAAAAATGATTCTTCAATCGAAGACCATCTATCAGTCTATATTTCCAAGGATATTATATTATTAATTACTTATATTGCTATTGGTAATTTATTTTTAGACTATTGCAACTCGTCCACCTGGTATATTGTAATTGAGACATTTTGTATAGGCTTGTAAGCTTGTTACATATATAGTGGATGACCTTTGGCGATTAATGGTGTGCTGGTACAAAATACCAGTTTAGTTTAGAAGTAGATCAAATTAATTTTTTAAAATATGTGTTTAAGTTCTTCACTGTTATTGTATACCAATAATGGCCTATGTTACCAATTTTGAATTATCCTATATGTAATAAAATAAAGAAAAAGAAAACCAATGAAAATCGTTCGTCGGCGATATTTGTAGTTATTTTGCTTTCTTGCAATTCGAATGTCGTGCCATCATGTAAGAGGAGACATCAATACTCAATATTTCACTAAAATACAAATTTTCATTCATATTGGAAAAAAGAAAAATATGTAATCAATATAATACGTTCAGGCCTCCGAGTTGTTTCAATAAATATGGTCAAATGGGTCGGCTTCCAATATCCGTTAAACTACCCGCTATACGCAGTATCGTCATTGACTCTCTTATACGATATTAACTTTTCCTATGGGTTACCATTTAATACTCGGCGTATTTATATATACACGTAGTACCTACTCATAATTTTAAACTACTTTATTTATAACCCTGCGGATTCAATATCCGGTTAAAGGTTTCCATTAATCACTTAAGATCAAACGAGCGTTTCAACTAAAATATAACGTAAACGTTTCAATGTTTGTCTTTTAAACTGATCAAATAATCAACATAAGTCACCCACCCGCAACGAAATTATATAACATCTCTTTTTATAAATATACATATACGTTCGATTTTAAATCAAAGGTCTCAGAGAAACCGTATTATTATTATTATATTATTATTACTGTGTACACTAGTAGAGCTTTTAATAGAGTTACCTATACTGGTTGGGTGATGTGATTAATGAACCATCTAATTAGCCGTCCCGATTTTACTCGACAGTAGCGGCGATTAAATTACACGCAGACGTCTATATAGACTCCTCATCTAGAGAGTAATCGAATTCGGTTGACCGAAAGGTCCACTTCAAAGGACCACTACCATATCAAACTCGAAGATATATATTATTATTATATTATTATTTAGTGAAACTCTTTATCTTAAGTGATCCTCTCGGAATATGCATTCAGCAAATAGATTATAATTTTTCGTTCGACCCATACACTTACGTATATTCTCATTTCTCGTATGATTACTTACGCATTCCGACTTTACGTTTATTTATTTGTATAATAATTTAAATTATAAACGTAATAGATTAGTAATGAAAATTAAACATAAACTGTTTGGTTCGAATGCATATAGCCTATAGGTACCTACACTATATAATAATACCTCTATAGCAGAGGTATTCAAACTTTTTCATACTGCGGCTCCTTTGTATATATTCGCTATATTTGTACGGCTCTCAAATTATTATGAAAAAATTGAAACAATACTGATACAATATGATAGCCAATATGGGTGATAATAACAGTGACTTTAGGGGGACAGAGAAAGGACGGCCCGCTAAGAGTGAATTGCCCCCTCTTCCAAGCCTAGATACCGCACAAAAAAAAGGGGGGACAGAGTGGCTTATTGGGACTGCCACAGGAGGCATTTTTCTTTGGGCAGTCACGGTGTCCGGAGAAAGAGGCCGCCATTCCCCACCCGGGCATAGCAGATACCTACGGGGGCCCGCTTAAAAATTCTGCCAAAAACGAAACACACACATAACCTACAGTACCCTCCCCCACAGTTCCATAGGCTAATTACCTCGGTTGTCGAAGCCTCAACCCCCCCCCCTCAAAAAAAAACAACAGTGACTTTAGTACTAGAAATAAAACTTCAAATAGTCGGGTAATGTGTTTCATTGTCGTCTCCATAATCGCGTTAATGATTATAAATAACATTTATATTAATTATATACTTTACCTACATTAATTTTGGTCTCCGGTGCCTTAACGCGGTTCCCTTTGACAACTTTCGCGACACCCCTGGGGGCCAAGCCGCATAGCCTGAATATCTCTGCTATCATATACGGATATAGTGTTCTAAAATCTAAGTAAAATACATTTTAGTCAGACTTAAAAAAAAGTATTAAAATATGGTACATCGATTTAAGAAAATTCTACCCTAGTACTCTACTTAATACTATTATATGATTATGAACGATTTTTAAAATATATAAAATAATATAGATTCAAATTCAATAAAAATAGGGATGGGAGTAGGTAACGGAGAGCGGAGATGGTTTGTCAGTCTGGATATTTTATATTGTTATTATTTATTATATCAATATGTAAGTTGAATTAATATTATTATTTTTTTATTCGTGTCTATGGTGATATAAAAAGCGTTAGAAATTAAAATCCCATTTTTAGTGGTTTTTCGTAATTTTTCGGTGGTTTTTTCCGTGGCATTAAATAACTATTGAGAAAATCAAAAAATGACCCCTCTAAAGCACCATCTTGATCCAATTTTCTAAAAGATAAGGTACTATATGTTGAAATCGAAAAACTGGAAGAAATTTTGCGTACAGGATATAAAAAAAAATAAACACCATTGTAAAACCACTAGCTTCCTCGCTCCACTCAGAATCTAAAAGTAATAGCGTTTTAAATAGGTACAAATTAAACAACAATGAAAGTTTACACAAATATAATTTAAGATTAATAAGTATGTTTTGTCCATAAAATGGTCGTTTAAAATAATGTACTAAAATTAGTCAGTAACAATATCATGCATCAATATAATAATGGACAAAAAGTGTAAAATATTATTTTAGATTAGACGAATAATGTTTCTCGTTTGTACATTTGTATAATCACCACTATCACACATGTTTTATTCCTGCACACACGAAGTTGAAATTAATATTTCAATATTAAAATTAATATTATTAAATTTTCTATAAAATATCTTAATGAACACGATTCGTTTACCATGTGTAAAGAAATATAATTTATTATATTGATAAAAAAATGATTGCTTTTCTAATACTAATTTATATTGTACAGTATTAATACATTGCAATACTTTAAAAATTCAAAATATTTACCTACAACTTCTGGATGATGTTCGTAATATGTCCACTCATTATGATAACCCCAAACTAGAAAGTCCAATTCGTAAAACAACATCTTCAACTCAGTGACCCGAAATACAAAACATAATAATTTATTATTTTATGTAGGTACTTACAAACCACGTATCAAATTAAGGAAATATAGTGTTTTAAAGGTTTTTACGTGGTGTGAAAAGAGCCAAAATGTAATAATATTTTTAAATACAAATAAATGGTCTGAGAAAATAAACCTTAAAAGATGATTAAAAAAAATCAGAAACAATTTTACTTCGTGTTATATTACATTTGCCAGAAAGTTACTGTCAGATTCATACAAAAATAAGATAAAACGATAACGACGTATATTATGACTAAGTGAGATCACAATAATTTATTAATGTCGTTGCTTCGTCAAAACAAACATTATATAATTAGTAGGACTATTATAGTATGTAGTTAACCGTCATACACCTAATTCAAACAAAGCTTTAAATCCTTAAAAGTTTAAACTGATTTTTCTTCCAAGAGATTGCAATGTCAAACGTCAGACGTCTTTAGTTGACGCTTTTTAATATTTTTATTCGAATAATATCCGTTCGCAATCGGTGTCTTTACTGTCTTACTCATCGAGAAATAATTATTATATTATATTGCAATATTCGAGCGAAATAAAAAAAAATCAACAAATCATTATAATATAGGAATCGAATTACAAATAATGGCAATATTATTGCTATTATTTTTACTAGGCACTTTATTCTTATTGACTAGTAAACGTTTGTTTTGTTACTGAAATATAAAAATGTTGAGATAATTATAGACCTACGCACGCGGCTTTGTGCTGAGAGTTTATTGTCGGTTTTTATTTTTGTTTTTTGTAATTATCTACTCGGTGACTATATTATAATATTATAAGACGACGCAGTAAAAAATAAATGGGCCCACTTAATTTTGGTTTAGACATACTTAAGTTTCGGGGCTCGCCGGATTCGGGGGCAGCGTTGTTATATACTATACACTTATATATTATATATATATATATATGTACACAAAAGTATACGGGTGGGCACGTGACCTAACGGTGAATTATGCACAGTATAGTACGTGCTCATTGACGGGAGGAAAAAATGAGACAGTGATCCCCGTCTTAACCCGATAATTAAGAAAATAAACGGAGAAAAAAATGTCCTTCCGCCGCCGTCGACCCGGTGCCACTTAACGTGGAGAATCCCCCGGCAGAATAAATAAAGAAAAAAATATATAAATATAAAACCCCGGTAGTTTTCGTTTCTTCCCTCCACATCACCCCCCCCCCCCCCCACTGCGACATCCCTCCGAGCCATCACACCACCAAGCACCGCTCCCGCCGATACTATATTAAACGAGCGCATACAATATTACACAGTCATTTTTGCCCCGCTCACTTTTTTCTCCGGTTTTAATCCCGGCACTTAATTTGCGACGTCGATGTTGTTGCAGCAGTGCGTCTGTGCCGGAAAATATTTTCTCGTAGCGTGCAAAAAAAAAAATGGAAAAATAAAACATGGGAAATCCCTCGACATCCTCGCCACCACCTCTCCTCGCACCACCATGATCCACACGACCGCGTCGCCCCCCTCCCCGTCCACCTCCTCCCATCATCCAGTTGATGAGTCTCCGTTTTAATCGCGTTCCGCCCCGGCATCGTTAATTGACCAGACGCATTTTTCCCTTTCTTTACATTTCGTAATCCCGGTGAATTCGAAATACACGCAGACTCGCTTTCACGGATATTTTTTCGCCCGCTCGCTACACCGTACGACTCTCATCTCAGTATAATATTTTAATACAGGGTGATTCACCGTCCATGTTTACCCCCAATTTTTCATTTAATATTTCAGTCATGTTAAAATTCTGATTTTTGGACTTTTTTTTTTAAAAAAAGGTACTTGGTCGAAGTTCATTTTTTAGATTCTTGAATCTTTTTGTACTACGCTGCAACGAGTGTCCCGTGGTGTTACGCACTTTTGTTTTTCAAATGAGAACCTCCCCCTCTCTTTTGTTTTACTTTAATATATATAGTGGATAACTGTTTTGATAATTTTGATGTACCTACATAATTATTTGAAAAAAATTGTAACAGTTGATTCTGAGTTATCAAATTGTTTATACTAAGGATGAAAACAAATTTTACAGAAAAATAAGTTAGAGTGTAATATTGAATTTAGTATTTATTTTGAACCATTTTTAAAAACTACTAATGTTGATGGACTATTATTATTAACTATAATTTTTAAATCACCATATAGCCACCATATCTTCCAAACCCATTATAAAATATCTACTATCCTTAACACAACAAGTTAAAACACTCAAAAACTATACTTGATCAAGTTTTGTTTCTAATTAATGTGTCAATGTTTTCAGAAAAATTATTCGCTAAATATTTTAAAAACAGAAGTTTAAATCATCGCCACAGGAAACTCCTTAAGTAGCATAAATAATGTGCAATATATAAAATTCCAAAATAAAATTTTCGAACAACTGCACATTATTGAAAAAGAAAAAGGGGGGTAATCGTGCTTGGTGAATCATCCTGTATATATAATGTAACACACACTATATATATATTATATTTATATATTCAGCCACCCCCCGAAAGTTTCTTCCTTTTATTTATTTCTGATCCGCAACGGCACTCGATTCTTTGCTCGGGGATTACAGCGTGGCCGAGGAAATTGCTTTCTTTCGAATAATATAAATTAAAACAACGCTGAATGAAAAAAAAAGTCATTGTCTTCATGCATAATATTATTATTATTAAACATACAACCGCCGTCATCCTCACCGCATGCGATTGTCATAGATTTTCAAAGCAATCGTTCTGTAAAACATATTTTATATATAAGTGTATATTATGTCTGTGAAGCTATAACCACTCAAAATGTAGATGTTTAAAAAATTCAAATTTTCCCAATAATTATTATATTAATTTGCAAGTTCATCTATTTTCATTTATCTATAGAAGTTTATATCACACCTTATTTCTTTAAAACTGGTTGTTTTGCAATTTCCATATTATCGGTTTTGCCTAATGCTTTAATGTATTTGTAAGCAGCATTACAACAAGCACAACAATAAAATAGTTCTAAGGCATCCATCCTTTTATTTTCCCTAAAGCTTATCAAACTTTAACTGTTTCAAAACGGTGAGCAGAAAGTTCTAAAAACATTTTTGTGATTATATAAAAGAGGTTTTTTTTTATATTTTGAGTTTGTGTTGTCAAAAATAATTACGAATAGTGCAAAACGTTTTGACATGATCAAAAACTTGGAAATGACAAAACTGGTATAGGTTTCGTAGAAATTATCTGCGAAATAAACTTTTGAGGATAAATTAAAATCGCAAAACTTACATACTACCTACATGGCCTTATGAATACTTACAAATAATTTAGGTAGATACTATATTATTGGGAAAACTTTAAAAAAAAAATTAGGTTTTGGGCAATAACTTCATGGACGTCATATTATAGTTACCCGTGCTTTAGCAACGGTCTTGTATTACTTTTCTATTTAATTATTTATTATTCTCAGTTGCGAAGTGGTACTTATATTTTAAATTTAAAATCTTTACGTTTGTGTAACTTACAATCTACAGACTTCATTTGAATTTACGAGTTTAATAATAGCATACATTATAAAAAAAAATATTTTGTGTGAAAACTAAATTGGGTTAAACAATATAATATACCTTATACATCATTTTTTATAATAGTTAGTTTCATATTTATGTAACCGTAAATATGACGGAATTAGATTTTTCATTCAGTAAACAGTAGTTGCATGCAAATTTATTTGAATTAATGTAACTAATGAGTAGTAGTCTTGTGTTCAACATCATAACATTTATTCTTATACATTTTATATAGGTGCCTGTATCCATAGGTCATAGAGGCAATTTGCATCGTGTACTTACATGAGACAAGTAGGTAAAACTCAATATAATATAGACTACATGAGAGTCAAAAATATAATAATTGTTGAGAACGACCCAATGGACGACCTTTCTCATTACCTATGTATAATACTATAATATTATTATTATTTAATGAACAGATAATAAATATTTTACCCAGCCCGGCTGAGCTCTATACTGTCAGAGACAGGACAATATTTTATATTCGTATTTTTAGTTATAAAACATACATCTTTGATAAAAAAAACACTGCAAATATCTTAAAATATCAGTATTTTAATAAGTTAAAGTAAGATTTTTGTAGTGGGGTATCGGTTCTACGATTTTGATAAAATGTAAATACACGCTTTTTAGTTTTATAGATCGATAAATAGAAAAACTTTATCTGAACCCAAATCTGTAACATAACAAACTTTTATCACGTAGGTATATTATAGTGTTAGATGAGGGTGTGTGATATTTATGTTTTTAAAGATATGACGTATTGTTTTCAAGGATCTCAAAAACATTATCTATAATTATACATAGAAGCCAAATACTATTCACATCGCTACATCGCTACATCTCAAAAACTACAAAACTTGTGACCTTTGGTATAGTGGTTTCTCTAATGGTCTATAGATGTGCAATAAGAAAGGATTTTCCGGTGTTCACATTTTAAAGAGGCGGTCAAACTGGGATCTTAGATTCACGGTGGAGATTGAAACCTTTTTTGTTGTTTACGGTTGCCAAGTTTTTGTTATTACCTACTTCTTATACTGTATTATGATAACGAACATTATCATTTATCATGTGTCAATGTGGTCGTACTTGTAGTTAAACAAAATATAATATAAAAAAATATAATCATATTAATAATATAATCACATTAACTGACACAAATTAAAAAACACATTTATTTAACATTTCCGAAAGAAAAAATATATAACAATTTAAGTAGGTAACTATTTTTTTTTTTTTATTTTTAGTTTTAAAATAAAGTAATTAAAGTTTTTATTTTAATATTAATATTAATATTTTCACGTTACAAAAACAAAATGATATAATATATAAAAATTGTTGTTCTATTTTTTTTTTGTCTTCTTTCAGCATGTTTTTATTCAGCAGGTACCTATGTTATTTTCAGTTATGTGAAAACAACTTTAAACATTATTATTTGCAATAAAATATTTTAAGAACGTTAACAAATTTGCGTTTTTGACTGAATTTGTTCATAATTAAAATTTATTCAAGAATACCTAAAAAAAATTAAGTCGTATACAAAGTATAATTCACTAGTTTATACTATGATCGTTGAGTTTATTTTTTTGCATTACCTGTAGAGCTTAAGTAAATTATATTTCGCTGGTACTATTTTTTTTTTTTTATTAAAGGTACACTTTAGAGTTTTTGTCCTCCTCTCGGGGTTTTGTGGGGAACGGGGGTGGGGGGTAACCACCGGCAACTGGCAACTGAGCCCCGCCTATGACGCCTGTTCGTGTGGCGCGACTACTGGCTGGGCGGCGTCTCCGTACGTTTAGTTGCCACCCGACGCCTGTCAACCGGATTGCTCTCACACTTTATTTTAGTCAATAATTGACAAGCCACTATAGCCAGTCACAACATCAGTGTAAAGTAATAATACAATTTTTTTAAATGCTATGATATTTTAAATATTTTTCCGATTTCACAAAAACATAATATTATTATTGTATTTTTAATTTGAACTAACACCATCCAATCTATCTAAATATTATTATCCCATTAACATCGATTCAATAGATATATATTATAACATAATTTATATACTCAAAGTCAATACTGATACTCAGTGGCCTCAAACACGAAACATATTATTTTTAGTATTACTATATTATTAAAATATAGTGTGAAACTTTATAAAATATAACATTGTTGAGATCCTTGATTAAAATTTTAAAAATATAGTAAAATGTTATAAATGACATAGGATCTTATAATCCTATAATTTTTATAACTTTTAAAATATTAAAATATCAATAATCATTTGCTAAATAACCTAAAAAATCTTCTAATACATTCAAATAATTTACAGGATTGAGTTTGATACATTCCAAGTGATTTAATACTTATTTAAATTTAAATATAGTTATAAATCGGTACAAGCTTCCAGTCCTCTGATCACATACGAATACAAATGCAATTTGTGATTACGTTACATTTCATAATAATATGGTCCCCGAAAGTGTTTACCAAGGAGTTTTACTCATTTAAAAGAGTCCTATTGTGAATAGCAGTTATTAAGGTGTTTAGTATTGGCAATTACTTATACAAATAAATATATTCACAATCGCCTTGTTCGTACTTAGTTGTAATTAATATTAGCGCTGAGGAGAGTACATTTGGACTAAAACTCACACGTGCATCGCCAACCTTATTTATATTTTATTATATAGATCATTTGTATGAAAATCATGTGAAATCATCAGTAGGCCGTATAAGCATTAATATTGGTTATTGCCTTTGCGTACGTATTATATAGGTATGCCGTATGCTCTTGTCCATGTAGTATCACTGTATTAGTTAACCTATATATATTATACTGTAAATATATAAAGAATTACGTTTTCATAAAATAGGTAATCCTAATAACTATAAAGTCTGGGATGGTGGAAGATTCGTCGGACTTGAAATCGAATGTCTCCACGCGAAATTTTCTGGAAAAAAAGAATAATTCAGTCGTCAATCGTCAGGTCAATACTCCTCGTTTAAACATACTCACAAAACTAGTTTTTAACAAAACTAAAAGTGTCTAAAAATGTTTAGATAAAGATAAAATATATGTTTTTATCTAGATGAAAAAAAGACAAGTACCCGAGGTACTTCAGTATTTTACTGTAGGTCCTACATGTTTTCATGGGTAAAATCATAGTAGATAATAATAACCATGGTAATAATAAGCAGTGATATAATCTTAAACCCTATAAATTGCTTACTAAAAGTCTAAAATGGTGGAATCTGCAGGATGGCCAGTGCCACAATTATACCGGGCATACAAGATGTGCATTGCACATTGGCCTCAAACCGATAGGTATAGCCAGCCCCCCTCAATCGGTTTGTTAAAATTAATTTTACAGCCGTAGCTGATTTTAAAGGGACCTTTTTTCAATCAAATTGCCTCCCTAGCATAGCTAGATTATTAATTAATATATCGATACTTTTACGTGTACTATCGAATATTTTATCGATTTCTGGAATGTTAAAAAATATTTTTTTGAAAACCTACTGCATTTCCCAGTTAGATTAAATAATTATCGATTATAATAATCTTGTCGATCACTGATCATCTAAAGATTAGTTGACTGTCGTATTCAATATCACCAGTTCAACAGACAGTTTTTTTTCCCTAACCAAAATGTCAATATTAAAAATTATTGGCAAATACATGTTTAACCTCGGAAACATTGAGATACAACATAATACTAACTTATATTTTTGACAGTAAAATATAATAATAATTTATCTTAATTATTTTTTTTCAATTTTTATGATGATATTTTTTATACAGTTTAAATTTACTAAAATATTTGTAGTTATTTATTAACCCTAAATTGACATAAATCAATCAACATTGACTTATTAGGTACTCAATGTATTTTATACATTAATATTTCGTATAATTTAGGCTGGAAAAGCTAACCAACATCCTTCCAAATGTTCTGTATGCGCTCATAATTTATTGTTTTTAATTTAACAAAAAAAAATGTTGAGATTTGAAATAGAAATCGATTAATATTATAGCTATCGGAGGCGATTCCAGAGGGTCACTTCCTAAAATAGGAGGTAATTCAAATGAATGATATTTTTGAAATCATGAGGCAGTTGGAGTAACCTTTTAAAAAAAAAGTTAGTTAATTCGAGGGTCAGATGGGAGGCAATTTGTGTACTCCCAAATAATATTATACTCCTTTAGAAAAAATAACTTTTATGTTACTGATAAAGTGATAAGTAGGTATAAGGTAACAATAGTTAATAAGTTGAACTAAATTCAAGTTTGTCAAATCGTTTTCAGTAATTTGCTTTCGGGTGGGTGGGCGTTTGAAATAGGCAATTAAAGTAACGTGCATGCGTATTTTTTAAGTTAATTAATTGCTGTGTTCTCTGTACCTTACTGTTCGCCGACAAAAAACCAGGTTTTGTCGTTCTACGATATTTTCTGAATTTTAGGGCAACCAATAAATTATGATATAATATTAATAATAATATTATTATAATTTATAAATTACGAAAATTCTATAATTTTGTTGATAATATCAACTATATATTATGGTAATCGTAAATATTAATCGTCTTTAATTTTGTACTTATATACTTGTCGGTGAACTGAACATACACTAGTTTTCTTCGGAAAACTTAGATAACTAGAGATGACTTGTTCTCTCCACGTATATGAGATAATTATTGTCTTCTATCCATTAACCAAGATAACGAAAACGTGAGTATGAGACACTATCGGTATCCCGTGGTTTCTGCGATAATAATAATTGGTGGTAATGACTGATATGATTCATTATAATTTATGACTCAAATTAGTAAATAGTAGGGTGGTTTATCGTGTTATATTTTGTATTTGTAAAGATAAAACTAAAATAAATTCTATAAAGTAAAAAACGCTTTCACAATCTGAGTTACTAAAAATTAAAAAACCATTTTAAAAGTTCTTGTCAAAAAATGTGACTAACACACACAAAATAGAATTATACTGAATCATTTCGACGTAGGTACAAAAATCGCTCAACAAATGTTAATATATTGTACCTACACCTAAACAGTATACATTTATATTATATTATTATGTAATACGCTGCTCTATTATACAGTAGAATAAGTTTATACTTTATTACGATATTCCAAAAAAAAAAAAAACAGTTCCCAGATATGTATTTAACTTTTAGTTGGTTTTATATCTCACGTGCAGTATGTTTTTGTCATCCGGATAAAATGAAATTCGGATATAACGATTTGATTCTCTAGGTCCCTTGAAGATAGTTCTATAAGCGGATTCTACTGTATATATATAAAAATTATGCATTTATTTTGCATGAGACATCGCGTGCACTTGCAGCGTTTTATGCACTTATATGATGTACTGGGAATAAGAAATCGATATTTTATTACTGCTACAACTACGCTATAATAATATTATTATTATCGCTACGAACAGACGTCCCGAGTAAACTTGATACCTGTAACTTCGGAATCTAACATGGAAATAAGATTGCACTTCATATATTATGTGAGTATAATATTAAATATTATCACGATTAGCATCGATAGTAAAGTGTGTTATCGACTCAATTGCTTTATATGAATAGTGCGCTAAAACTATATACTTAAAAATCTAACGCAACAATACATAAAACAACAAACAACCTAAAAGTATTTACTATACAATTATACATACAGGATGATTCACCAAGCATGTTTACCACCATTTTTTCATTGAATAAAGAATTTATTTAATTTTCACATTTTTCTTTTTGAAATTTTTAAATACACTTAACGACAATGTTTTCATTTCTTGAGATTTTTTGTAGTAAGTACTTACAGAGTAACCCGTGGGTGACACAAAAAACTGTATTTCAAATGAGAATTTGTATTATTACCATAATTTATTAATTAGATCATTTTTAATACTTAAACTTAAACGAGTAGTTTTTTAGCTACCTATTTAAATATTTATAGTAATGATTAAAGACTAAAGTCCAAATTTTCACAAAAATATAAAACATATTTAATATTGGACCTAGTGTTTATTATACTTAGACCATTTTTAAAAATGATAAATGTTGTAATAGATTAATATTAATTACTCACATTTTTAATTCATCACAGCCCCATATATCTTCCAAACCAATTACCATGCAACTATTATCCTTAGTGCCTATTTAAAGTTAAATAACTCGAAAACTTCTCTTTTAAATGTTATACTTCAAGCTTATCAGAAAAATGATCATTATCCAAAATTATTGTTAGAAAAAAGAGGGTGTTCACTGGCTATGCTGGCGAATCTACTAGTATTGTCCAACCAACCAAAGGTCGTGTAATTAAATATGCATTATGTACGTAATACCTATGTGGCTATGTGTGTATATTTAGTATGCAATTGCGATATCCATGTAATTATTTAAAACATAAATAATCATGATTTGTATTATGTATGTACTAATGCGTTGTAGTAGTGACTACTGGCTACAACTATGGAATATGGATGTCGCGAAACAATGAGTATAGTTGTAGCTTGTAGGTATGAGCACACAGAACAGTTACAACACCGAATGTGAACGGAAACGCCGTTCTTATTTCGATCGATTTCGTCTTTACTCGTGTTCATATAGCGGATAATTTTTGCATGGGAAATTCTTCACTGATCAAAATAAAAATAATAATATAATTATTATTATGTGACATATTTACTGCAGACTAGTGCAGAGGTTTGGTTCCGAAAGGATTTCCAATTTTCACACAATCACACTCGAACCAACGGTGAGAACAACGTTTCACAAAAGCCAGCACTTAATATTAATATGTTGTTCGCACATCTAAATAAGAAAAATACAAAATAACGAAATTCAATTAAAATAAAAAAAAACTAGTCTTTATCTTTTATATATATATTATTTGTCAGAAATGACTGTAAAATATTGTACACCAAAAGAAAAGTGTTATGTTTTGTTCTCAATGTTAGTTTGTGCTATGGTTTTAAAATTCACCCTTAAGGTATAAAAATAATGTTCATTTTCATATCCAGCCACATAATTCAGTATATTCATATATAATATACATTTTAAGTAAAACATTTTTTACCCAAAGTAAGTATTTTTACTAGGAATAGAAATTGATAATATACATTATATACTGTGAACACGATTTAAGGTATAGGTGACACTAAAAATTTCAGCCGGATGACCTTTGACTTGATTCATGTTTTTACCTCACAAATCTTCTATATATATAAAAATGAATGTATGTCAGTGTGTCTGTGTGTCTGTGTGTCCATGTTACCATGGTTACCAAGGTTGCCATGGTTACTAAGGTTACCAAGATTTCATATCAATCTATATATATAAAAATGAATGTATGTCAGTGTGTGTGTGTGTGTGTGTGTGTGTGTGTGTGTGTGTGTGTCCATATTACCATGGCAACCATATCTGTATATAAAAAACAGTAAGCTGATTGACTGCTATCAACGCACAGCTCAAACCATTGGACGGATCTGGCTGAAATTTGGCATACAGATAGCTATTATAATATAGACGTGCGCTAAGAAAGGATTTGCCAAAATTCGCATTTTAAATAGGTGCTGAAACAGGGACATTGAGATTCACGATAGAAATTGGAAATTTTATTTTTATTTATTTATAGTTGCCATTGGTTACAGTCTACATTAGAAATTAGCATTTATTTATTGGTTGCCATTGGTTATTCGGGCAGATCAGGTACAAGCTTGCATCAAATCGAATTATTGAACAATGCTTACCAGGGTGGCAGAGTTGCACTTACCGCAGAAAATTACACCCAAAAGGAGTTCAACAATCATAATTTTTTTAAGAGTTGCGATTTTATTATATTAATCCACAGTATTACATCAAAATAACTTGGTATAACTTTGATACTTTAGAGTTAAATCATACACTTCCGTACAAACAGCACGGGGTCCGCGATCTACCGCAGGTAGATTGCCTACCTGATAATGTACTGCTGCGATTCAGAATTTTTATTCAGGGCAACGGGAAAGATAAGATAAAATTTGAACACCATACACCGAATATTGAATAATGAATTGAACAAAGTTTGAGTAGGTAGTATTGAGTTGATCCATTTAACGGGCGACGAAGTGCACGGGATCAGCTAGTGACTTAATATTC